>VMRN01000046.1:1487312-1534410 GCA_010277015.1 Poeciliopsis turrubarensis | reverse complement strand
CGTCACTACCCGGCATTTCCAGCCCTTTAAAGATGGCAGCGTCAACACCCACTTTTCTGTATTCAATGTTTTTTTGTTGTTTTTTTTTAATTGATGGTCTGATGTGACGTTTTCATTTTAAGTTTAGTTTTCTTTTAGCCACAAGTGGGAAATAATCACAATAAACCGAAATACATCCTTTCAAAAATCCATCTTGGGGTGTAATTTATGTTTCACTTGGTGATAAAGTTCTTGAAATAAATGGATTTTCCAATAATATGCTAGTAAAGCATATATATATTCTGTAAAGCAGTGCATAATTGTGAGGTTTTAACAGCCACTTTCCAACTTTCCAAACTCAGAAATTTCAAGCGTTTTTGCTAGAAAACTTCTGAGATTGATTTCAAAAATTTGAGGTTTTTTGGGTGAAAATTTTGCTCCTTTCATCCTCAATTACCTCAATGTGTTTTCCGTACTTCCAAGCGTTTAATTGGGACTTTAAGGTCCAGCACGAGCGCCTGCTGTGGAGCTGCAAAGGAAAAAGTCGGGAAGCAAGCCACGCACGTCAATAGTTGCACCTTTTATTATAAAAAATATGTACAAAGATGCTACAATGTTTTTTTTGATATAAAAATGCATACATTTTACAAAGATAATTACGTCTTTGAAGTTCTAGCTCCTATTCAGACTAGAGTGACATCCTTCAGGAGTGTTGTGGTAAGGTATTCAGCGTGTTGTAATACTGTATTTTAATCAATACATTTCATTTGCCTGAGTTCATGTTTTATTCACCATAAGAAGCAATTTGGGAAGAAAAAAAAAAGAAAAAAGAAAAAAAAAAAGAAAAAAGTTTTTATTTTTCTACAGATTTGGAGAAAGAAGTTTTTGCATAATGGAATTTAAGGACATTTGAGTAGTTATACAGTCATTATGAAACACATATGACAGAGCTGCATAGTAACTTTATTATTAACCCGGTTATTATTGATTTTTGTGTTTTTTTTTTAACTAATAGTCATAAAAATTAGGAATAAATAGGTACTGCATTTTAAACCGGGAAAAGATTTTTTTTTCCTTTCCGATAAAAACAATTTCACCGGGCCTGGTGGTTGAATTGATACGTCAAGATGGCATGTCTGTACCTAGATAAAATAAATACAATAAATAAACAATAAATTAGATGGGTTAACACAGAGGATTCGTCATTTGTAGTAACAAATGAGGAAAAAAAAAAATAAAAAAGAGAAAAGAAATATGGCTTCTCGATGTAGTTTTCCCCCAGATGCTTTAGGAAAGAGAGAGAGAGAGAAATAAAAGCTGCTTCTTACCATTATTGGGTCTGTATTAAAAGCGCAGCAGCCAAACTACTTCATTTTGTCACTTGGATACTGTAAACTGAAAAAAAAAAACAAAAAAAAACAAAAACAACTCCTGAGCCACGTCTGGTTCGGTGGCTGGAAGTGAGTTCCTGCTCTGCGGTGAAGCTTCAGCAGAAATGAAAGAGCGGCGCGTCGACAGTCCATGGGAAGACACCGCCTCCAGTCCGGCTACATTAAAACCTTTAAAAACCGCTTGGGACAGAAAATAAGGATATCAAATGATGCTCGCAAAATCCCCCCCCGCACCCCCCTCCCGCCAACCCCCAGCAAGCCGTATAATGCAAAAAAATATATTTCTTTATACACATACGTACATTTACATATAATCCATTCATAACTGCTCAAATCTCTAGGAAAATATGCATTGATTCATAGATTTGGATTTACAATTTGTTCTGTTTCGGTGCATGTAGTGTGGCGAGTTGTTCCTTGGTCCATGTAACAATAAATAGAGCTGGACGTAAAAAAGGCAAGAGTCGGACCAGAAGGAGCTAGAACGAGACGGAAACGACAGGAAGTCAGAATGCATCGCGGTGTAGGTAATTATCTTTGCCTTCTCACAGACAGTCGCAGGTTTTGGACTTTTCGGAACCCTCTCGCAGTCTTAGCACGGCGCACAAGGGGATGTTGGCGGTTGGAGAGAGTGGAAGGGAAGGGGAAAAGAAGGGACAAGTAAAAAAAAAAAAAAAAACTCTCAAAAGCGCACACGGGGTCAGTGTGACCGCGCACAAGGTAAAAAAAAACAAAAAAAACTTGTGGCATCCGAATGACCCCGTCTCCTAAGACCGCGGGAGGGTTTGACAAAGCGGGACGCTAACTTTGCTCCCTGGTCATGTGGGTTAATAAAACCCCAAAGTCATTCACTCCTCTACAGTGAAAGAGGACCTTCTCCATGATTACCCCACCCCTCGCTCCCCACCTTGTTCCCAAAACCTGGAAGGATCTGTAACATCACCGACACGCACGTTGTGCTGTGCATAGTCTGGGATCGCGTTCAGGAGCCCACGATGATCTCCATGATGTGGTCCAGTTCGTTGAGGTCGGACCTGCAGGTGGCGCTGGAGCTCAGCGCCGTCGGCCCGTGAGAGGACAGGCTCTCCAACAGGTCGTAAGGCCCCATTTTGGGGGTGCTCTGCATGCCCGTCAGCACCGTGTCCAGGTCGTAGTAGGACGGGTCAACGTCAGAGAACAGCTCCTCCAGCGCCGGGTCGGGCGGCGGCGCCGGGTGCTTGATCTCAAAAGTCCCGAAGACCTGCTCCCCTGTCCTGGAGTCCGCTCTCAGGTGGTGCCGCTCGGCGTCCTCGCCTTCCGACGCGCACTCCTCGCTGTCCTCCTCCTCATCCTCATCGCAGTCGCCGTCCTCCTCGTCGTCCTCCCAGCAGGGCCCCATCCCGAACGGCCCCGCCAGGTAGGTCGCCGAGGACAGCTGAGGCGAGACGGGCGACAGGGACGACATGGCGACCTCCGCCTCGGCGTCCCCGTCCATCACCACCTCCTCCGAGTGGTAGCCCTCCTCCAGCCCGGACACGGAGAAGGGTTTGGGGCTCTGGCCGGCCTGCGCTGCTGCCGCCGCCGCCGCCGCCGCCTCTGTCTGTCTGCACAGCACCTCGGTGGCCACCAGGCGGTCGGCGGGGCACTGGGCGGCCGCCAGGGCCTGGGTCATGATCTGCCAGGTGCCGTCCTGGGTCATCTCCTCCTGGATCTGCCGCACCGTGTTGGCAATGAGCACAGAGCGGCAGAGGTTGGGCTCCACCAGCATGTGGCAGAGTTGCAGCTTGATCAGCGACATGTCGAGCAGCGACTGCCGCTGCAGGCTGTAGGACGACGACAGCGTCCGGGCCGCGGCGGGGGACGGGGCCGGTGCGGCCGAGGGGCCCTGTTCACCGCCGCCGCCGCCGCCACACACCGCCTCCTCTCCGGAGTCGGAGAACTTGCGCTTGGTGCCCTTCGGGAACATGATGTCTCTCTGCTGCGGGCAGGGAGGGAAGAAAACGCAGAGTGAGAACAACTGACAGGAACTCATTAGGGACAAATTCACAACCATAAAAGTGTTTCAGAGTTGCACTAGCTAATTTAAGTGAGGAGAAAACTGTGCTTCGAATAAAGAAATAGTCACACCGCTTGAACTTTTTCACGCTTTATCACGTTACTGTCATAAACATCAGTGTTTTAGTGGGATTTACTGGGAGCAGAACAGAACTGAAAAGAATCTAGAAACGTTTAAAAACTGTGCACCACCAGTTAATACTTTCCCTCCACATATAGATGCAATTTTCCTGCGGTTCGTCTCCAACAACTTTGAACATCTAGACGACGGATGCACGACATCAACCCCAGATTCATCGTATGTGGGGCTCATGGTAATTTATTCTACTGTATCTTTATCTCTATCTGTCGATATTAGCTATTTAAAATATTTGGATTGGACAAATAAATATATCTGGGCTGATATTAACAACCGATATTTAATTCCTTTTGTTGCCGTCTGTGTCTGGAGGGCATCGCATGAAAGTGACAATGATGCCGCAAAGGATTGTGGGGAGTTTAACTTAAGAGGTTAAGTCAGCACTGTGGTTGCTTTTGTCAAGGTGTCAAAACGGTAGGGATGTCTAAATCTAAAGTGTAAATATCAGTTATCGAGCCTGACGGCAGGATTGATATTGATATCGGCCCAGACTGCACATCGTTGCATCCCTGATCAAGAGATCAGGGAAGTTTTCGTCGTCTGCTTACAACTGATCTTAGGAAGAGAAGTACTTCCTCTAACAAACTCTGCGGATGCGCCAAGGCGGCACTATGGGTAAAAAGGCGGAGCTTGGTGAGAACAAGCATTCAGGCTCCCCGAAACGGTTCAAGAATTCCTCAAACATGCATGAAAGAATCAAAGCAACATATTAGGTATGTTTTGATGAGGGAATAATAATAATAAAACACGGCTCAATTTTACATAACACCGATCCTGTAAAGACTGCCAAAATCTTGAAACAGGAGCAGATTTCCATTTGGAAAGCAATATGATTTTCATCCTGCTTTACAATTTTGCCCTACTTTGCCTGGCGCTTTCACATTAAATCCCAATAAAATACTTTAAAAGGAGAAAAACCCATTAAGTTCAAGGGGTGTGATTACTTTCATGAGGTACTGTAAGTGTCGTGTAATTACTCAAATTAGTGACAGATGTAATGAGGTTAGAGTGGTGTAGTAATATCTGTGTGGACAGAAAGAAATCTGCTTAAAGCAGTTGTGACATTACAAATAACCTGCACGAAAAAAAAAAAGAAAAAAAAAAAAAAAAGGAAGAAGAAGCTGCAACTCTGAACTACAGTGATAAGTAAATGGTTGGGTTTGGGATTTCCTTAAAAAGTTTGCTATACCTTTCCTGTTGAGAGGCACAGGCAATAGCAATGCAGCTCGGTCCCGGCTGCAGCGCTTCAAGTACTTTTGTACGCGCGACAAGCAGCTTTTGTTCAGCACCATTTCTGCCCATTTTAGGCCAGTCTGAAGCAAGACTCCTGCTGGGCGGAACAACCACACTTTTAACAGACCGCTGAGCCACCGAAAATAGCATGGTTACCGACTAAATGCAGACGCTGCATCAAAATAAGCACAGACTACAGAGAGCTTTGTCAGTAAACACAAACAGCACTCAGGTTACAAGTATCAGTGAAATGATACTGGTTCACATGGCAACCTGCGATCAAGAAAAATGAAAAAAAGAGAAGAAAAAAAGAAAAGAAAAGAGTATTTATCTGCTGATCAATACGGTCAAAAACACAGAACATGAAAAATAAAGACATTTGTAATTTATTGGACAACACACCACCATGACTCAGTGATATTTACAAGGGGAATCGGGTTTCCAGGCCTAAACACGCAAAGACTTTAAAACTAGTAGAACAAGATTTTCACTTTCTCTTCACCGAGGAGGGGGAGGAAAGAGAGAGAGAGAGAGAGAGACAGAGAGAGAGAGAGAGAGAGAGAGAGAGACAGACAGAGAGAAAGAGAGACAGAGAGAGAGAAAAATCAACTTCCTTGTTGAAATACCACTTCAACACACTTCTTTACAGGAAGAAATCAACACTGTCCAATGTTAATAATAATAATAATAATAATAATAATAATTTTAAAAAAAGCCATCTGAACTCCTAAATGAACATGATGGACTCAAACAGAAGGCTGAGCTCTGAGCTGCATTTTAGTTTTCCAGACGGAAAAACAGTGTCCAGCTGCGTCTCCTCTGTAAAAACCTGTGGGTAGGGCATTTAGGTCAATGAAGCCACTTGTGCTAATGTTCCATTCGTGAGACTTTTTTTTTTTTTTTTAAATAACCATAAAAAAAACAACATATTTCTGGGTAAAAATCGCATGTATTGACACAGAAAAAGCACGGCAGTTGAACCTTCTTTGGAAAGCAAAGTGAAACTAAAACGCTCTACAAACTGCTGCTCTCATGGCGACGGTCACAACCCTGTGTCAAGCAGCGTGCTCTTTCTGCCTTTAAATTTTAATTATGGGATGCCACGATTCTGCTATTATGCAAACACCTCAAATTAAAACCACAATATACAATAAAACATGGAATTGGAGCCTAATTTCAAAATGGATACACACAGTCTGAAAAACATTATCACTGTGTCACACTGATTGGAGTGAGTGAAGCCAAATCAGCAATATTTCAAGTTATAATTAGAGATGCACCCAAAAATCAGCTGGTGACTAAAGGACTTTATTTATTAACTTTTCTGAAATCAATAGGTTATTTTCCAGTCAGAAACTCAACCGAATAAGTGACCTCAACACAACCAGTTTGCACTAACAACCAGCCCCATTTAGTCCGTGTTAATCAAACTCCAGTCCGTGTGTCCAGAAAGTCTGGTTCATTTGGGGAAGTGTGAATGGTCCGCCTAAAAGCTTAGGTCTCGCTTTGGTTGAAGTGAACTCTGGTGCAGTTTGAGTGCTTATGTGAACGCCAAGCGGACCGGAGAGCACTCCACAACAGGAAGCGCGCTATTGCATGGGGAATTCTGGGTAAATACAGCTGAAGCAAATGTGTGAGTCTAGCGCTAACAGGAAAAAAGGCTTACAACCTCTAAAATTTGACACCACTCCTTTTTTGTTTACATTTTGTGAAGAAGGAAGTTGCGCTCTGTTTTCTTTAGAGGTTTTCATATTGGTTTCCTTTAGTGGTTCCTGGTGCAGCGCCACCTCAGGCGAGGAGGTGAACAGATTTTTCAAAGATTTGGTTCATTTGACGCAGTAAAGAGCAGCAGCTGAAAATGTAACAAATGCTGCAGTTTCTATTCCCAATCAAACTAAGTCTACCGAACTGTAGCGTGGGCACGCTTACTTTCGATTTTGTAGCGTTCAAAATCTAAATAAGAAGGAGTACAGATGTAAAAGGATTCAGAAACAATTATTTTTGTCTGTCACCTGCTTTTTACACTTAGTAGTGCTAACCACAATATGGCGACACACAACGCTAAGGTATACCTGAAGAATTAGCTCAAAATCTTGTTCTAAAATCTAATAAAATCCCATATTTACTGTAACTGCTCTCTTTCTCACACACACACACATACAGTGGGATGTCACTGCTGCTGCCGATATAAATAATTAATGCTGGCACATGGCAAGAAGGTATAGCAAACGAGAACTACATAAAGCTTTAAAAAAAAAAACAACAACAATCAGAATTCAGCCACAGCTCTGTGATTGGTGCATCTCTAGTTATAATCCATTTACATCAATGGCTCCAATGTACACAGAAAGGCCTTTTGAGTCCTTCCTTCCCTAAAATGACATTTCCTGGCAATAGACAAGATTAGGATACAAATCATTTAGAAAGAGACCTAAAACCCAAACAGTGAGAAATTAATCATGGATGTGTTAGCAAAATACGTCAACAAGGTGTGAGAAATTAAAGCAGAAATCAAAGACAGCAAGGAAGCCACGTTGCTAAAGGTGCCATGACTCTTGAAATGCACTTCAGATGGTTTGTACCACATTAAATCAGCCCCACATGTATTACTGTTAAAACCCTCTCAGCTATCAGTTTGTATTGCTAACACTACCTTGGCAAATGACAACAAATCCCTCCTACAAGCTAAATTTGACTATTTGATACATTTTGAATTTTTGTCTGTATAATTCTAAAATGGTCCTAAGGCCAAAGCAGCTCAATAGAAATTGCTCTCTTTTCATAAAGGTTACATAAATATTACATTGGGTTGTAAAGAAAAAAAAAAAGTCTAGATTCTTAATACCAAAAGGTTTAAGTTAGCGACGAAAGCAATTTGAAGCAGATGCTAACTTAGCGTTAGCTAACCGTTAGCTAGGCACAGTACTTAGTCAGCATAGTCAGTAAGAGGGTGATGTTAGTCAGATGGATAACATCTTTATTATTCATGTCTTTCACACAACCATAAACAGAACTACTTCCTGTCTTACTTCAAAATAAGAGTCCTAACTCTCAGGGATGAAGTTTAAAGCACTGACCTTGAAGCTGAATAATAGCTTTGACTGAAATAGCAACTAGATTGCACTTTGCGCTAGAATGCATTTTAATATCACAAGATGATATAGTAGCCCTATTTTTTGTTCTATTACAAGAAATTCAGAAAAATTTATTGTATTAAATTTTGTTTTCTGCGCCCCCCGACTGCAAGTCAAAAATGCTAAAAAATGTGACCACCCAACACAGGTGTTTTAATGCAGATATTTTTTTATTTTTAATTAGAGCTAAATTGTTACAGAGAAATGAAATTGTGTTTTCAATGTAAAATATTAAATTTAACACAAAATATTTTGGGGGCGGGGGGTTCCATTTAAATTCTAACTTTTATTCAAATCAGACTTTGGTACACTCCGAGCAGTTTGAACTAATTTGATAGACTGAGCTAAACAAATTAACCAGGTTTGTACTACTTTTAGTACAACTCGGAATGGACTAAATTCTACAGTATTTAATTGGATCAAAAACAAAAGACTTCAATCTTGGACCCTTCATCACATCAAACGAGGAAAACCCCTTTAAGTTTTGGAGCTGTAATGATTTACCCCTCCCATTCAGCACTACTTAATTTTTTTTTTTTTTATTAGATACTGATTGCTAATTTTAGCAAATCATTTTTTTTTTTTTTTTTTAAACACTGAGTTGATGGTTTTGGCTCAAATGAAATAAAAGTTTGGACGCTGGTGTCTTGGCAGCAACATTCATGGTGTCCAAACTCTTTTATGGGATTTTAAATTTGCACTTCATCAAGAGGATTTCACCATTGAAGACAAAACTAATTGTGTTAAAATATATTCCAGGTGCAAAGAAAAACCACGAAGCAATTGCACATATTAGTTTGTTTTTTTCAATCTGTTACATTGAATAGGCTCCACTACAAATGCCTAATTAGGGTGGCGAAGATCAAGATAATTTACATGACAGTTTCATTAACATTTATGCGAGGACAGGTGATATACAGGTGATTTATATCCAGCTGGGGTTACTCCACGCAAGATTTTAACTGTTTGACCCCAAAATGGAGACTCGTGCAGCACTCTGGCTGCATCAGGAACTTCTTTAAACAACAGCGATAGCGCTCGATTTTGACAATAAGCAGCTCGGCGACGCTCGGATTTGTCGCCAGCAGCTTTATGCGGTTCAGAATGTAAACACTAAAGTGTTTAGTCGTCCAGCGCCTTTGGGGCCAAACAAAATACAGCCTCGCTTTACGTCAATGGCTCCTCGCGCGGCCCATCCCCCACCTCACTCTGAAAAACCACCACTTTCATACGCCGCTGTATCGCCCGAATAAACGAGATTTTGAACACGGCGGCCAAAGTGATTTCTCATTTCCCTGCCGACTACACCTCGTTTTCTCCACGAGTAACCGAATAAAAGCCGGCGGGGGCCAGCGCAGGAGCGTTTGCGAGCTGCTGGCCGTGACTGCCGCATGCTTTGTCTTTCCAGCATCAGAGCCACCGAGCGACAATGAGGCCATTTTGCGCTGGGAGCTAACAGCCGGCTAGCTAGCCTCCGGTTCTGAGCCTCGCTCGCGGAGCGCTTCCCAGTTAACCGTTCGCTCTCGCAGTAAACAAGTTACCTGCGCGGAGCTGTGAGGCTCTCGGCTCGCGCCTCGCTCCGTTTCGCAAATAAACGCTCCAAAGCTGAACGCTAGGAAACGGAAAGCTAATGAGCTAAAAGCGCCCACCCACCCATCCTCCTCGGTCCTTCCTCCTTTCTGGCCGAAAACAAGAGTTTTCGCCGCGACTGGGCTGTAAAGTTCCTAAAAAATAACAGCCGCTCGCCCCAGTGCCTGCTTAAACACGCCGCTGCCGGTGGTCGGGGTCGCCGTACTCACCTCGTGTCTGTGTTATTTTACTCCCGTCTCGGTCATAGGATCGACGGCAGAGAAAGCGGAGATCAGGTTCAGATGAGATCATTCATGCCACGGCTTCAAAAACTGAAGTACCTCCGTCCTGCTGCTGCTGCTGCTGCTGCGGATCGGACGGCAGGAGGGAGAGAAAGGAGGGGGAGGGGAGCCGACAAAAGCCAGCCATATGCCTGGGATTCCTCTCTAATGATTTCTCCCTGCTTTTCCCCTCGACTGACGCTTTTAACGAACAACCGAAAGCCTACGATTATATTTTTTTTTGCGTAAGGTTTTAGCCGCCTTTGCTCATTTGAATCCGTTTTCCACCGCGATTGAAACCACTTAACATGTGAAGAACCCTGCGTGTACGTGCCATGTTAAGTTACAAAATATTGTTCCACATTTTATTCACACCTATATTTCATCATAACTATAAATACAAAGGAAGTCATTTTTGAATGAAAAGGAAAAGAACCAGATCACCCCTTTCGTCACCATTGAAAACAGAAAAAAGTGTCGCGCATTGATTTTTCGTACCCCTATATTCTGATACCACTAAATGAATCCACTTGCTTTTAGAAGCAATCCACCACTTTGGTCCCATGGAGCACTGTTCACCTCATCGACCTCAAGTGGAAGAAAAGTACAACATATCTAGGAAAATATTGCAACACAATCAAGTGGATATATTTCCTTCAGTCGTTATAAAAACGCTCTACACATCAAATATGACTTCAAAAAAATTAATGCCTTGAAATTGGGTCTCTGTTTCTTTAAAAACTTCTATTCTTTCTGAAGCTCCGCCTTCAGGAAGTCGTCGCAACATCTCTCTATTAGTCCTTTAACTGCTTTTTAACCATTGAGAAGTAGCTAGAAGGAGGCGTTTGCTAATCGCTGCTGGCTAGTCTGAAGGAGCTGAATGAAGTGCAGGGGGAGGGCTGCCCTGTGAGGCGGAGGCTTGGAAACTGCAGCTCGAAGGTGTTGCCAGGTCCAACCAGCTGAATGGAGATTCAAGGATTTCTCAAACATGCTTGAAAGAAATCAAGGAAACACTCCGGTTATCTTTTATTGATGAGGAAATCTCTTTATAACATGATGTAAAGCTCAAAAGGTCAATTTCCATAATACAACGGCTTAAAAAAACTACAAAATAAACATCTGTTACAAACAGTCTAGGTTCAGCTCATTATCTCTATTGAAACGTAACCTTTAAAAGACAGTTTTGCGAGAAATACTTCGATCCAAAAATTATACAAACCTATACATTTATTAATTATTCACGTTGTGCTGAACACTTTGAGGTATGGAATAAACTTCAAAGAATGATCTTTGAATGATTAAACATGCAGACATGTGTCTCTAACAAGTCAGAACGCAGCATTGTTAAATGACAATTTGTTTGCAACATATTAATTCAACTCCAGATCAAACATCACTTCTGCTTTTCTGACGCCCAACTCTCCACTTCAGGCTGTGCTACTTTATTGGAAAAGTAACAATATTTGACCTTTCTTGATGAATTAAAAAATAAATAAATAAAAACACTGGGTCCATCCCCCCACCCGAAACATGACTTTGGTTATGACATGCCAAACTATTGCTTGTTCTTTTTATTTTTGCAGGTGATTGTTGCTGCTCTGGATGCCCTTTCTATATTTCTTAATTTTCTCACTTTCTGTAGCTTCTCAAATGTTCTTTTTAGATGTATCATTGTTTTTCTTCTTTCCCTATTTTGCAATGATTCCAGCTAAAGAAGTGACCTACTGCTGATACATGTCAATCCGCACGTGGGCGGGCCAATCAGATCTCAGAGGGTGGGTGGGGACTCCGCCAATGAGTCCACAGCCTGCCTTCTGTCTCTCAGAGCGCTCCTGCGGACTAGCGGCAGCACCACTCTGCAAACACCTGGTGGAACTGAGCTCCTCATAGAACTGCTTCTCAGAGCAGCGCTCCTAAAAGAGCTTGTAACTGACACAGTGGAGGATGATGATCTGCTGAGTGCAGAGCGTCGGAAAGAGCTGGAGCTTCTTAAAGAGACAAGAGGTGTTAAAATGCAAAGTCCAATTTATTTTAAGCTATGCAGCGACATATACTGCATTTTGTATAGGCAAGTAAAGGTGGCGTAGTTACTTGGTTGTGGGATAAGACTATCTGCCTGGAAAATATATAATATCACATCTTTAACACAAGTTTTTATGAGTTAAGATGCTCTCTGGCATTTATAACAGACAAAGGCTACTTTCATCCATGAAAACAGATTTTCTGTTAGAAAGGATGGATTGATTTTTCCATAACTAAAGTTATGTTTACAAATCAGCTCCCAGTAAGGAGAAAGCTACTCAAGAAATATTTATGCGTAGCTTCCGGCAATAAAAATCACGTCATAGCAGAAAATAAATCCCCTCCCCGACATACAGAAGAAGTATAAAACTCTATATAAATAACCAGAGTGCTAATATAAAAAAAAGTCTGAACAGTCCCGAAGCAAAACTACCGCTCATAAACGCAACTTCCGGTCGTGTGTGCGCGTGTGGAGGAAGGAGGGGGGAACGTTTCTTTTTTTCACCTCTTTCTACAAAGTTCCGTTTCGAGCATTTTCTACGTTCGGAGAATAAACGCAGGAGCACCGCCAGAGGTTTCTAGAAGCAGCAGCGTGCAGCGGACATCCACCGGCTGACTGACAGACAGCGAGACCTCCCGCTTCAGGCTCCGGCCCCGCTTTCAAGATTCCGTTCTAATTATTATTTATCCGCACACATGGCGAAGTGGGGAGAAGGAGACCCTCGCTGGATCGTTGAGGAGCGAGCCGATGCGACGAATGTCAACAATTGGCACTGGTGAGACAACATGAAAGGGCACTTACTGCCAGTTAGCTCGGAGCCGATGCTAACCGCACGCTTCGAGGTGGTTTTTCCTCCCAAACCGCTTCTGTGTCGCGTTCTTACAGTCGGGGGAGATTAGCTGTCCCGTAATTAACTGCAGCAAAACGTCTCGGTTAGCGGTAAAGCGTTTGTTAACGTTGTTCAGGTTAGCCTCACATGTAGCCGCCGAGGCTTTCCATTAGCTGCTCGCCAGAGCTAAAGCTGTGTCTGTTGCCGTTACATTCAGTCTGCTGTGTCGCTACGGAGCCAGTTTGCTCATATTGGTTCTGCTCATAATGTCACTCCAGACTCTTAATGTGACCGTAAATTCTGCACAGCTTGTGGAAAATGTGACTTTATTTTTTATGTCCTCCACCCTTTTATTATTTCGAGGAATAATCAGATGACTCCCACTGCTTCCCCTCACTATTGATCTTCGATTAGATAATTACCTTTCATCTGTTAGTGAATCCCCTCCAGTGATTTGTCTCTCCGGAGAGCCACATTGTTGTCTGTTTTCATCAACCGATTCGTTTTTTGTTGCATTTGAAATCAGTGCATCAATGAGTGCTCTTGGATTTTCCCAGCAAGTGGCTCATAAATTTTGTTAGCAAACATTTTATCTGAAAATTTTATTATTATTTTTTTAAATCATGAAATGACTTTTACCTGATCATGCTTGTAGTTTTGAATTTAAAAGTTACATTTTTGATATTCTTTGCCCCAATCAACGCTAAATTGTGACAAACTATGACTCCAAAAATCTAATAATCCTAACCTTTACCCTAACACTGTTTTTTTTCTTTTTTTTCTCAATCTTCAGGACTGAAAGAGATGCAACAAACTGGTCTTCAGATAAGCTGAAGTCTCTGCTGCTGGGGCTGAGCGTGGAGGACGACGAGGGATCGTGTGAAGTGACGGAAGTCAGCAAGTTGGAAGGAGAGGCCTCGATTAACAACCGCAAAGGGAAACTCATTTTCTTCTATGAATGGAACCTAAAAGCAACCTGGACCGGTGAGTGGAAAGCAGGGTTTGAACTGAGAGCGACACACGGCAGCTGCTCCGTTCGTCGACTTGGGAAGTGACACGAATCGTCCTTCTGTCGAAAATAAAACTAAAACATTTCGATCTTCTTCAGGAGTAAGAAGAGCCTTTTTTTTTTGTTGTTGCACGTATGTTTTAAAAATGAAAAGTTTTGCCACTTGACGCATCACAAAGTAGATTTTACTTTCTGCCCACTCCTCGCGGCCACATGTTTAATCATTTTCATTCAGGTCTTTTTCCCAGACGCCTCTTCTGTGAAACTGCATTTTAACAGTTTCACATGGGGAAACTTTACGAAACAAACGACTCATCGATGAACTCCGTGATTTACAAACCTAATTCTGACCGTCTGTTCGTGAAACGGAGAAACCGGTCAACACGGGAGAGTGAAGAACATTTTTGAGGCTTGCACTGGCTGACCAGTAGGTGGCAGTGTCATGAATGGTTAAAAATTAGTTTTCCCCCTTAGCAAATAGTTCAGGTGCAGAATTAGACTTTCTTTTAGCGGGCGGAGGAGTTTACGATAAAAATCGACATCTTGCAATTATTTTAGCAATAGAATATCCTGATGATTATTTGATTGATCTGACTTTAAAAAAGGCTCATTCTATAGCTTTTTCTTTTAACTACTAAGACCTACTTTTTAAAAAAAAAAAATCAAAAATACATTAAAATATGCGACACGCAAAATAATTTTTTTTTTCTTTAAATAAGAAAATGCATATTTTAATGCCTACAATGCAATAACATAGCAGTTTATCTGAACTAAAGTTTTGGTGTTTGAGGAGATAGAAAAGATTTACAGACAAAGGGTTTTTTTTTTTTTTTAATCTTAAATGCAAAATGCGTATTTAGTACATGCATGTTTTGGGGTAATCGCTTCTCTTTTTTCAGCAAATTACCTTTTTTAAGTTTGTATACTCCAGTTAATAATTTATAACTTACTAAAGTAGTTTTCCATTATTTCAGTAATCAATTAATTATGATAAATCCAGGTAATCGTGATTGATCATGATTAACATAGTTAATTATGATTAATCAGATAAGTTGTTTCACCCTTTCTTACAAGGAAAATATTATCCACAACATTTTTATTAGTCATTTTTTCATTTGTTTGTTTTCTTTTATTTCAATTGAAGCAGTCCCATAAACATGCAATGACTTCACTCAAAAACTAAATTGAATTTGATGGTTTTTTGTTGTTTTTTTGGGGTTTTTTTTTTACAGGAAAGTCAAAAACCGGAGTAAAATACAAAGGATCGATCGAAGTTCCAAACTTGTCTGATGAGAACGACATGGAGGATCTCGATGTAAGTCAGATGGATGAGTCAATGATCCCGACTGGCTGGTGGTGCTGGCGGAGGTGGAGCGGTGCACTGAATCGTGTCCCTGTGATCCGGTTCCTCAGATTTCCATCTCGTTGAGCAAGGACGAGCCCGACACGCCCCTGGTCCACCTGATGAAAACTAAAGGAGCAGAGAAAATCCGGGAGGCTCTGGGGAGTTACGTGGGCTTTTTGAAAACAGGTCTGTAAAGATCAGGGAAAACCATTCCCGACCCGAGTAGGAATGAAAACTCGCGATTTAATAAGCGGCCTGAAAAAAAACAAACAAAAAAAAACAAACAAAAAAAACTGTCTTATTTTATTATTATTCATCTATTGTTTTTTAAAATTGCAGAATTCACGCAAGGGATGATCCTGCCTACCGCTAACGGCGTGGCCAAGCCTCAGTCAGCGTCTCAGTCCAAAGCCAAGCAGGACAAAACTCAGGTCTGTTTTAAAGACGGCAGAATTTTTCTGGATTAAAACCCGGCGTTGGCGTTGAGACGCGACGTAGAGCTGGACTGATTAGAATGCTGTGTTTTATTTATTTATTTATTATTATTATTTTTTTCAGGTTTCCTCAGGAAGCAGCACGGCAGCTCCCGTCAACACTGGTGTCAAAATCCCCACCTGTAAATTCACCATCAGAGACACGTTTCTCACCTCACCGGCTGAACTCTACAGAGTCTTTCTCAACCAGGAGGTGAGTCCATCCTGCTGCTGCCGATCCGCTCACCAAATTAGGTTCCGGGTCCATTTTCTCACCTGCTTACTCTGTCTTATCTGATGAAGTTATAGGCCTCAAGTGCATGCTTTAAGTTGTTTTTATTTTGTCACATTTCCTTTTTTTTTTTTTTATATCCGTCTTTGCATTCTTCTTTTGTCCTATCCAAGTATTATCACTTGTATTTTTGGGGAAAAACCCCCCCCAACAAATTATGTATCTTTGTAGTATTTTTTATTTTTTTTATTTTTTTCCCCTCCCCGTAAAGTAGGAATACTTTAAAGCGTTGTCAAGTATCAGTAACAATATGTATTTAAGTGTGAAATACTGGTGCAGAGTTGGCAAATAAATGTGTAATCCAGCACATTTATGTCTGTTTTAAAAAAAAAAGTTTTAAGTCAATTCAGCGCCATTCTCCTGTATCGAATTGGTATGATTCTAATACTACTGATTCTAAACCTCAAATATCTGTATCGGAATTGAAAAAAAGGGAACATCCCGAAACAAAATGTCTGTTAAATTTTTGAGAGGAAAAAAAAAAACCATCCTGTATTTTTGGACAGCAGAAAGGCTTAGTTTTTGGAAACACTGGCATACTGGCCCAAGCTCTAACTTGCTTTAAGAGGAATACTGAACAAAACAAATCCTTTGTGCAGATCGTTTTTCTTTTGTCAAATTTTTATCTTTATTTTTGATCAAATAAAATAAAGAAATGAAGCGACTTATAACTGCAATTGTGTCACTTAACAACAATGGTGGATTACACAGAGTGCTTCCAGCAGTTTCAAGAAGTTCTCCAAAAGACTCCACACTCAGTTTTTGTTCACCATCCATGTTTTTTTTTTTTTTTTGTTGTTTTTTTTTTTCCTTCTTCCCTTGAGTGTACTGGTAATCTTGTGTGAATGATTTATGCACATGTTCCATTCTTCTTGTTTAGCGCCACTTTGTGGGGGAGTTAAAAAAGAAAAAAAAAATCATTTGGGGCCATTTTGGGTGTTTCTGTGTGAAAGAAAAAAAAAAAAATTCTGAAAACGGTCCTGTGTGAATGCGAGAGCTTTTTGACAACGCCAATCCGTTCCAGGGAAGAAGAAGAAACAAAAAAAAAAAACGTTCCCGTGTGCGTTGGTGGACAAACGTCCACCTTGTTGGACAATACATTTTTTTCGTTAGTCCGTCTGGCTGGGGGCCATGATGTCGTATCTTTTTGTGTGCAGATGGTCCAGGCGTTCACGCGCAGTCCTGCGACGGTGGACGGAGAGAGGGGCGGAAAGTTTCGCCTGCTAGAAGGAAACGTCTTTGGGGAATTCACGGAGCTGGTGAGGCCGACGTTTCCATCAACCATAATGAAAACGTCACTGAAAACTCGTGTTTTACTCGGGGGATAACGTCCAACACATGTAGAAAATGGTTGACGACTAACAACAAATCCTCTTGCTGTCAGGTACCTGATGAGAAAATAGTAATGAAGTGGAGGTTTAACAACTGGCCCTGTGGTAGGTTCTTTATATTTTATTATTTTTTTTATGCTTGCTCCCCTTGACTCTGATTAGTTGTTTTAGAGTTACATTTTTTATTTTTATTGATTTTTGACAGATTCTGTCACATTCCACCGTCAAGACAGCAACAATTTCACACATTTTTCTTCCATAAATATAAAAAAGAAACATTGTGTATAAAAATGTATTCTCTACGCAGAAGGTCTATTCAATCTTTTTTTATTATTATTTTGTGGGGGTTTGAAAATTTAAATATTTTCCCACATTGTGAAGATTTTAATCATATTATACTGTCAATATATAAATATATATATATATTTTTTTTAATTCTGGAAACTGATTGCCTCTCTGCACCACAGAGCATTACGCCACCGTCACCCTGATGTTCCTGGACCGGAGCAGCGAGACGGAGCTGAAGGTGGAGTGCCGAGGCGTCCCCAACAGCGAAGAGGAACAGACGAAAGGCGGCTGGAAGAGATACTACTTTGAAGCTATCAAACAGACTTTTGGCTATGGAGCGCGACTTTTCTGAAGAAGCTGTACTGTAATAACTTGTTTTTTGTTTTGTTTTTCTTTTTTTTTTTTTTTTTTTTTTTTTTCCCCTTCCCCCCCCCCCCCCCCTCTCTCCCTCTTTTTTTTTTTTTTTTTTTTTTGGCACAACAGATTTAAACTCGTAGGACGAGTTAATGAAACGAACGACTCCGTCACTGTACGTGTAAAAGTTTCAATCGCTGGAGATATTTAATTCTTGAGGGGTTTTTTTTTCCGCGCCGGTGTTCGGCTCGGTTCTCTGGGGGCGGGGGGGAAAGGCACAGGCGGACCGCGCCCTTCCGGGGCCGAACAGAAACCACGGCGGACAAACGAGGAAATCCGGTGAACCACTTCCGATTGGAGTTGGCTTTGGTTCGCGAAGGAGCCAAAACACTTAAAAAAAAAAATGGTTCATTTTGTATGTATTTTATCTTTTTCGAGTCATTGTAGTAAAGTTGATTTGAACTAAGATGCATGTCTCATTTAAAAAAAAAAAAAAAAAAACAAATGTTGAGGGGGGTATGAGCTCAGACGGTGTGTATTACAGCCTCATCCGGTGAGATTGTGTTCATGTACATTACAGGACCAGCATCAGTGAGACTTGAAGCTGGAACATTAAAACTAATGTTTGTCAGCGTCAGTTTTTGTTTTTTTGTTCCGTTTTTTTTTTTTTTTTTTTTTTTTTTCAAAAAAAAAAAAAAACAAAACAATTTGGTTTTTTTGACCATATATGGCTTCGAAAATTAAAAATGCAGTAAAAAAAAAAAAAAAAAAAGCTCTAAGAACAGAATTCCACTATTTATTCTTCACTTCAGCCCAGTACCGTGTTTAAAGAAATAGTTTCTTGGAATAAACAAACTGCTGTAAGCTCTTGCTTAGTTTTATTTACCTCCTGCCTTCAGTTATTTACACATTTCATTAAAAAAACAAATGTATATTTACAAGTGCTGTAAAAACAGAAACCACGATGGCTGCTATTAAAAAAAAAAAAAAAAAAAAGCACTTATAATTAACAGAGACGGCGAAACAAATGAAAGATCAATCATTTGAGGGCTTCAGGGGTTAAACGGTTCATGACGCCAACCTCAAATCTGCAGACAAGCAAAAAAAGAAAACTTACATTTAACAGTGAAGACTTTCAAAGCATTCAAGTCTGTGAACAAAAAAAAAAAGAGAAAAACTCCAGTCGCAGGAATCCGTCCTGCATGGACGTTCTGTTCTTTACCAAAGCTTTGCATGTTGGTACAGATTCAAACTGCTGCGTGAATTCCACTTCTTCCCTCTTACTGTCCAAAAACCGACAGATTAATGTAGGCTATTGTGTCCCGGTGGTGAACAGTGTTTTGTTTTTTTTTTTCCGCTTTTCTTTTTTGCTGAGTCACTGCAAAGCCTAATGATGTGAACAGAAATGATGTGCTGCTGTGAGGTCCACGTTACAAGCAGATGTAGAGCTCCGACTCCTGGGAGGGGAGAGGGAAAAAAGATGGGAGTAGTTACTAATTCCCCCAACGCGCAATACCCTAGTATAACTACAGAGGGCGCATTCACTCAGATATGAATGCAGTGCCAATAAGAAGGTAAAATACTTAAAATGGGCATGTATGTCTTTAATTTTGGCCTTTTAATGAGGCGTATTTGGTGTGAATATGTCTTTAACTCGCGCTTTTTGTAGCCGTGAGGAAAGTCGCAGAGACATTTCCAGCCGGAGACTTGGCCGCCTGTCAGAAAACGGTCAAATGTATTCCAATTTATTGTTTCCTGGCGAGGACGCAACTGTTCTGTTCCAACTGGACCAGGCAGACACACGTCCAAACAGGTTTAGGAATAAATAACATAGGCTATGGGTAAGCCTCCGGAATGACCTCAACCCTGTCGGTCGTTGTTGGTGAGCGACGCTTAAAAAGCCATGCTGGAAAACATGAAGTGTGCTCTTCTGCGTGTGATGAGAGCAGCGGTGAAAAAAGGTCCAAACGGAGTTTGTCCAGAAGCTTGTTGACGGACACAAAAAGCACATGACACAACGTGCAAAGGGACATTTTTTGTCCATTTTGCTGCAGTCGGTGTCGGGTGGGTGGAGCGGCTCGACTTCGGCACATTTTCACTCAAGTAAAAGTCCAGGAGTTGAAAAAATTTACACAAATATAATTCGAAAGTAACATTTTGAGCAGCAGAAATGCTTTTCCCAAATCAATCTGTTTCTAATAGAAATCTTACGAAACCCATTATGTAATACATATGCTAGAATAGGGTAAAGGACTTCCAGACCATATTTGGTGTTTACTTCAAATTCACTTGACCTTCAAACGTCTCAGCTGATAAAAACATCATGTTAAAACAACAAAGTCATAACCAGTTCTTCCTACCTGCCTACAAATACATCTGAGGATTGATAATTTGCTCTCCCACTATGTATTTAAAATTCTGCCCCGCAGTTTTATTTTGGGAAGTCACTGAAGTCGTATGCTGCGAAGAAGGAACTGTTCAAATGAACCACTAAAAGTTCAAATCAATATGACAGTCACACCCATGATGGGCGCCTCTAAACTTTCCACCGGTCCTGTGTGTCCCCCACGCACCGATTCTGCCTCCTAAGCCGCTGGTTGAGTGTGTGAGCGTTGTGCGTTCAGTAATCGGATACGTACGCTTGAGCCTGAGTCGGTTTCGTGTGGGCCATGGCTCCTTTGGGGAACAGTCTCTCCAGATGGGTTTTTAGTGGCGATGTTGCTCTTTTTGTTCCTTGAAAGACAATAAACTGCATAATGTTACATTTATGGTGAAAACAGATATCGGTTACTTTGTTTAGAAATCCACATTGACCACGAAACTCTATTAAAGGGGCAGTATTATGTATTCTCCTGGCACATGGTGCTATTTTATATCATAAACAAGTAACTATATTACATTTGGTTATTGTAATAACACTATATGTATAGAATATGACTTAAAAGAAATTTGTCTTTGGAACTTAATGCCTTGAGATTGAGCCACTGTCTCTTTAAAAACTCCTGCTCTTTCTGAATCGCTGCATTCAGAAAGTCATCACAACATGGCTCCGCTATTAAGCCTTTAATGACATTTCTATTATGAAGAAGCAGCTTTTGTGAGCTGAGCAGTTCCGCAAGGTGTTTGCTAATTGCTGCTGGCTAGTCTGAAGGAGCTGTGCAGGGGAGGGGTACTTTGTATTCCTCAACCCCAAGTGAAATCCAGAAAAGCAGCTGGTGTTGGTCAACAAAAGGTCAAAGAGTGTATATAATTAAACGGCCATTTCACACATAAGAAGTGTAACTGACCAACCTGTATGAGGGAGGCCAAATATTCATGCCTCGGTTGTCCTTCTGGGCTGCTGTAGACGTGGCTCCCTCTGCCAGGTCTTTGAGAAAATGAAACAATTTTTCTGACTCTATGCACTGCTTCCTAAATTTAAAAGAAAAGAAAGAAAACATAAATGTGTGTTTTGTTTTGTTTTTTTGCCCACTTTTGTCCAACCGCACACAAATTCAGATCTAAACCAAAATTCCCAAAACTCTTCACAGTCCTCTAAAAACTACGTTTATCCCCATCCACCTGTTCCCACCATCCGTTTTCCTTCCACCCAACTTTCCCCTGATGTTTTTCAGAGACAACGCTCTGTAGACAATTGTTGGAGGGTGTTGAGTGAACAGTTTCCTCATGACTGTGTAGGTCTTACCCCCAAAATCCCTTCCCACTGGTGATCTGAGGTCAGTGTCGCAGGACGACAGATACTCACATGTGAGCCACAGACACAATGTTGTTGAACTTCGCCTGAGTAATCAAATAGGTTTTGGTCAGCAAAGACTTCAGGAACATCTCCAAAGCCCGGGCTGTTTGTTCCAGCTGAGGAATCTGCAGCTCTGCAGGAGAGAGCCTTTTTGTTTTTTTTTGTTTGTTTTTTTTGTAGATGTACTCAAAAGAAAGCTTGGTCAATTTCTTTGCTGATGTCGGCGAAATACGGCAGAGTAAGTTTGTTTAAGGGTAGGTTTCATTTTGATTGATTAACCACATACTAAATATATATTTTTTTAAACTTAAAATAAACATGACATTTGTTTGTGTCGGTGAGGAACTGTCTAAAGTGAGTTTGGTTGGTTTTAAATAAGGGTTGTTATCACACAGTGCATCGTGGAGCAGTTCAGTTTGTTGTGTTGAATCTGTCATTTATTTTATTTTTATTTTTTTATTTACCAGTTAAACCAATAACTTGTAAGCTGTAGGGAGAAAGTATCACGTCTAACGCAGGTGAGGAAGCTTTTTTAACGTATTTGGACTACAACTCCCATCGCTTAGACGGGATGAAAGCCGATGCTCAGTTCAAGGACGTCTGAAAGATCAGTAAAACTGACAACTCAGTCAGTTTTCTTTTTTTTTTTTTTGTTTTTGTTTTTTACAACAATTTGAAGGATACCGATGATCACCGGAACTGCCACCGCTATCCTCCCGACTTCTGTGTCCTTCTGCATGATTTTTTTGATGCGACCCTAGAAACAATAACAAAGTTTGTTGGCGCTCTGTTAAAAGCAATTCTGTGGTCAAATTGTTCAAATCAATTCTGTTTACTGGCTGACACTGGACTCTAACTTTACCACGGTTCCCACAACAAATAGCGGTCGAAACTAAGTCCAAGCCGACAAGCCAAAGTCATTAATATGTTTATTTATTTATTTATTTATTTATTTATTTTTTGCTTCATCATAGTCTGATTCTATATGCTAGCAAGATTTACGACAGATCCTGTAGTCCTTAAACACAACCCGCGCCCCTCGCCTTCGTGCTGCCCAAGCTAGCTGTTAGCTGGTTTAGTTTGACTTTAAACGGCTGGTATTTGACGCAGAGAGAGCAGTACTCACGGGAGGGAACCGTATGTTGTATTTTTTCTTCTGTCCGGGCATTTCCGTGGCTTGAATTCCCGCTGTTTAGTCACACTTTTCATGTTTTCACAGCAGAGTGCTGCAGCATCCATTTGTTTACTTTTAGGACGTAGAAAAGTGATGAGAGGGTAAAAAAAAAAAAAAAAAAAAAAAAAGTGATGTCAACGTTTGACCCCCAGAAGGCACCATGGCAACGCAATGACATCTATCCGGTGGTAATGAAAAACACATGAGGTGGAAACAAAACAACAACAACAAAATATTATTACTATTATTATAGTTATTATAATCATAGTAGTTAATATTATTATTAAGATTATTATTGTGGTTGCTGCAGCAGTATGAAGTCATTAATATGTTTATATTACTTGTTCATTTTCTTGTTAAAGTCAAAATTGATTGAACTGTGAAGTATTTAAAACACAAATGAGCTTAAAGGTGGAAGTTTTATTTATGTTAAGAAAAAACAAAACAACAACAACAAATGATAACAATTTATGTTATTTAGAAGTACCAGAGTAAAGAGGACAGAAAACAAACGCGCCACACTTTTGATATTTTTATTTAGAAACAATATAGAAAGCCATTCTTTATTTCCCTTGTAAATATTAACACTTACAGTTGAAAGCAGACGTTGACCTGCACCCTTTTTCTCTCTGTCAGCAGTTGAACCAAACAAGGACAAGCCAGAGATTTGTTTATTATTGCTTTTGAAGTCAGAGGTTTGGATAAACAACAAGGGAAAGCCCAGATGATGATGTCACGGCTTTGGAAACCTCTGGTGGGTTGACCGGCGCATGTGAGTTGACTTGGAGGTTCAACCTGTGGATGTGTTTTAAGACCACACCTCCGACACACTGCTTTCTTGTTTGGCATCATGGGAAAGTCAAACAAAATGTCAAAAGAAGTGTTTTCCGGATGCTTGTAGGTGCAGCGTTAATCTGTTCAAACAACTACTTTCGAGTACAGACATGATGGGAATGATGGGAACCATCATAGCAGGAAGAAGACAGATCCTGTGTCCCGGAGATAAACGGGCTTTGGTCAAAAATGTGCAGATTGACCCCAGAACAAAAGCCAAAGACTTTGTGGAGATGCTGCTGAAGGGAGCGTTACTAACCGCAGTGAAACACTTACTGTATCAAATTGGACTGAAAGGCCACTCAATGAGTCAGAAGCCATGAGCCTCAGAAATTCAAAAACGGCTGAGAAACAGTGATTGACGTGCATCAGTCTAGAAAGGGTTAGTTAACCTCAGTGAGAACTGTTATCTTATTGAGGGAAAAAAAAAAAAAAAACATGGAACATTGTTGAACTTTCCCAGGGGTGGCGAACCTACCAAAAGCTTATCGATCTCACCCTGCGCCAGATCTGTTTCCTGCTGTATTCATCTAATACGACGTAAGTTTGACTACATGCCTTAATGTCTCTTTAACGGCGTTTTGGGCCTCTGTCTCTTTAAAAAGTCCAGCTCTTCCTGAAACTCCGCCTTCAGGAAGTCATCGCGACGTGACTTGTGGATTAACCCTTTAACAACATTTCTACCAGCATTGCACTGAGAAGTAGTTTTCATAATGAGCTCAACAGATGAGCAGTTCCATCAGGCGTTTGCTAATTTCTGCTGGCTAGTCTGAAGGAGCTGAAGAGGAGATGGTTTAAAGCGTGGAGGCTTGGAAACTGCAGCTCTGAGGAGGAGCTTTGTCATTGAAGGCGGAGCTAGGTCCACCCAGGGGTTTTGCACAACTGAGTGGTTGCCATAGAGATCGAAGCATTTCTTAAACATGCCTAAAAGAATCAAGGAAACACTCCAGGTTTGTTTTTGATGAGGGAATAACAGGGCAACATGACGTAAAACATGAAAAAAATTTGATTTGACATCACGCTGACCCTTTAATAAATAAGATCATCAGCTGAAAGCAAATTTGCAGCGACTCTGGTTAGCACCTTTGACTGAAGATCTGAAAACCTTTAACCCTCTTAGGCTCAAATCACTTGCAAAGACTAGCTAAGTAGCAAATTTGCAACATTTGCCTGGAGAGGGTTAAGTGTCACAAGAAAACAACAGCGACATGAATTTGGAAATTAGCAAATATTTTTCTGACACTGTTTTGTCCTTCCAGTGGGATTTGAAGAAAATACAGCTTTGCCCATTTTTCTATAATTCCGTCCTGATATTTTGCGGAGGGTCGATGTGTAATTCTGCTGCTCATATATCTTTACAGTTTACTGGAGATAAATGCTCTCGCGCATTATGACTGATGAGATCTTCTTCCATCTCTCCAGCAGCTTGCATCTGTCCCAGACTTAGAAACATGTCATCTGATCTGATGACTCTGCTTTCAGATTTTTAAAGTGTGTAATTTGACAAGCAGAGTGAAGCATAAACAGTCGAACTGGCCCGCGTGTCTGATTCCCTCCATATCTATAGCTGAAAAGCACTTAAGAAAAGATAAAGGACTCATCACTCAATAAGAAAATCTTTTTGGTTGGGTCGAGCTCATTCGCGTTGTGATGTTACAACCACTAACTTCAATGGATTTTGTTGTCAATTGATTTGATCGTTTAATGTAAAGTTGTGCATTGTTCTACATTTGAATGAAAATGATTTGTCGCTTTTGAAACGGTGCACAGACAAAAACTGGAAACTTTCACTTTAAAAGTCACGGATCAATGCCGACTGTGTGCGTGTTTTTTTCTATGGCCCCTTTGGTCATGACTCAGCTGTAACACCGTTAGGATGTGCGTCTAGAAACTTTGCTCATTGGGAAATGGAAAGTGTTGAAGATTTCCTTTGCAAAAAAACAAACAAAATATCTCAAACTCAGCCGAACTGGATTGACATCATCTAGAAGAGCAATTTTAAAATTTTCCCAAAGGTTCTCGGTTGTGTTCAGGGCTGAACTTTCTGAACTGAATTTGTTTTAATCTAAACCAGTGAAGGTATCTCTTCACTGCTTTGTGAAGAGATACCTTCACAAACCAGTGAAGGTATGTTTTCCATTTGTCCATCAACTCTTACTAATGGCACTTCCTTTGCTGAAGAAAAGCATCCCCACAGCATAATAATTCCACCACCGTGTTTCACCTTGACAGAGGCAAGGTCAGTGTGACGTGAAGCAATAGCTTTCTTCTGCACATAGTGATAGTGTTTTATCTGTTGCCATTTCTTTATCAAGGAATGAGCTGAGAGAATCTACTAAACATGTAACTACCAATTACAGATCTCTTCGTTTTTGTCATCAAATATTTTAACATAATAGTATATCTATTATATATTTAGATGTAATAGGTGATATTATGTATAGCTAAATGACAGGTATAATGTAGTAATATATATATATAATACATTCAATTATTAGATATTTTCAATAGATACTATTATCTATTATCTCAACATGATATAATATTAATAGATAATGTTATATCCATGTTTAGATGGGAATATTTAATTATATTTAAATTGGTTTCAGAAGGTTAATACAACAAAGGCACAAGCACTAGTTCTTGAAAATAAAAGAAATCAGTTTAACTTTCAATTTTTCCCAAAAGGAATTTTAATTCGCTGTAGTTCATAATAGTGAACATGCAATAGCCTACTTTTATGCCAAATATATTAAATATATATTTTTAACACTCACTTTAGTCGCGGTTTTAACTCAAACTATGCACGTTAGTAAAATTGATACATGACCATAAATAGACAAAATAAAGATACAGCTCGGTAAATGTTTTCCATAATGTGTTCAAAAATAGTTGTAAATATGTGTCTGTAGTTCCCAGTGTCGGCCGATGGGGGCAGCAGAGTCAGTGTTTACAGAATTAGGAGAGTTTGCTGCACGAGCTGGCTGCTGGTAGCGTGGAGGTGAAATTAGACACTAAGAGAGGAGGTCGCTGTAGTAGGGTTTTTTTTTTCTCTCTAAAGTTATTAAAAGTCCCAAAGAACCAAACAAGGGCTTGTCGCGTTTCTGGAAGCTAGCTACACACTCGGAGGAAACTGTTAAATGATATGAAACTGTTAAATATCGCGGGAAAAAGCTTCTGACTCGGACTCGCTGGCTCCTGCATGGTCCCAGGCTAGCTAACAGTTAGCTGCAGCAGCTTCTTGGCTAGCGGGCTAGCGAGGTCCAGCCCAAATTTTGTTTGCCTCGAGTGGATGTGGTCACCCCCCGAGCTGTTCACGACTTTTCTCTTTGCAAGGAAAACAAGAACCAAGACTCCACACTGGCTTTGACACCGTGCGCTGTCAGGAAACCAGCAGGATGTCCACCGAGGTTGAATGTAGCCAGGTTGACTCGGGTTTGACAGCGAGCAGCTCCAGCGGGGTGCAGGACAAAAACCAAAACAAGTCAGAGGGGGCTCACCTGCACAAAGAACAAGATGAGCCGGGGCAGAGGGGCACGGAGAAGCAGCAAGCCGACGACCACAAGCAAGAGTCGACCAAGAGCCAAGCGGACACGCACAAGAAAAGCAAAGAAAACGATAAAGAAAACGAACAGAGCGGTGACGCTGACTCGGCGGTCGAGGCGGTGAAGAAGAAAGTTGTGGAAGCGCCTCCGCCGAAAGTCAACCCGTGGACTAAAAGAACCACGGGCAGAGTGCCGGTGAGCAACATCAACTCCGGCTCCCAGGAGACAGGTGAGCTGCTCCCATGTTTTATAGACCGGAGGGGGGGGGAAGTGAATAATGCGGTCCGCAGCAAATGTGTCATGTTGTCGAGGCATTTCTGGACGCTTCGCTTCGGAGAAACCCGCCGTGAGATGACCTGTCATCTCATCACACGGTGGCTTTGGTCAAATGTAATTAAACAATTAGGATGTCGGCTAAGTGTTAGCAACACATTTGCCCCATCCCCCCCGTGCTCGGGTTGCTCATGAGCACCACGTGTTGATTGCTGACAACTGCTACTTCTTTTAGCTACCAGCAGCTAGCGGTTATGTTGCTCCGATCCCCCAGGGGTATCGGCGGCAATGGGATGGGAGTATTTTGTTGTGTTTTGGGGGGAGATGGTAGCTCAAAAGCTGCTCGATTTGAGCTACACTCGACGGTGCAGCTTCGAGCAGCTAGCTCGTCTCGCTGGCTGAGGCTAAAGCCAGCAGGCTAGCAGCCTGTGCTGCTGTAAAGGCACGTTTCGCATGTCCAATGGCCTGGCAGCCTGCCGTTCCTCCCACCGGGTCGCTGTCACTACTGAGAGTAACACGTATGTGAACAAGGTGCTTTAACAGATGGATCTGCTGGAAGTCGAACATCTGTGTACGGTTAAAAAGAATATCGACACTTATTGAATAAATGCTTTTAACTTTCTGGATGATTTAGCTTTAAAATAGATGAACAGGTAGAAAGACAAATTGGGACCTAAGGTTGAGTAAAACCTTTTGCTGTGTTTGGATTATTTTAATAGATATTCTATGAGAGGATCTCCATTTTGTTGTTGGGTTGTTTTTAATACATTTTTTCACAAGAAAATATCTAAAAACGATCACTTAAAACGTATGTTAACAAGACGCTGGAACAGCTGGTCAAACAGATTCAAGTTCCCACATTACAGCATACACAGTTTACCTTTAATTTCCACAAAACGACTTTTGCACAACCTAGAAAATAAAATGTAGCTGTTGGTATTGTTGTAAAAAGTAAACAAGAATAAACTTTGTAAAATCATTGTGAACAAGGAGCTTGTTGAGATGATAAGATGAAATAAGGCTTTTAAATAAATATCAGTTTGTCTGTATCCTGATCTAATCTACACAGTAGATTAGATCCTGATCTAATCTACTGTGATCTCAGGATCTTTTAGAGTAGCTTTTGGTTTCATTCTAGCTAACTGGTAACTTGCATCCAGCAAATATTCACGCTGCATCACCTTTATTTAAAAATGGACTAAATTCATTGAAAAAAAACAAAAACTCCTAAAAGTTTGTTTTTGCAAATAACAAACTGTGAAATCACATGTACATAAGTATTCCCAGTCTTTTCTCATTATTTTAATGCAGCTTTGCCAGAAACTTATAGCATGACCAGCTGACAGAGCTTTTCTTGGTCAGTTCTTTGCCAAACGTCTGCAGCTCCATTACAGACGTCTGTCAGCCATTTTCTGCCCCCGGATGTTTTCACCTAGCTTGATGCTGCCACCCCCGTGCTTCCCCATGGGGATGAGCCATGCCTGGTTTTCCTCCTAACAGGTTATCTGGTCTTCATGCCAGAGAGTCCAATCTTTGTCTCACCAGACTAGAGATTCTTGTTCCTCACAGTCTGGAAGGGCCCAGTCTTCAGGGCCCTTCCAGCTGGCGCCATGTTGCTTTTCCATTCTAAGGAAAAGCAACATGGCGGTGGAGCTGCAGATCCTTTTGGTTCCTCCACAGAGGAACGGTAGAGTTCAGACAGACAGACCTTCAGGTTCTGCCTGAGGTTCTGAGTCCTGCTGGTTCATGCTCACTGTGACGTTTAGAGCAGTAGAAACAGGATCCACTTGAGCTCACGTTAAAGCTTCATAGCAAAGACTCTGAATACACAAGTAAACATGAGTCTTTTAGTTTGTTTAAGCCTGTCGCAATAAGAAATTAATCAGTTAATCGTATGACACAGTAAAATGAGCTCAGTAAGTTCCTTCCTCATGGTATTTTTTTTGAAAGGTAATTTTGTCTAAAGCCTGTTTATTTATGGTTTCTGTTGGGCATGATTTTTATTTCCATTTTATTTATTGTTTTATTATTTCTGCTTTTTTTTTGCGTATTTATTTCAGTTCTAGGCTTAAGTGTTCTTT
This sequence comes from Poeciliopsis turrubarensis, assembly GCA_010277015.1. NCBI lineage: Eukaryota > Metazoa > Chordata > Actinopteri > Cyprinodontiformes > Poeciliidae > Poeciliopsis > Poeciliopsis turrubarensis. Next base: position 1,505,063 of record VMRN01000046.1, on the reverse strand, counting down.
CTAAAATTAAAGTTTATTGGCTTTTGAGAGGGCAAACTTGCATGATTATGCCATTATCAATCTGTTACATCAAAACGGTCTCAAAACAACAAAATTAATGGTGATCACAATAATTACTAGGACAATTTATCCTAAAGCAATTTTCTATGTTTAATCAATTTGGAAAAAAGAAAAAAATATGTATGATATTGACATAGAAATGTAATCAATTTAGGAATAACGTTGTAACATAAAATGTGGAACGAGTGAAGCTCCGAATGCTTTCTGGATGCAGAGTTTGCTAAATAAAGAGGATATTTAATATTAAAAATGGAAAAAGATTGAGTTTCCAAACTTGATGCATCTTCTAAAAGGTAAAACACATTAATGTCATGTATTTTTTCTTTACTTGGATTTATTTTTAAATGAAGGCCATAGTTAGTTGCACAGTGGCGCAGTGGGTAGCGCTGTTGCCTTGCAGGAAAAAGGTCCTGGGTTCGATTCCCGGCCCGGGGTCTTTCTGCACGGAGTTAGCATGTTCTCCCTGTGCATGCGTGGGTTCTCTCCGGGTTCTCCGGCTTCCTCCCACAGTCCAAAAACATGACTGTCAGGTTAATTGGTCTTTCCAAATTCTCCTTAGGTGTGAGTGTGTGTGTGCGTGGTTGTTTGTCCTGTTTGTCTCTCTGTGTTGCCCTGCGACAGACTGGCGACCTGTCCAGGGTGTACCCCGCCTCTCGCCCGGAACGCAGCTGGAGATAGGCACCGGCAACTCCCGACCCCGTTAGGGAGAAGGGTGATGGAAAATGGATGGATGGATGGCATAGTTAGTTCCTTACAACTTGTAATTTTGTTCATATCAATCATTTAAATTGTTTTTTACTGCGGTAGTTTGAAAAATCAAAGAAGTCATTTCACTGCTCTTATTTCTCCTCCAGATTCTTTTAATTCTACAATGAGGGACAGTAATATTTTTCCAAGTATGATGGAAGTTGAATTGACGCTAAGCCTCCCCATCAACCCTCCTAAAAATACTGAATCATTTCTGAATGAAAGAGTGGATCTCTCTACCATCACCTCTCTGGAGCTGAACAAAATTAAGTTCTTTAAAAGAAGCTGAAAAACTTTACAGGAGCACTGTACCTATAACTGGAATGGTTTGTTTTTGTATATTCAGTACATTGATCAACATTTTGCATGAAGTGTAATTCATTTTTATTGATGTGCATGCTGAATCTGTCATGTGTTTGAATGATTACTATTGCATGTCGTGTGTTTTTAATGATGTATGCAAATAAGCTATAGCATTGTTGAAGCGAGGTACACAAATGTTCGCAGTCTCACAAGAACAAGAAAAAAATGGACAAATAGTTAAAAGTAGACATTTTGCAGGGACTTGTCCTTTCACCAGTGTTGCTTAGAGGGCTGTAGCCTTCACCAAGTCAGCATAAATGCGGCCAGAGGTGGTTCAGGAAGGTAAAAGTGCTCCATAAAGTAGCCTTTTTGCACATATGACTACAGGAGGGATTATTATACTAAAGTTCGACATGTAATTAAGACACATTCTGTTAAAGATCAGCGGTTCTGTTTGTGTCCAAGATTTTCCTAAGACTGGAACTGGAGGCTTTTATTTGCATGGAGTTAACACAGTGGATTGTGCACACCTGCTGAAAACACCATGGTGGAAGAGCATCTTAAAGATGCAGAATGTAATTTTTATATATATAAAAAAAGTTCATGTTGGTTTTTTATATTATCTTATAATATTTTATATTGATATATATATATACTATATATTGCACTGTCACCATTTTGTGACGGTGTAATATGAGACAGATAATCTGTGAACAGATCCATCTCCTCCACCTCCTCCCTGAGCTGCTCTGGTCGTCTGACGAAATGCACCCAATCAAAAACAACCAATCACAGCCTGAAGGAGGGATTTAGAGCTGTCAATTATTCTTGTGAACACGCTGCTAAATGTACTAATGGTGGAGAAACAACTTACCGTTGATCTGCCGTCATCAGTGGCCATGCTAGCTAGTCATAGCATTCACTAAGTTACAGTGTAGCAGTGTCAAAGGGAATGGATGGGGTGATTGAGCCGGATCCTGCCTGTGATTGGTTGTTCCTAGTTAGCGCTGGGAGAAGGCACATGAGCTTGTTTGTTTTGTGTTGTTTTTTTCCACACATTATCTGCCTCATACTGCTATGCCATAGTGACAGTTTCAACAAATATGTAAAAAAAATCTCTTTCATAAAAGTTACAGACTGCAGCTTTAAAGAGCCAGTCTGAGAAAGTCTGTATCCAGATTTTCAATCTCCTCAACTAAAAATGTATCGGATCTGAAGCTGGGTTTCTTGGAATTTCAACGTTGAATTGGCTACTTTCTCCCGTTTGCTTCATCAGTGAGCTCAACAGTCCTTTTCATCATTCTGATGGTTAACATTTGCCTTTGGAAACGTGTGTGTTGCTTCTGCAGTAGCAGGCTCTGGGTGAAAGCGGTGGTCTCGAACTCCCCTCAGCTAAAGTTGTGAATGTGTGTCAGAGCGGAGCGGAGAGCAACCACGGGGGAGCTAAATTTGAAGTAGCCTTCTCTGGCCTAGGCATCAGTTTACAGGGTTACTGTACATCTAACTCTGTGGGAGGACACGCGCGCACACACACACACACACACACGCACACACAGACCCAGTCAGGCATACACCCATTCACATGGAAGCCTGTGTGTGTGTGCCCGGTGTGTCTTATCAATCCAGCCATCCTCTGCTGAGCGATAGGAGCCACTCCCAGCCTGCAGAGATGCAGCCGCACGGCGTGCCGCCGCTGTCTGCACTCTAATCACCCCCAACTTACACTCCTTCACTCCCTGTGGGGGTTAAATACTTACTTCTTCTCCTCCATGCTCCCCAAACGGCACAGAAAACCTGTGCAAGAGTGGATGAGTTGACTTTTTAACTGCGGTGTTGAGCAACCGATTTCTACTCGCATTTCTTGTGGAGCTGTAGTTCCTGTCTGCTCTGGCCTCCTGCCTGCCACATTTAACGATGTCTGTTTCTATTATCTATCATCTGTGCGCAGATCAACAAAACGCTCTGAAAGTGGTCCGAGCCAACAAGTCCAGAGTGAGAAAACCCAGCAAGGTAACGCTCTGCTTATAATTTTGTTTTTAAGTTTTCACATTTTCTGCAATACACGTCCAAATACTTTCACATCGGATCAACTTGACCATGTTTTCTAGATAAATATTGTTCCAGAAATGTTCAGGAATTGTCACATCATGCATCTTTTCTTTACCTTAGTGTTGGATGAACACCTCTTACAACTTGCAAATAAATTAACATTTTGATTATTCTAAGTCCTCATCTCTACATTTCTATAATTCTGACTTCAGGTGTTAAAACACACAGAGAGTGAGAAATTACCATCTGCTGCTAAATGTTAACCGGCTGGAGCTGCTATCCTCTGGTTTTGTTTGCTTTTCCAACCTGTTTTTCCACTACAGCGCTTTAAGGATAATTACCATAGCATAATACCTAAATATAGAGATTAAGTGGCTCTCAAATTGTCGGAATATATTTTACTAACCCTTTAGGGTAATTATGGAGTCAATGTTGGGGCTTTAATTTAATCTTTTGTTTGTTTAGGCACGTTAGAAATCTTTAAGCATGGTTGCAGGGGCTTGCTGAAGAAAACTGTTGACAGGGAATGCAACACACGTTAGTTGTCAATCAGTGAAATGTTAATATTGTGGGTTTTTTTTTTAAGTCTTCAGCCCACAGTTTCAACTGTTAGGGTTAGTATTGCGGCCAGAATGTTTTGTTTCCTACTGCAACGCGCCTGGCGAATCTCATCAGCAGCCAATTTCTTGTTGGATGACGGATTCAGACGGTTTTATTAATTAAAATTTAAACATGCTAAAAAGTATAATTGTGTGTTTTCTGGTTGAAAGCACTAATAAGCACTTGTAGTGATCATTAGTACGTTTTAGTCACATAACTGCACTCTGTCGATCTCTAAAACAACATGAGCACAAGATGGCGGCTTTAAAAGGACACCAGCTTTATTCAACTGCAGCAACCAAATGGAAACGTGTTGGATTTATCCAGCTGTATTAATGCACAGCAACAAAGCTAAAATGACATGATTTAAAAAAAAAAAAAAAGCATTTTACATGTATGTAACGATGTTGTACCTTCTGTTCTTATTAGCTTTGTATTTTATCTGTTTCTAACGATTATTTTGGTCTTTATCTCCTTGTAATTGTTCAGCACTTTGTTTGACAGTGCTTTATAAATGTTAGGACTGCAAGTAACAACTATTTTAGTGATCGATTATTCCATAGATTATTCTGAGGATTAATCAGATTAAAAACAATTGTCTAATGCAGATTTTTTATGTAACCAAATTAGCTTATTTTATCCATTAAAATACAACGAGAAAATACAAATAAACAAATAATTGAATTCTTTTTTTCAATAAGAAAATAGATATTTTATTGTGTAAAATGCAATAATTAAAAGATTACTTTAGTGTTTACATGTTCTTTTGTAGTATCTGCAGAACATTATCACAGACAAATAGTTGTTTTTTTTTTTATCAAAATGCAAAATATGTATAATTTTATACAGGATTGCCTTAATTATTACTGCTGATTAAGTTGTTCTTTCAGTAAATACCCCTTGTTTTAGTGCCTGTATACCCCAGGAAACAATTTATTGATGACTAATTTTGTTGACAAGTATTTTTAATGAGCGATTAATCATGATTAACCCGTTATGCGCTGCAGTTGGAATTGTTCCAAACCCAGATATCACTAACATCTCTATTCTGCAAATGCTTCAGTTCCTCTCTATACAGATCCACTGGCTCTCTTTTCAGATGCCATGAGACTGAAGGATTTTTTTCCCCCTCTTTCCACATACAGTAAAGTCCAGCTGCACTTTGTGTTCATTTAACCTTGATCTACTATCAGCTTGCCCAAATTGACAGGACCCACAGTGACTGGATAAGCCTCCGTCTGTTTGTCATTGTTTGAGCTTCCTCTGCAGAAAGAGCTCTGACCTCCTTTTCCTCCAGGCTGGACTCTACCTGTCCCAACACGCCGTGTTGCATGTCAGAATAAATGCCAGCTGCTGGCGACCATCTGAACACTCAAATTATGTTGTTTTTGTTTTCACAGTCCAGTGACTTCAGTGATATCACAAACTGGCCCACACCTGGAGAACTCGCTAAAGAGGTAGGGCATATTGTGTGTATATGTGTGTGAAAGTGTGTTTAGGGTTCCTGCACTTTCTTCAAAAGCAGCGAGTTTGGTTTAGTCGCTTCTCCAGGTTTGGATAAGCAAAGATCCAAGCTTGAAGGTCAGCAACAAATGAAAATATTAGCCAGTTTTGCTTTCTCTTTAAGAAATATAAGAAAATATGAAAAAAAACCCATTCAGATTGTTTTTTCTGACTGTCCTCAAATGACTGGTCATTGAATATTTACATGAGGGGGCAAATGTGACATCATGCCATCTGCGTGGGGGAACCACTAATCTAATTCAAGGTTTTAATAAGTCAATTGTGGCACAGTTATGACTTTATTCAGTCATTAACAATTACCACAATTAGCGATTGTGTTAATTGCTAATTGTGTAATTTCAATCCGCAGTAATTGTTGGAAATGTCCCCAGAAAATGTTGCATAGCATAACTTCAGATTTCAAAAGATTTAAACGTTGGCTAATTCCATGACTGAGCTTGAGAGCTTAAAAGGATAAAATATAACCGTGCTATTACCTGCTGAAAGTTTAGCTCTCTCTCGCCTTTTCGCAAGATTTAAAAAAAAAAAACAAAAAACGCCAGCGTGTTTTGAAGTGGCTTCATTTTTAATAGTTTCCTACAGTGAAATAAACCTGCAGTGATTATTATCCCTAGTTATCGGGAGGAATGGAGAACCTCCTCTCTCTGGGAATTAATTTTTTATCTGATTATTGTATCAAAAGCGAGTGAGAACAGACAATGTGTGAAAGCGTAAATAAACGCACGCATCTTTGATTCAGCAGCAGCAAACTGTCCTCAGCAACAATGGGAAGAAGCCTACCTCCCGCAGAGAAAGGGACAAGAGAAGAGAGCGACCGGACAGGAAATCAGAGAGCAGCCATGATGGAGGGGAGAGCAAGGAGAACCAGGAGGCTCATGTGGATGCAATGGAGGAACCGTCTAAAGACGGAGAACCAAAACCAGGACAGGACTCCAAGAGCTCAAGCCTGAAGAAGAGAGGAGGTGAGGGTGAGTTTTTCTTTCTTTCTTTCTTTATCTTTGTGACGCATGCTTATGCTACCGAAGGATTGAGCTAAATAAGGCTGCTGACGGCTATAAACGTACAAGTTTTACATTAAACGTATGAATTTGTTTAAATTGATATTCTGTTTCCCAACTGAGGACAGGCTTTATTATAATTGTAGATGCTGTCAAGAGCCTTTAAGACTTAAAGATGCACGTTTGGTTTCATTTCTGACCATGGGGTTTTTCCTGTATAAAAAGGCATGTTAATAATGATCTTTGTTTGTAAATGCAGATTGGTGCATGCTCTGCTTTAATAATCATACCTTTTGAATTTCTTTTTACTTGTCTCTCATCTGTAGAAGTCAAAGCAGAATTAATTAAAGGCGCTCGCCTTCTGACTGCAATGCCACATACTTTAACGTGTCTAAAACGAGAACATAACATGATCTATGTTGATGGAAGTGCATTAAATTTGTGATTATCTATGCAGTTAGGAAGTCACTTAAGGATCTTTTACTATGAAAGATTATTACGCTTACAAAATTGTGTAGTTAATTTAAAGAAACCTTGGAACCCGTTTCTCGTGTTCAAATAGTCAGATTTCTGCAACAGCATATTATGATCACTGTAGATAAAGAGAGAAAAAAGGAGTACATTTCTGTCAAAAATACTCAGATACTTTGAGATTAATCTAAGAAAATTTCTAAAAAAAACCAAAACAAAACGTGAACATTTTTTGAGCCGCCAATTTTTGGAGCAAAGAAATTTTCTTGTTTTTTTTTTTTGTTTTTTTTTTTTAATTAAAAATTTCAGACCTTTTTGGCTGACCTCTTTTTTTCTATCTAAATGGGCCCAATTTTAATCCATTTCAGTAATAATAATAATAAAAAATCTCAATTGAGAGTATTTACATTTATTTTGCATTTGATGAACTCTCCAGTCATTTTCAGTTATTGAGTTATCAAGCAATTAATCGGATAAGAAATTAGCACATACTGCAGATTTTTCATTTAGCCACTTGTGCTTTTTTACAATATTCGAAATACATTAAAAGATGAAAGAAAAGACTAATTTCATTATTGTTTAAAATTCAATAACTGCATTTCTTGCGTGAATGTTTGATTGTTTATAGGAAAAGTTGCAGCTAAAGAAATCCTCCTAATATCGACATGTAATAATTGGATAGCAAAATTAGCTTAATGGATTTGTTTCTTTTCCACAATTTGAACCAAGTGAAGCTAAAATCTGATTTAGTAAAATATATGTTGTGACAAAAGTTAATGTTTTTATCTTAAATTCAAGAAGTGTATATTTTTGTACATTTCTTTGGGTTAATTACTTCTGAGTGTGTTATCCTTTTAGCAAATAGGCTATTTTTGCTGAAATTAATTGATAACTTAAGTTAGTCTACAATTACGTCATTAATCAATTCATCACAAATAATTGCACCACAATAAACACACAACCAAATCCCTCATTATGACGAACTTTGTCGGTTTCATACTATGCAAGTTGATCGGTCTAGAAATGTTGAACCAAAGGGTCGGCTTGGAGTTGGGCAGCGTTCTCCTCATGTTTAGGGCTGTGGAGGACGTCTGCAGGAGAGGATCTGTGACTCCTGCTGCTGTCTTTACTTTGTATCGTACAACTGAAACCTAAGACTCATTAAATATATCAGGATATCATTCTCTGTGGGTGTTGCAGAGCTCAAAATGATGTCAAGTAGATTCATATTTCTCTGTGGAGGAACAAACATTTTTCGTTTTTTTTTTTTTTTTTTTTAACACATTTGTTAGGGAAGTTGCTTGAACAAGTTTTTTTTCACCCATGACCCATAAAATCTGCAGTATGCAACTTTTATAAAAATAAAGCCTTTATTTGAACAATGTTTGTTCAAATTACTATTATGTCATGACAGCATTATATAAGACGGATAATCTGTGAAAAACGTTTTTGCTCCTCTGCCTTCTCGTGTCCGCGCTGCTTTGCTGCATCTACTTCACCACAACATACCCCACCACAAATGCTAACGCCAGTTAGCATGTCCACCGTTGACAATTTTCCTGGAACGGTGACTTGTTTTTCCACGTTTGGAATATTTAGTAGCATACACTAGGTTGATTCACATCACCAAGACCCTCCTCCAGGCTCTGATTGGTTGTTTTTGACTGGGAGAGATGCATTTCTTCAGACGGCAATAGTAGGTCATGGAGAAAATATATTTCCTTTTTTTTTTTTTTTTTTCTTTTTTTTTTTTACACAGATTATTGGTCTTATATTAAACTGTCACAACATGGTGACAGTTTTAACAAATATATAAAAGAACAGATTAAAAAAAAAGTTTAAAAAGTTACACACTGCAGCTTTAATTTCCCTAATTTCATTAATGTTTATATTCCGCCCTTTCTATAGAGAAAGTGTGGACATCTGGTACTTTGTCTAAGAACTCAGTAGAAGTTTTTTTTTTTTTTTTTTCTATCCCGTTCGGCCACAACTCTTGAAGCTCTTGTTTCCGGTATGCAATCACGGCTAGGTAACAAACGTAAGTGGGTTTCTCTGCCGCTGGAGGAAGTTTCCCGGGACGATGCCGACAAGACATCCGGCGGGTTCCCAGCCCCGTCGGACACTTCGCCCATCAGCGACTCGTCCGACCCCACGTCGCCCAATCAAAGGGTTCATGATAACAGAGGCCATTATGACAGCCGGAGTAAGTGGCCAGGAACTCATTTCTTTTCTTTTCTTTTTTTTTTTCCCTTCCCCCTGCCTCTGTTTGCTTCTTGACTGTGCAGCTTTCTGCTCTTTACCCCCTGACACAGCCGTGTGTTTACTCACCCCCTTTCTCCCAACCGCTGCTTGTTTTTACACCGATCTCTTTTCCATAACGCATGGCTGTATGAAAGCATGAACTTCGAGTTATTTCATCTTTGCATGCGTTTTTTATATTTTCATTCAATAAAGTAAAAGTGTAATTTGTGAGAGTTGAAAGATTTGTAGGATGATTTTTTTTTGTGTGCAAGTTTTAAATTAAATAGGCAATTGGTTGTGAACAAAAGATTTTATTATGAGAGGATACATCTTTGACCAGCTTCAGTAGTTTAACAGTGACTCGTGAAAGTATTCAAACCTCTTGTTTTTTTTTCACATTTTATCATGTTAAGGCGACATGCTACAGTGTGTTTCATTTGGGTTTTATGTGTCAGACCAACACAAAGAACAGCATCACTAAATCATCAACAATTATTAGAAGCAATAGTTCTTCCCTTTACAAATGCAGTTTTATTTAACCGTTTCTTTCTTGGAGCAATTTTATTTTGTATTTTTCTTTTTCCAACACGACACATTTCAACAGCAAACAACCTCCAAAAATCCCAAAGTAAATAAAAACATGGCAAGTAACAAAAATAAACAAAACAAACTAAACTTATGAAAATAAATATAAAGATTTCAAGTTTGTAAAGGAACAGATCTAACATCTGGATGAAGGTGATCTGGTCAGAGGGTTTTTGGACTTTCTGGCCCATTTTATAAAATTCTGTGCGTTGGAAAAACACCACACTCTGAAAATACCATCTTCACAGTCAAAGTCCAGACCTAAATGCTTTGGTGAATCTTGGCCGGGTTTCAAAACTGATGTTTGTAGACTCTCTCCATCTTATCTGGCAGACCTTGAACTGAAGAAGAATGGGCAGAAGTTTCAGTCTATAGATGTCCAAAGCTGTTAGGCTACGTTCACGATCCAAAGCCGATTTTTATTACATTGTTTTGCCCATATCTGTTCTGTTTATGGCCATCTGAACAGCCATAAACAGAATGTGGATTTATTCCAATCTTTTCACCCCTTAAAAATCCAATTTGTGCCTTTTCCACCGATAGTTTGAATGATAATTCTGAATGATCATGATACATTTTACACAACTTATACATCATTGATGTGAGAATCATAATTCTTCACCAGATTTATTGTAAATCAGGAAGCAAATAATGGCTGAAAATTATAATTATGAAAATTCTGAACTCAGGAAAAAAGTGTGTCAGTGAAGTGCATCACAGTCCCACCACTCTGAGCTCTGACTGCTCATCCAAACAGAAGTTCATTCTCTGCCATTAGCTGCGTTTTCCTTCGTGTTGTCATAATCTTGTGGCGATACTGTTAGCTCCCGCAACCGAATAAATTTTAAAACCGATCCATTGACGCCGCCATTCATTATTATGAAAACGGAGTGCTGCTGTCTGTGTTCTTCTTCTGCGCTTGCTCGTCGCTTTGGAATTGACACTGAAGTCTAATTTCCATTACATTTCACCAGTAGCATGGACAACCATGCAAAAAAATATCTGACTTCACCCAGACATTTGAATTAATAAAGACCTGCTGTGTGAACGTTGCCATGGAGAGATGAAGTGGGTATGGAAAGTATTCAGACCCCTTTAAATGTCAGATATTCCAGTTTTTCTCTTTTAATAAATTAGCACAAAAAAAAAATGTTTGCATCTTTGTTTTTGTTTTTTTTCTGTCAAGATGGAATGCTGAGAGCTTTCATGAGAAATATGAACTTTTTTTAAAAATTTTAGTAAGTGGTTGCAATGAAGCAAAGAGTGAAAAGTTTAAAACGGTCTGAATGCTTTCAATCCCCACTGGATCCTCAAAGTCCAGCAGCTACAAATGCACACCACACTTTTCACGTTATTCATAAAGAATTTTGAAAACCGTGCATCATTTTGCACTGTTAATGTACGAATCTGTAAATGCATGAATCCTTTCAATGTTACAAATGCACTCCGGTTTGTGTTGGTCTGTCCCATAAAATTCCAGTCAAATACATTGACATGTCCAGTTGCAATAATAGCAGGAGTATGAAGACTTTCACAAAATGTTTACTTCTGACTGTATTAGGGCTGCACAATATATCACAACACTACTATATTCAGCAGATGCTGCTGTCCAGGGAGTGTTGGAAGCAATAAATGAGGCAGAATGTGGATTTATGCCAATTAAAACCGCTACGATTTCAAGCTGTCCTAATATGGTGCAGCCCTATGTTTTTATCTGTGTTGATCTGTGAAGTTCATTCAGTTGGCTGAGGAACTCGTATGAAACAAAGTCAGGAGAATGTGCGTCCTCTTAAACAGGTTGGAGAGCCGAGCCGCGGGACCACGGAGACGACACCGGCAGCATTCGGAGCGACGGCGGGACTGGGCGCGGAGGAATAAGAGGCAGGGGGAAAGGTCGCGGGCGCGGCAGAGGTCGCGGACGAGGTGGGCGTTACTCTTCACACTATTTGTGCACTGACTACAGTTTTCTGGCCGATCACCGATCTTTAAAAAGCTGATCTAAGAGCCTGCCGATTTTTTTTTTCTTCTTTTTTTTTCTGTCTGAGAAGTTGATGAAGCTGACAGTAATGTTGCGAATATTGTTAACTGTGCAAGTTCAGACGTTAATCAAGATTTCCAATCTCCCAAAAATAAGGAAATTGAGGCTGATTTACTCGTCCAAATATCTGTTATGACAGCAAAATCTGTCATAACAAATTTTGCTGACAATAAATTGTCCCAGAACTTATTGCGATAAATGATAATATTAGGATTTTGAGACCATTATCAAGCAATATAATGTCAAAGACTTAATAATACAAGGAAACACTCTCAAAGATCAATAAACTTTAAAGTTTAATGAAAATTTAACACCGGAACTAGAAAACATTTTAAATATCCTGTTCTGGGGAGAAAGAGAGAAAGAAAAGAGAAAAACAAAGAATTACACAAATGGAAAGTATTGAGCTTGTTTTATCATGTGATTAATTGATTTATTGCAGATTGCGTCAGGCCTACTAACCAGCTGATTTATCGGTCCACCTCTCCTTCAAACCTAAAAATCCTGGTTTAGTTGACCTCATAATTTTCAGTCTGAAATGTAGGAAATCACTTGCTTAAGTTTCTCTTTTCAAACGTCTCGTCTTCCCGTTGCGAACACGAGTCTGAGTGGCTTATTTGCACTTTCCTGGCTTCCGCAGGTCGGTACGAATACTCTCTGAACTACAGAGACGCTCGCTCATCTGACGGCTCCGGTCAGCTGCCCACAGAGTTCGGAACCAACATGGTTTACTACTACGCCGACGGCAACAAGGTCCAAATGTATACAGTGGATGAAAAGCTTCTCAAAGAATACATCAAGCGGCAAATGTAAGTGTTTTACAGCTTTCTGAGGCCTGAAAATTTAGGATGTATAATAATGAATAACACAAAGTTAGGCATTATTGTAAAGTAAAAGGAAAAAGGCACCAACATCAAACCGGCAAATATGCAGCAGAATCCTTTAAGAGGACCAGTGTTGGTTATAAGCTGGACAAAATTGACCTTTATGGAAGAGTGGAGGGAAAAAGAAAGGCATTATTAATAGAAAGCTCTAAGAAAACCATGGGGGGAACACCGCAAACATGTGGATGTGGAACATCGTCTGGTCACATGAGAACAAAAGTTGTCAACGCTTGGTGCAGAAGGAAGCCAAGAAAGTGTGGCAGTAAGGGAGGCAGCTAAAACACGGAGAACAGTGATTCCTGAAGACCGGGGCCGGTTTAGACCAGCTCATAGCCATGTGTTAAAATGACCCAGTTCAAGTCCAGACCGAAAGTCAGTTGTGAAACGGTGGCAAGGCTTAAAATGGGAGATTTAAAGAAGTTGTGATTTGACTGAGTTTGGGCTGTTTTAGGAAAAAGAAGAGGGATCAACAATGCTTGGTAGAACTTGTAGACACCAAAGGACTTGCAGCTGGAATTGCAGCTGGAACGTACAAACCCACAGCAAATGTTTCAGTTTAATTAAAAAAAAAAAAGAAAATAATCCAATCTTTCATTTTATGTCCTTTGTTGCTTTAGGACATAAATAAAAAAATCTTCAAAGGTGTTTTCGTTGAAAGATGTCATAACTTGATTTTTTTTTGTGTGTCATATTCAATAAATTAGAATATCACTGAGGGATTTATTTATTTCAGTAATGCAGTTCTGAATTCAAGTGAATCGCTGAACTTGGATTATTACACACAGGCTGTTTTATAGTCTTCATTTTGTTAATTATAATGACGAAATGTTGTGAAAGCACAACATTTAATAGAATATAACATGAGACCAATACAAAATATTTTTAATACAGAAAATATGTTCAAAGGTCATTTTCAAAAGGTACATTTAATCTGACAAACGAGCCTCACCGTAACACGTACAATAATATATTGCATATGACTTTATATTATATTGAGCATAGTGTTAAAGGGCCTTCAGACATGCAAGAATTCAACTTGCAGTCATTACATGTGAGGCCAGGCTCTGGAGAACTGAAACTGAATAACTGTGAAACGCCTCTTAGAATGAGATGATCTGCTCTTATTTGAGTTTGTCCTGCAGGGGGCAGTGTGCTCCTGGTGTCTACTTGACAACCCTGGCCTCTTTAAAGACCAGAGTCTGGCCAGTGGAGGTTGAGGGTGAGCCGAGCTCCTAAAAATAGACAGTGCTTGTAAAGGGACATGCAGGCCTGAAAGCTGAACTGTAAGGATAAGGAGGAGGGAGAGGAAGCCAGGGAACGAGGGACGGAGGGGGTGACAATAGTGAGAGGGGACGTTCCTGTCCGCTCTCCTCATCTCCCTGCAGTTCAGTCGTTTTTCTTCATGCTTTCGCACTGCCTCAGGCTGAGATCCACACAAATATTTGTGTGTCAGACGGTGTGACATGAAGTGGTGTGATAAGGATGAGAGAGAGAGAGAGAGAGAGAGAGAGAGAGGGGTCTGCATTTGGTGCTGAAGTCACAATATTCATCTCTACCAAACCATTTTAAAGTCCTTGAAATGTTTCTTCTTGTCTTTTGAATTTTATGTAGTGTCATGTGATCAGAGATCTTTAACCAGTTCTTTGTTAATCCCGAAAATAAAACCCTTCAGTTTCATTGAAGTGCTGAACAGAAACAATTTATTTATTTTTTCTTCTTTTGACAAAAGACTTTCAATTTCTGACTTTAAAAGAACATTAACCCATATTTATGTCAATATTGAGATATGATGAACACTAGTTCTTAAGTTAAAGTAAAGGATAGTTTTTTACTATATTAATCTGAAAAGTGTTTGAACTCTACTAATATTTGGAGCAAAGAATTGGACCTGAAGAAGATACAGTTGAGATGGTCTAATCAAAGGAAACTGTCAAAAACGAATGGTGGTCATGCGTCGTCCTCCATTTCCTCCTCCAGTGAATACTACTTCAGCAGCCGCAACCTGGAGCGGGATTTCTTCCTGAGGAGAAAAATGGACGCGCAGGGCTTCCTCCCCATTTCACTCATTGCGAGCTTCCACAGAGTGCAGGCTCTCACCACTGACGTCAACCTCATCATGGAGGTAATGCACCGCAGGTCAAACACGAGACGTTTCAGAAGTCGCTTCAACACCTGAATTTTGCCCGATCTGAAACGTCTGCATGCATCCCCCCTGCCTCCTTCCTCCTGCAGGCTCTGAAAAGCAGCACTGAAGTGGAGCTGGTGGATGAGAAGATACGCTGTAAAATGGAGCCAGAGCGCTGGCCCATCCCCACGCCGCCCGTCGTGGGTTCTCCCCGCACCGACTTCTCCCAGCTCATCAACTGCCCCGAGTTTGTTCCTCGACAGAACCTGAGCACCGTCACTGCTGGTCAGTATTCAGTTTCCTTTTTTACGTCCAAATGAATGTTCAGAGATGCACCTGTCTGACATTTTCCTTAAGAAAGTTAGCGAAAGTATGAAGTTCTAACTAATTTCTTGCCATTTGTTAAAACTGAACTACCGCATATTAAAATGAAACGGATTCAGAAAAAAGACCCCAAGTTACTGAACTGTTTTCTGTCAGCAAATTTAGAAGTGGAGTAAAATCCTCAGCTCATAAGAATTAGTTATTACTTATTAAAAAGACAGGCACGTCTTAAAATATGAGGATTGTTTCGTCATTTCTTCCGTATAACTACGGAAGTATAACTTCTGTATAACTACACCTTAGATTTAAACAACTTTATCAACATGATCATTCATGAGTAGGACTGCAACTAATGATTGTTTTATTATATTGCTTATTCTGACAATGAGACTTTTCATTAACCCACTTAAGCCTTTTTTATGCAATATTGGAAATGAATTAAGAGTGCAAAAAAGCAATTCAATTTCTTTCTATATCAAGAAAATAAACGTTTTATTGCCTAAAATGCAATACCAGCATTCCTTTTGTTAATTTGAACCAGGTGAAGCTAAAACTTTGCAACTTGACGAGTTTTGGAAAAACATATTTACTTAAAAAAGGTTTTTTGTCTTAAATGCAAAATGTGGGTATGCCTTGAGCAGTTTCATCTTAATTACTGCTTTGAATGTTGTGTTTTTTCAGTAAATATAATTTTTCTGAGGATTGGGATTGATCAGTTTGTAAATTGATAATTTTCATAATCGATTCTTCACAATGTATCAGATTGTTTCAGCCGTACTCATTATTTCTAACAGAATCAGAGGCGATGTCACACAATATGAGAAAATCAGTTCATTAAATGACTCTGAAGTGAAACATTCATAAAATCCATTTAGATTTGAGAACAAAATCAGAATGATTCCTGGTTAACCTTATAAATCTTTAGCATCTCATACTAGCATTTAGCATGATTAGCGGTTGCCATTGCTAACAGTGATCTCTCTAAAGTCTGCTGAGAGAATTTTTTTTTTGTTTAACATATCCCACGAGGGACAGAACTGGACTAAAAGAAAACAATTTATGTAATAACTTCTTATAATCTGCTAACATCAGACTGAATGAACTGCTGAGATGCTTCCATAGAAAATACTGTTTCCTGTTATGCTTCATGTGACTCAATTGTTGAATATCTGACTGATAAGAGAGATGTTTTTTTTTGTTTTTCTTCCTGCAGTAACAACTTCCGCATCGAAGACAGTTGATGTTAGCATCACCTGCTAGGTTTTTATAGATTCAGTAATGATGTAGTTTCTGACTGGCGCAATCTAAAGGTTCTGTGGACAAACCTGTCCCCCCCACCCCCAAATCTCTTAAATATTGTAATGAAACACAAAAATTCCAAAATGAATATTTGCTTCTCTTTAGTTTTACACACAATTCTCTTGAAGCAGCAAAACACACGCCTCAGTTTATTCTGACTTTCTCTGCCATATGCTGCTGCCCTGAATATCCACTGGAGCAGAAAATGTGGATTAATTGAAGCTGGGAATCGTCTCCATCTGATGAACTTTTTACAGATCTGAGCTTTCCTCACATGAAACGTTGTTTAAAGAACAAAACATATGTACATAGTTTAATATTAACATGCTTCATTTTTTTGAACTAAAAACATTTGCAGTGTTTTTCAGTGTTTAAGTGGACGTTTCAAAGCTTATTGTTGTGTGACTTTCAGCTACGTTGCCCGTGAAGGAGCCTCTGATTGGCCCGGCTGATCCCAGCTCGTCCAATCAGGACTCTCTCCCGGCCGCAGACGACTCCAAAGACGGCCCTGCATCCGAGGCCAAGCCCGACCCGGACGCCTGGATCCAGGTGGAGAAACGCCACCGTCAGACCTCCGGAAAATCAAAGGCAGGTGACGGCAGGGACAAAGTCAGAAAAACCCAGCTGTAGGTCAATAATCTACAGAGGCAGAGGAAAATGGAGACCCATCTTTTTCTGGTGGATTGTATTTAATTTTTTTAACCTAAGTGAGAAAAAAATATATCAGAATTGCATGATGATGTACTTGATCATTTCCATTCTGATTGATATTTTTTAAAGGGTCATTTGTTTACAGATTTAATAATCCATATTATTTATGGTTTCAGTTGTGAATAGTTTTTTTACATTTTATTTCTTTTTCTTTTTTTTTTTTTTTTTGAATATTTAAAACATCTTCCAGTTCCAGGGTGGAGTGTTCAAAAATGTAAGTTTAACTTTTCTTTGGTTGAACAAAGCTGCATTATTATCCCATTATCAGTGTAATACTTGACAATGGTTTCAAAACAACAATATTATCGTCAGTAATTTATAGGACAATTTATCATCTTGCAAAATTTATCACGACAGGCCAGTGTTTCAGTTTCTTGGTATTGCTGGATGAACAGGACCGAATAATCAGGTTTTTCGGTACTTGACCAAGACTAACATCCATCTCCAACATTCATCTCTCTTCCCTTTTCCGCCTCTCGTCTCGTGTTTTCCGTGTTTTTCTTGCTCTCTCCTGTGATCACCTGCATTCTCCTGTTTGTTCTTTTTTTGTTGTTGTTTGTTTTGGCCGGGCAGCATGACAGCGATGATGTGTGTGCTGCTGGCCCGTCTCCTCCCTTAGAGCCCGAACCCGACTTCCTCTCCTCTGCAGTTGAGTTCCTCCTTCCTCCAGACTTTCACTCGTCCCAGTTTGTCCTCCTTCCTTTAACGTCTCATTCATTGCATGTCTTGTTTTCATTCACTCAAACATTCATTCATTCATTCATTCATTCATTCATTCATTCATTCATTCAT
>VMRN01000046.1:1470305-1487302 GCA_010277015.1 Poeciliopsis turrubarensis | reverse complement strand
CATTCATTCATTCATTCATTCATTCATTCATTCATTCATTCATTCATTCATTCATTCATTCATTCATTCATTCCACTTCATTTATTTTTGCCTGAATGTAATTTTCACATCAAAAACCAGAAAAAGCTTGAAAAGTATTCTTACAGTTTTTGATATTTTCTGTATCGGGTTAGAGAAAGCAAATGCATGCTACATTTTTCAGTGGAAAAGTTTGAAAAATCCCAATAGTTTCTCATTGGAACTAGATAAAACGTAAAGCTTGAAGCGTATGAACAGGGCCAAATCTACAAGGATTTGGGCCCCTGGGCTGGAAATAATTTTTGGTGCCCTATCCACTAAATAGAAATTCTACTGCTAAGTACATTAATCTGTAGTGTCATACATGGTTAGATATGAACCAGTGATGGCAGGTTTATTAGGTTCCTTGGCCAGAAACTCCATGTTGACCCCCTCTCCCCTCCTCAGAAAGTTACTGTAACTTCATAGTTTTCAAAAACTTGTATTTATATTCATGAAATTCCCAAAATATCATTGCAACTCATCTGATACGAGTCTATGATTCTTATATTAAGTACAATGTCAACAAAACATGCATTCATTTAAAAAATCAAAAACTTGCTGCCCCTGGAGACCCTTTCTGGCTCAGAGCATGGATACTTTGGCAGGATACGCTACTCAGATTTTGGTCTTCCCACCTTAACCGGATGTTTCCTCAAACCTCCTCCCGCCCTGCAGGGGGAACCCAAGACTCCTCCTGCTCCGAGCAGCCAGCCGCCTCACCAGGCCGAACCAGACCAGGAGGAGCTGGACTTCATGTTTGACGAGGAGATGGAGCAGATGGCGCCCAGGAAGAACAAATTCACCGACTGGTCGGACGAGGACGACTCGGACTACGAGCTTGACGACCAAGACGTCAACAAGATCCTCATCGTCACCCAGACCCCGCCGTACCTCCGCAAACACCCCGGCGGCGATCGCACAGGAAACCACGAGTCCCGGGCCAAGATCACAGCCGATTTGGCCAAGGCCATCAACGACGGGCTGTACTACTACGAACAGGACCTGTGGAAGGGAGAGGAGCAGATCGAGTGCAGCAAGGTGAGACAGCGGTAGCCCAACCGCGTTACTTCAGTCTTACGTTAATTTTTTTTTAAATACTTCGCATGTGCTGAAAATGCATCGGAACATAAATGTAGAGATAGGCAAGTTGGACACGTACACTTGGAGGCGGTGCTCCATGTAAAAACAACATCTCTACGTTTGATCCGGTCATCGTCTTCCACTGATGACTTCCTCCAGTCTCATTGGTGCTAGCACTGTCGCAATGAATCAATGATATCATGATAAATTAAATTAAAACAAGCTTAATCATTTCCATTTGCATGATTTTATTGTTTTTCTTTTTCTACCAAAATCTGGATGACAAAAGTCTGCATTCATTAAGAAAAAAAAAGTCTTTTGACGCCCCAAAAATTGGCGCCCGGGGCTATTGCCCCTCTAAGCCCTTTCTAAAGTCTGACCCAGATTATCAGCAGAAGGTCTTGCTTTTCCGCATCCATCAGAAACTGAAATGTGACAGAAGATCATTTCATTTGTAACTTAAATCTATAACTCCTAAGAATTATTTTTGAGAACTGAAAATTGTGCAAATAAATTTATTGATCGTTGCGCATAGATCTGGAGTCCTGTGCAAAACGTTTAGTTACAGTCATTTCTTTGGCTGTCATTGATAGCTATTGGTAAAGTCTTTCCCATCCTCACTCAAGCATTTCTTGAGTGTGTCACTCAGCATCTTAAACATCCGTCTTTTCCTTCTCTTTCCAATAAGTTCAACTCAATCATACTCGCGATAAACAATGTGACAACTCTGTAGAAATAAATAATAACATTCTTTATGGGATCATCCAGTTGTAAGCAGAACCCAGTTTCTCTGTCACCCTGAGTACGGGTGACATACTGTAAAGTTTTTCTTTGGCAGTGCGGTTGCTTCATGATTTGCTCTTGTGCAGCCAGAATAACATACAGTCATTACCCTGCTGAAATGGATCAGCTTTATTCTTTCCCCCAGCCTCCAGCTATGTATTTAGCTGAAAATACTATGCAGATCTTCTGCAGCTCTTCAAGAAGCATGATGAGTCGTACGAGGAGGGGAAGTGTTGAGGACGAGATGAGCAGAAGGGAAATAAGAGCGAGAGCCATCGGCTGATCTGTGATAGGCAGCAGTTACTGCAGTCAGCTTAAAAACTCCAGACATAATTTTGTAAAATAACAAATAGATGCATAAAATGATCTGGAACTGCTATCAAAATTTTTAAAAAAAGCATTTGCAAGTTTAAAACATTGGATGATAAGTTCTTAAGCTAAAGATGCACTATTTTCTTGTAGGTCCGACCTGCTGGCCTAGATAGTAATCGCAAGATTACCCAGATGGATAATCAGAAAACTCTCCCCAGCCTTTTCCTGATCAGACTTTGTACCGTTTCATCACTTGAATTTTTAGTTGATTGTATGTTAGAGCCGTTATTTTTCTTTGTTCTGCGGATTTTAGCCACAAGAAACAAAACGTTCATCTCTGTAATAATAAACCGCAGTAAATAAAACGTGTCATGTTCCTGGAAACGCGACATGTCTTCTGGAGTAGGTTTGAAATCGTCCTCCTCATGCTTGTCGGGAGTTATTTATTTTATTTTATTTTTTAGCAACATCAGCTCATTTTGAGCTCAGAGGTTGTCAATAAGATGGGAAATCCTCCACCTGAACACACACACACACACACACACACACACCCAGACCAAGGCCAGCTTTTTTTTTTTTTTTTTTTTTTTTTTTTTTTCACCCACTATCGTACATCTGATGCAAGCGTGTAAAGGTCATAGTCCACGCCACATCTGTTGTGTGTCACACCAGCCCACATGGCTGCAGCCGCTGGCATTATCAGCTGTTTGGACCCGCGTGTTGTTCTGTTGTCAGCCCAAACTGAGAGCTCAATTACAACTACAGGAAGGAATAAACTAGAGCTGCTGTAGTTTTTCCCCAAGAAATCTACTTTCTTACCTTTACGGTCTATTTTTTTTAATTTTCAAAGGACAGTGTTATGTAAAGTCGACTCTTGAGCTTGACATGTTATAATGTTACTCCCTCATCAGAAACAAACCTGGAGTGTTGCCTTGATCTTTTCATTCATGTTTGAGAAATCCTGTAATCTCTATGGCAACCATTCAGCTTTGCAAAACACTTGGGTGGACCTGGCTCCGCCCTCAAGGACACAGCTCCTCCTTACAGCTACAGTTTCTTAAAGAGACAGAGACCCAATTTCAAGGCGTTAAATTGCATTTTTTTAACTGAAGGTAACATAGTTACTTGACTACAGTATAAAATAGCGCTATGTGCCCCTTTAAACCAGTGTCACCAAATTTAATTCAGGCATATGCATCCTGAATGCATGCTACCTAAATAATTAGCCGACATTTAATGCAGTATTTTTCACATATTGTGCATGCTCACAGAGGAGTCGGCCATTGTGCATTTAAAGATGCGAGTTGAACTCGATTTGTCCTCTCCAGCAGGATGTGGAGAACTTCAAGAAGTTAATCGTCATCAGTAAAGACGAGTTTGACACCCTCACTCCCAAAGTTCCCATTGACCCGAACCAGGTCGTCCCTCCTCCGCCCATGACAGGTGAGTTTGTGGAGCTGCACTGAACACCATTATTGCATCATGTCGATTATTCTGAGAATTAATCGCGTGAGGTAACTAACCTTCTGAGGTAACTACTTGATCTAGTGAAAGAAGTACACAAAAGAGAAAATCCCCTTCCTTTAATAAGAAAACATTTTATTGCTTAAAATAAGATTAAAATAGCACTTTTAGTTTCCAGTGTGCACTATGGGGAAAAAAATGGAAGTGTGGAAACGGATGACAAATAGAACATTTCACAATAACGTAAAAGTAAAAAAAGCACACACTATACTTTCCTTTCAGTCAAATTCGAAGTATGAAAACTTTTTTATGAATTACAATTTTCTAATGTATTTTTTATTATGCTTGCCATTTATTGCACTTTTTGAGGAGCATGTACAGTAAGTAAGAAAACAGCTGGTAGATGATTAAAAAAACAGAAGCTAAAAATTCTGAAAGTTACGCTACCACACCTGTAAAAACTAAAACATAATTCAACAAAGCCTTGAGGCAGAAAATTTGCCTCTACGGCTTTTAACAGTCAAGGTTCTCAAGTCATTTGGTGAATCATTAGAGCCGTACTGTATTTTGTGTCATAACTGTATAGTAGTCTGCGTTATACCACAAGGATTTAGCCACAAACAGAAAGTTACTCAAATATACTAAGTTATATTCAATAATTGTCTCTGTTTACCTGCATATCAGTGTTGATCTTAACTCACCAAGGCACAACATGTAATTCTGGGAGAAGAATTGCACTCTATGCGTGTAAAATTGTAATATTTTACAAGCTACCCCTAACCCTAGCCTAACAAACACACGTGTGTGTGTGTGTGCATGTTAACAGTGGAGAGCGGATCGGATCTGGCTCGCTCTCTCCCTACAACGGTCCCAGAATCCCCCAGCACTTCTCAACCCCGGACCCCCAGAACGCCTCGCACGCCTGGACGCCAAGACCCCAACAAAACCCCACGATTCTATCCCGTTATGAAGGAGAGCGGCGCCATCGACGGACAGGTCAGCAGCGTTCACGGATTCTGATTCCTGAGCTTTACAAGAGTCTCCTTAATATCAGGAAAAATTGTGGTTGGTTTTAGCAGCAGGAAACGATAGACAGCGTGTGCTGACTCGTTTTTAGAGAATGAAGTTTGTTGAGATAAAAGATAAAAGATACTGGTTATAGGACAAAAGCATGACCAAATAACAACCACACTCACACAATGAATGACTTTTTACTGCAGTTACAGTTGCAAATATGTTGCGCATTATCTTCATTATTTCCCCCCAAATACAGTTGAAATCAGATACCTACATACACTAAATAGTATTTTAACATGCAAGGGTTTGCTCTGATTCAACTTCAGACAGAGAAAAAATGTGTTTAGGTCAAGCTAAATCTCAATGTTCAAACTTTCTCAAGATCAATTTCCAAGTTTTGCTACAGATTCTGTTGTTTTTTTTTCTGGACTTTACCAGAAGACTCTGCTCTCATCTAAAACAGGGGGTCTGCTACCTTTGCAATACAAAGAGCCATTTTGCCCTCAGTCCAGCCAAATAAAGCTTTAGAGTTGCAAATGTCACTTCACCTGTTAAGAAAATGAAAACCAATCTTTAGAAAAACAAAACTACTGTAGGGAATGTGCGTATCTTCAAAGGAGCACGAAAAGACAAAAACACTCTGATAAATGTGAACGTCTGGTTTCATCTGGTTTCCAGATGCCAAGAAAGAAGAAGACCCGCCACAGCTCAAACCCCCCGCAGGAGGCCCACATTGGTTGGGTGATGGACTCCCGTGAGCACCGGCCGCGCTCTGCATCCATCAGGTCAGATCGCGCTGCTGCACTAGTTCTAATGATGATGAGAACGAGGGGCTTATCAGCTCCAACCAACAGAAGAACAAACAAGGAACATTTCTTCCTTTCACAAAACCAGCTTTCACATGCATTAACTCTTTGTGTTTGCATTTTTTTTTTTTTTTTTTTTTTTTTTTTTTTTTTATATTATGTTCTTAAAACTGGAGTGATTTCTGTACCGTCTGATTTGTACTCAGATCAGAGTACACTTAAAACTGACGTTTCACTCGGGCTGGACGATATTGCTGAAAAACGTATCACGATATAAGCATTTCATATCAATTACTTACAATTATTAATTAGTTTTTTGCTTTAAATATGTGAAATTCTACCTAAATAGTTGTATGACCTTTCCAGGTTTGGCCACAGTTTTCACTCCGCCATTGTTTTTTTTATTTTTAAGCAGTTATGAGACAGGGTGACGAAACCTGAAACTGCTGCTGCGCAAGTTCCTCAACAGGTTGTTGCTAGGTGACCAAAGAATGCTGTGCGGTTCTGGATGGGAGTTCAGTGAATATTCTAACAGACATATTATCTATTGATATTGATCACATGTCTATCACAATATATATGATTTATTTATTGTCCATCCCTATGCTTCAACAACTTTCTGTTGTATTTTCAAAGAGAGATTAAGAACAAAAAAATTATCTTCAATATTATGTCATTTTCCATTAAAGATTTTTTGAGGTTCTTGTTAAAATTTACATGATCAGCAATTACTACAATCACAGAAAGCAACATGTTCTAATAATAAATAGCTCTATATAAATATTTTTGAGGCAGCCATAATGTAAAAGTAGCAATAAAAGGCACGTCTTGCTGTCATTGCCTACGGTTACACGAATCTTTTCTGCTGGCGGGTCCACAGCAGCTCCAACGCTTCTCCATCAGAAGGCGCTCCGCTGTCGGGAAGCTACGGCTGCACTCCCCAGTCTCTGCCCAAGTTCTGGCATCCATCCCACGAGCTGCTGAGAGACAACGGCTTCACCCAGCAGGGATACCACAAGTATCGCCGGAGGTGCCTTAACGGTAAAGAGACACACGTGTCTTGTTTCAGGCAGTAGCCAGCACTCTGCTTTTAGCATCGCATGCTAACCGCTGCCTGCTGTTGTGTTTTTCCCTTTCTTCTCCCTAGAGAGGAAACGGCTGGGGGTCGGCCAGTCTCAGGAGATGAACACTCTGTTCAGGTTTTGGTCCTTCTTTCTCAGGGACAACTTCAACAGAAAGATGTACGAGGAGTTCAAACAGTTTGCACTTGAAGATGCCAAAGAAAATTACAGGTGAGACGTCTATCATTTCAAACCGTAATTCTTAAAGACGCATCACAATGGACATGAAACGGGTAAATCCTCAACTCCATACCGATGGTTCTGTTTCTCGCAACACATTCTGAGGTGGAAATGAAACCTGGAGACCAAGCAGACAGAATGAACAGAAATGCAAAAATTTCCAGAATATCAAAAATCTGATCTTTTTCCAATCAGCGAACGCACCATAGCAGAGTGCTATCAGGTTTCTCTCAAAACGCTGAATATTACTGAAGCTGTTTTCAGTATTAGTGCTGCATTCAAAACTGAGGTCAGAGGAAGCACAGAGATGTGAGAAGTCATCATATTTCAAGATGTTTGCCATTTATTCAGGACATTCAGCAGGTAAAAGTGAAGCAGCACGGCTGTTTTATCAGTTTGAGCTTTCAGCCACTGCCATAAAACGTTTGGGAACCTCTGCAGCTTTTTGGAAACCCCACAGTTGATGGTGCATTCCATTTGTAGTCGAAACTCTGAAATCCTGACTTCTCAGTGAGGAAAAAAGTCAAACGAGATGCTTGAAAGGTCCAACTTTTCCAGTTCCGACTTTGTGTTTGGATTTGGCCGCTCCTTGCATCAACAATAGAAAGTTGTGGCGGAAATATGCTTATTGTACATGATGCACTTTTGAGAGTGCATCTGAAATCTGTGTCGCATGCAGAGCCTGCATCTTTACACCGAGCAAATGAAAAATGGTTCTTGCTTATGGAAAGTGCAGCTTAGAAAAGATGTTTGTAAGAGATGCTGTGATGCTGTGAACCTCTATGGGTGTCGCCATGTTGAAAAGACTGTTAACTGGAACGCTGTTACCTTGACGTCAAACTCAGCATCGGGGGAAAAACAAACAGGCACACACACACACACACACACACACACACACACACACACACACAGATTGCTGCTTTAAAAACTCGAACCTTACTAATCTGCAGTACAAGATGCTAAAACTGATGTCACCTCTGTGGCATTCTGTTTGTTTTAAAGGATTTTCTAAAAGCCTACATAGTTTTTATAACTGAGAAAGTATATTGAAAACATTTTGTCTACCATTTCAAACCGTAATTCTTAAAGACGCATCAGAATCATTTAAATTCATATCAGCAGATGGAGTCTTTGTAAATTGGCCACAGAACTCCCGTTGATTGATCTGTATTGGAGATTGCTTGACCTCCAACCTTCGACAGCACAGGGTTAAGCTGCTTTCTGCTGGATCTGCCAGAGGCGCTTCCTCACACCTGCCAAACCCACATTCTTGGCTGAATGAGTGACTGGCTCAGCTCCGCGCAGTCTGAGGGAATAGCGAACCCATCCACTAGGAGAGACGGCTCGCCTCTCCTCCGTCACACAGAAATCAGCGGACTCATTCGTTCCGCTTCTCCTGGCTGTTCGTTTTAAGGCTCATCACCAGAAAATACACAAGATTTGCTACTTCCAGTTCAAAGTGCTCCCTTTTTGTTTCCAGAGATGCTTTAAAGTTCCCAAACATTGTTTTAAAGAATACTCCACACAGATCTGATCCATCTTTAACAGTTTAGATTTTGAAATAAAAATGATCAAATGCAACCCAGAGTCCCTAAAGTGTTTCGCTCTAAAGTAGAATTAGACTTGGACTTGCTTTTGTTATTACACAAAGACACAAGACTGAATTTGATAACAAAATTTCTTTGAATTTCTTACTGAAGACATAAATACTGAACTTTTGGTCATTTTCAGTCTTTTCAGATTCATCCAAAATGCTCAGTATCAACTTTCATGCCGTTCAAAGGCAAAACGGTTCAAAATGCCTTCAAGGATCTTCTTACATTTTGCTTCGACTATGACATAATGCGGTTTTAATGACGCTTCATGACATTTTAAAACACGATTTTTATCACATAATGCAGCGTTACACTCCCACTTGAATATGTTCTCTGTAGAACATATTCATAGACAAACTTTTTTAAATTTAAACGTTAAATACAAAACATATATAGTTTTGTAGTTTTGGTTTCATTACTACTCAGAAAATCGCCCATTTTTTTTGGCTTTATACTCCAGTTAACAATTACTTGATTGCCAAACTAGTTGACGGTGATTTCAATAATCGGATGAATCGTTTCAGCCTTGCTAATGTCGGTTCTCCTCCTCCAGGTATGGACTGGAATGCCTCTTCAGATACTACAGCTACGGTTTGGAGAAGAGATTCAGGTTAGATCTCTTCAAAGACTTCCAAGAGGAGACCTTGAAAGACTTTGAGAAAGGTAACTAGCTCCGGCTAAAGAACGCTAACCGAGTTTCGCCGAGGATCTGATTGGTTGCACAAATCTGTTAGATGCGCTCAACCGTATAGCTGAAAAGAAAGAAGTGTTTTGCATAAACTTTTAGCTGCTTTAAAGACAAAGAGTGCTGTTGGAATTTAATAGATGCCGCGGTTTTGCCCAACACTGAACGCTTTGTCTTTGCAACTTCAAATACTGGGAAAAAGCAGAATTCTTTGGATTTCTCCCCTGGCATACGCCCTTCACTGCAGGATAAGTCATGAACATTTTCATTTGTTTTCCAGGAAATGAAAGGCTCTGCTAAAATGTTGTCTGTGCCCTAAAGGGGACTGATAAAGAGGGAGGGGGAGGATTCAGCCTGGTTTGGTCCACAGAAGCAGTAGAGAAGTTAACGTAGAGAAGTTAATGTGAAATCTGTTTAGAAAAGAGCATCTCCCTGTGTAAGTGTGGCTGTTTTAAAGAAGTGAAAACTGGTTTTAGACTTTCCCTCTGAACCTGTTTCAGCTGAGCGAAACTGAACGGGGCTTGAACAGGAAAGGCTTTAACTATTTATTTCCTGTTCGAGATGGCTTATTGTTCTCTTCATAAGTTTCCCTTAAGAGTTTCTGCCTCCATGTTTTGTTTTGTTTTTTTTTTTCATTATTTTGAAAAGGAATTATATTGAATTCCTTACTGAAGATGAGGATGTTTTCCATGGGGTGTGTATGAATCTATCAGCTTCTTGAAAATGTACAGGCATCTGCCATTAAATATCCAACAGTGCTGTGTGACAAAGCTGATAAAAATGCTGTTGACAGTCTTCCCTCTGCATGTTAGTACTTGTTGCTACATATTATAAAGGCTTCATGTAGTCAGATCTCCCAAAAAAAATCATCCTAGTTTTTAAAAAAAATGTTTTTCACTAATCTGCGTTACAATAAATTGCAGTATATTAACCAAATAATTTACGTGTTTGAGTGAAATTGATATTTTAAGGTCACTTCTGATTGAGTGAGGTGAAATATGCTTATCCCAGTTCATTTGCTGCTTTGGTCTCGTTCTCATAGTGGATATGTAAAACTAACTTTATTGGGCGTGACATCATGTTCTAACGTCATTCCCTCATCAAAAACATGCCTGGAGTGTTGCTTTGATTCTTTCATGCATGTTTGAGAAAACGTTTAATCTCCCTGGCAACCATTCAGCTGTGCAAAATGCCTGCTTAGGCCGAGCACCGCCTTAAAGCTTCCGAGCTCCCGCCTCACAGAGCAGCTTTCCCCCCATTCAGCTCCTTCAGACTAGCCAGCAGCAATTAGCAAACACCTGGTGGACCTGCCTGTCTGCTGAGCTCATTAATGGAGCTTCTTCTCAATGCAACACTGGTAAAAACATTTTTAAAGGGTTAATAGAGGAGCTGTGTTGTGATCTCTTCCTGAAGGCAGAGTTTCGGAAAGAGGAAGAGCTTCTTAAAGAGACAGAGGTCCAATTTCAAGGCATTAAATTAAGGAGTCAAATCTCTAAGTCATACTTATAGCATTTTTACAACTCAGGTTAACATAGTCACTTGATTGTGCTTTAAAATGGCACCATGTCCCTGAAAAATACGTAATACTGGCCCTTTAAAGCTAAATGTTCTTTTCCCTGTAGGTCAGCTGTACGGACTGGAGAAGTTCTGGGCCTTCCTGAAGTATTCCAGGATAAAGAACCAGCCCATTGACCCGAAGCTGCAGGAGCACCTCTCAAAGTTCCGGAACCTGGAGGACTTCAGGGTGGTGGTGAGTGTTTGAGACCTCTTCCTTCTGATTGGAGTTTCATTTCCTGTCGGTAATAGACAGCCGTCGCAGATTTTAAGCTGTGATCCTCACCCGCAGCCTCCCATGGGAGAAGAGGGCGGCAGGAGGAGATATCCGTCATCCTCGGCCGGGGATGAAGGAAGGCGTCGAAGACACCCTTCCAACTCTACCTCAAAACCCGCACAAGCCTCCAAATCCTCCAATGTGCCCCCCCAGGCGACCGCCGCCTCGTCCTCCGCCTCCACACAGAGTTCAGCCAAAGACAGCACCCAGAAATCGACGGCGCCGTCCAGCCACGGCAAAAAGCCCGACAGCAGAGCGGCGAAGAAAGACGGAGTTTCCCCCAACAAATGAAGCTCCTGGCCAGCGGAGAGAAGAGGCAGCCGCTCTGAGGTCACAGCGAACCGCATGGACGTGAAGCGGCCGAGCGAGCTCGATTTTAATTTGATTGTTTTTATCGACGCATTTCAGTTTTTAAAAGGAAGCAAACGTAGGCAGTAAGCTTGAATTTGTTTGCCCGGCGACAGCTCATAACGTTTACAAAACAAACAAAAAAAAAAAAAATGCATTCCCCGCATTTTGCCTTTCTTTTCTCTCTCTTTCTCTCAGATGCCAAACTCCTTTGAGTACATTGATCGCTGTAAACTGCTCGGATCTTTTAAAGAGCTGTTCAACTGTGATTGTAGGTTGCCAAGATAAGAGATACCGCGGATAGTCTTGTGTGCCTTAAATCTGATCCATCATGATGTCAAGAGTGTATTAGATTTTTCTTTTTTTTTTTTTTAAAGGTCTTCCTTATTGTTCGGGGTTGGAAGGACTCTAAAAGCTACTTTACAAGTTCACCAGCTCCGACGTCTACAGTTTCCATGGTGACAATCAGGTTGACAGGCGCAGTCATGAATTTGAGAAGTACTGACCGTGAGGCTAACAGATGTTTCTCAGCCTGACTGCTACATATTACAACTAATCTAAACTGTCTTTTTTTTTTTCTTTTTATTATTAAAAAGCTGCAGAAATCACCCGATAATTTTTCTGGGAACATTTAAGTCCCATTTTACTCCCAGAGGTAGCTTAATTTATTGTTTTATTTTTGTTTGTTTTGTTTTGTTTTGTTTTTTTCCCATTGACTTGATTGAATTAATAGTCTTAGGCGATCATTGCAGTTTTTACTTGCTTGTGCATTGAATATAATACAAAAAATAAAAATAAATGTTTCTGCTGGAATTATGGGTGTGAGCTAGTGTCATAAAACTACAATATATTTTTAGCTTAAAGTTTACTTCATATTATGTTTGAGGCTTGGTGCTCTAGAGCACTTTAAATGTTAACTTTCCTTTACTTCATTGGACATAAAAAGGTTTGAGTTGAATTTAAACAAACAAAAAAATGTAAATACTATAAAAAATCATTTACTATTCCATTATTCATTTGATTCGAAGAAGTGATTTGTTACCAGTAGTGTGTTTTGAGTGTTTCAGAATAAAGTGCTGCATGTTCTTGACTTGTAAAATGCAAAAAAAATATAAAATAAGTCTGATTGTACGAACTTGTTCCGTGTGCTCTGTCCCGCGTTGCTCTCGTCGAGGTCGCTGAGCCTGATCGGCAACTTGTTCTTCCCAGCAACGCCTCAGAGGAGTCGGTTGAGTCTGATCGTCTGGACTTGCTGTTTGTTCTCTAACACATGAACTGAGGTGTGAAGTTATACCATGCAAGTGGATGATAGGCAAACTTTTTTTTTTTTTTTTTTTTAATAAAAAAAAAAACTTAGATATTTAAATATACAGAGAAACCTCAATGTTGGAATGAAATATAAATTCACATAAAAAAGCCAAAATATATTCATTTGGATTAGTTTGTTGTTTTTTTTGTTTTTTTTAGAGAGAAACGGGGTAAAACAATAATTTCTAGCTTTCTGGTTCTTGGTTTATAAAACTGTCCTTTTACGTGTCACTCAAACTATTACGTTTGAACATGTGCCAGATAACTAAATGGAGAAATAATTACAAACAAAATTGACTAAATGAGATGTTGCATCTGACTGCGTCAGTCAATATGTGATCTCCAGATGGCAGCCTATGTGTCAGTTAATACATGATTGTATTTGGGGTAATATTAAAAAAAAACATACCAGTAATCTAACTTAGCATGATTGTTCTGTCTTTAGATAAAGCATTTGGATGAGAGTATCCTCGTTTTTGTAAACGATAAAATGCAGCAGCTCATTTTTTAGCAAGCTAACTGGTAGACAGTATTCCTATCTATGGAGGGTAGCATCAGATGGAAAGACTAACAATTTAACCCTCGACTCGAGGTGAGCGGCAGATGTCACGGTCGGACAGCTTGCAGACAACACGTACTCAAAAGGGCAGAATCATTAAAACAAGTTTTTATCAACTCAAATCTTTCTGAATTTATCCTCTTGAGGGAGCCTAAATTGCATTTTTTTTTCCCATTAACCATTCAGTTAGAAATCGAAGTATCTTATTGCTAAAAGACGCAAACTATTGGAGATTACACCAATATAAGTAACAGTGGTAAAATGCACCACTGTGCATTTTACCACATCTCAGAAATGTTTTTTTCTAGAACATTTCTGAGATCAATTTAAAAGTTTCTGATTTTTTTTTTTTCTTTTTCCCCTTCCAAGCAAATTTTTGACTTTGGAGTTGAGAAGTGCACTTGCTATATCTAGAAAATTTCTGAGATTTTTGGCAGTTTCTATGCCTTATTTTACAATAGTAAGAGGCCATGTGGGATTAATTTGCTTCCATGTCAACATTTGTGGTGTCACCAAGCAGACTGTACTGATAAGTCTTCATCCTCTCATCCAAAATTCATGGGCAGAACCAGAGTGGATCAATAGTCATCAGGTCGATCCCCCTCGTCTTTTCTCTGTCTGCCTCTAATCTCCTCTTCATCACTTTTCCCCTGTTGACTTGGGATCTCAAACCACACAAACAAAGTCAGAGAAGATATTTGAAATGCTTACATAGATATCTTCTCATGGTCAAGCCAGAAAATTTTTGTTTTTGTAACAGAGATATGGCAAAATTCTTTAAAAAAAAAAAAAAAAAAATCGATCAGCACATCTCTGCAGTCGGCACATTTATAGAATATCAAACACCCGTTTGGTGGATGCAGAAGAGGATTTAGTTCAAATATAATCTGAGGTCAGAATAGCAGAGCGCTTACATCTGCAGGTCAATGAACACGTTCAAGGTCAGTTTTTGTGCATTTCTCCAACCCCATCCATGCAACACATCTCGACTTGGCAATGCTCACCAACTTCGCCCTGTAAAAGTCCTCAGTCGTTTAGTTTTTATGTAAAATTCGCATAAGAGCTCTGACTCACTTTAATGCTGAAAGTGAGACCAAAATCCTTTCCAAGGTTCATACCTCACGGCGTTGGCTTGAAACTCTCTGGTGAATTGATCAGTTCAAAAAAAATTGATGTAGAACCCTAGTTCTGTCTGGGAAAAAAAAAAAGAAAAGAAAAGACATCCTCACATGGCGACCCCTATCGCATGTTTCACTGCAGATAAGGTCTTCTTTTGGTGATTTGTTTAGGCCATCACTGGCAAGCTGCAAACATGTTTTCACTTGTGTTCTTGAGGATAGTTTCTGATGATCTTCAAGTCTTTTGAGATTGAAAAGCATCTCTCAGAATCTAACCCAGATTCCCAAACAGTAATGTTGCTTTCAGTCAGAAAAAAAAAAAATCCCATGCAGGTAAAAAATTGATTCAACTGTGAAATTGGGCTGCATTTCAATTAGAAAAAAAAAAAAAAAAAAAAAAAAAAAGTCTTACTACTTTCTGATTCACTGTTCTCACGCTGTATTCTTTCAAATCTTATATGATTTAGTAGGTATGGGTGTTTTCTTTTCGACTGTGTTATTATGTGTTTTAGTTGGCATGTTTTTGTTTCATTTGATTGTTATTGCTTACATTATTCCAAATTCCTGCCAATTGGAGCTAAAAAATGTTAGAATTTCTGTTACCCCTCTGTCCCCTTCAAGGTCTACTCGTTCTTTTTGTTCTGTGTCGCCGTTCGCATCGCTTGTTTCCTTTTGCTGTGTTCCCAGGAGAAGATTCCCGCCGTTTTTGTCTAGAAGAATGCCGCGCGCTTATCTGTCCCTGGTGGTCTCTTGACGCGGGTCGTCAATTTTCGACACTGAACGCTTGCTCAACTAGTGGCCTCTGGAATTCCCGACGGCACCCGAACGCCTCATCTTGCCAGGGGCGGGTAGGCGCAAACTGGGCAGCATGGCGGACGATGGACTCAGTTGGAGCGAAGTAGTTGGCACAAACGGCGAGCAGAGGGTGGCGGACTGGTTAGACACGCTCGGCTTGGGCGGAATGTTGTTGAATATCAGCATTTTGGTTCTGGTAGTGGCGGTTTGTATTGTAGTGTACCGGCGGTGGGGCAGGCGGCTCGTATCCGACGGGGCCGCGGACGGCGAGGCCCCGACGCTTACCAAGATGAGGAGACGGGACTTCACTTTGGAGCAGCTGCAGGAGTACGACGGCGTCCAGAACCCCCGCATCCTCATGGCCGTGAACATGAAAGTTTTTGACGTGACCAGCGGCAGAAAGTTTTACGGAAAAGGTGAAGGGGTCGCGGACGTTGGCTCTGAAACAGCGGAGTTGGTTGACACGTTGCCGCCTGTAGTGAGGCTTTCTGGACCAAAAATTGGGCGCAAACCGCTCTAGCTTAGCTCCTCGGCTTTGTGTGTTTTGAATGGGGATCGCAGCCGTTAGCTTGCTAGCGCAGCTTTTGAGTTCGTGCCTCGTAACAACGACAACTCCCCGCGAGTTTGCATGCACTGTCAGTTAAAGCTGAGACATTTTACAGCGGCAGTTATATATTAGGACCTGAATGTTGGTAGGAATAATTTATTATGCTAATGCTAGCCAGCTAGCCTGTTGACATGCTTGTAGACACGGAGCAGCTAGGCTGTGTAGTCAGCGGTTCAGTGACTTAACATCACACATAGTGAACATTAATGTTTCTTCATCAGAGCGGATGAAGGGCAGATTTGTGTAGGGAAGGTTGAATTTAGCTCCTCTGCACAAAGTGAAGTAAAAACGTGATTTGGTTGGTTGTCACTGCTACAAAGGCCGGTTTGTTGTGCTGCACATCAGGTCGTCACTCAGAGGATTTCTTATATCAGGACCATCTGAAGTCAGCCAGCACCAAACCTGCAGGTTTACAATCTCAATTTTCCTGCAGGCTGCACCCAAATACCTTCATATTCATTCCATACGAGATGACAGACAAGTCTTGGATTTTTTTTTTTTTTTTGAAAAGTGCTTTCGAGAATGACAGGCTACAGAAACCCAGTTTTTGATTTGTTTTCATTTTGTTTCCTGCTGTGAAAAGTCAAAAGAGGGAAAGCAAAAAAGGGCTGAAGTGGGTTGAAATGACCTTAAATGAAGTTTAGTTTGAAAACTTAACTACGGTGTTGACAAGAGTGCAAAGTGAACTTTTTTTGATTTCTGAAAGCTGTATTCAGTTTGTGGAAGCAGGGCTGAACTTGGATGAGTTCACAGTTCAAGTTTAAACCGTTCAAATTCAGCAGCCGAACCGTTCAGGCAAGTGGCAAAAAAAAAAAAAAAAAACGTATTCAGACTACGATGTCGTCTTGTCGGGTCTGTGTTGAACCGTCCGGACGCCATTCCAGCAGTTTGGTAATGTCAGTTTTGCTCGTTAGTCCAGCAGACCTGAACCACTAAAGCACTAGAAAACCTGCAGGGCCAGAGCGTCTCCCCTGTGACAGTCAGGTGCTGCTTGTGGAAGACGATCAAAGTTTCAGCAGTGACTCGTGAGGAAAACCATCTAATCGCAAGCAATATGTATTGCCTATTTTTCAAGTGGCAAGATTTGCACACACTGTCCTGGTTGGAGTGTTTGCTGTTGCAGCCTGCGCGTGTTTATCACAGCTCTCCTTTCAGAGCTGTGTTTACAGATGGGCTTTCGGAAGGGGGTGTGGCGAGCCACTCCCACCTCCACCCATCTGGCTGTGGTGCAGGACTGGTTGGAGACCTGCCCTACAGCTTTGAAACAGTCAGGAATTTAAAGTAGACCTCAAATTCTTCTCGGTTGCCATTGCATACTGCAATGGCAA
>VMRN01000046.1:1386054-1469905 GCA_010277015.1 Poeciliopsis turrubarensis | reverse complement strand
ATGTATATTCACAGAGCTCTCCGCAGCAGCACACGTCACACTGACAGGATTAACCCTTTAAGGTGTCCATCGGATTCTGTTTTCAAAGTGATGTTCTGTTATGAAGGTTTTGCATTTTCGTGGTTGGTCCGTGTGTAACTAGCATGGGCTGAAACGCCACAGGGCAGATACTGTATGTTTATGTCAGCACAGAATAGCACTGAAAGCTGGTCAGTGTCACGTTGTGGTTTTGACTCCTTTAGTTTCCACACCACAACGTCCCAAACAGCTTTAAGCAAGAAACATGTGTATGAGTGATGTAGCACACACACGCACACACACACACACACACAGGTGAGGGAAGTGAAGGAATGTTTTAACACACCAGGGGTATTTCCTCCCGTGTTTGTTTCCTATACACGGCTTTAAATTAGCTTTTAATTGAATCTATTCATCTTTAACTGGGTCTAAAATGACCCAGTTAAATCACTAAAAACACTGGATGTTCACAAATGAAATGAATATAGCAAACTTGGCGAATGCTGCTTTGAACAACTGTTCTGATTTGGTCTAGAATATTAACTTCCTTTATTTTTCTCTGAGCCGTGAAATGCTCCTGCAACAGCAAAGCTGCATCAGTATGAAACTCACAGGTCAGACCCAAGTTTTACTGAAGCAGGTTTAAAGTTAATGTTTGTGTCGGGCTGCCACTAAAGAATGTCAAAGTGATGGCAAAAGTGCTTGATTGGATTTATTTATTTATTTTTGTGTTTGTTTCAATCAGAATTTGAATCAGGCGAAGCTAAAAATGCCATTTGAGGAATTCTGGGTAAAACATATTTATAAAAAAGGTCAGAATAGACACGAGTGATTTGATAAGAAATTAAATTACAGGTGGTGTAATAATATTAAGTCTGTTATGGGAGCATTGTGAAAAATCATGTCTATTTTTTTTCTTTCTTTTGTTTTGTTGTTGCAAAATCTGTGATTAGGTCTGTCACAATAACACATTTGGTTTAATAATAAATCAGTAATTATTGTAATAAATGGTCATGTTGTTTTGAGGCCATTTTCAAGTAATATATTAATACTTGTTTGTTTTTTTTTTTTTTTTTTTTTTTTTTTTTTTTTTTTTTTTTTTTTTTTGCGACAGCATTAGCGCTAACAGCTCAGTTATCTTTATTAGGGTATTAGAGGCACTTGCTGAAATTGTCGATTTTGACGGTTATTAAACGGTAGGCGTGAAAGTGTTCCTCACAGCGGCCGTTGTGTTTCGGTTCCCGCAGACGGCCCTTACGGCATCTTCGCCGGCCGAGACGCTTCGAGGGGCCTGGCCACCTTCTGCTCAGAGAAGGACGCCCTGAGGGATGAGTACGACGACCTGTCGGACCTCACCGCCGTACAGATGGAGAGCGTGAGGGAGTGGGAGATGCAGTTCCGGGGTACGTTCACAAGGACGCTGTGGAAATATCAGACCGGTGACATAAGCAAAGGGTAGAAATATCTCCATCTCAACAACGTCCACATTCAAACGTCTCCTGATTTCCACCGGAAGAGCCTAAACTTCCGGTGGCAGAGACCTTTATTTCTGTGTTGTGACATTTATTTATTGTAAAACCTAAAACTCAGCTGTGAGTTTGACAATTCCACAGCGCTAAACTGTTTGACTTTTCAAACAGTTTTTCTGTAAAATTTCCAACTTTTTTTTTTTTTTGAAAACTATTGAGATCGAGGTTGTTGATGACAGAATAATGTCAAGCAGACAGATTTTTGAAGCAGCAGGACGTCGAAGCAGCTGTTTTCCTTTTTGTTTTGTTTTGTTTTTTTAGGAAGAAGTGAAAACTGCAAAGGCTCCTTTGGTTGAAAATATTCAACCCAATCCTGTGCCTCACTAAACATTTGCTTTAATAAAGCTCCAGTGGCGTTCAGTCCGTAATCGTCTCTCTGGGTGCTTTCAGAAAAATACGACTACGTCGGGAGGTTGCTTAAGCCCGGAGAGGAGCCGTCAGAGTACACGGACGAGGAGGACATCAAGGACCACCTGAAGCACGACTGAGCAGTCCCCATCCCACGTACCAAAGCCAGAAGCCCCCAAACAGCCGTAACTGACCGCCCCGGACCACCAGACCACCTCCACGCGTCCCCCCCCCCCCCCCCCCCCCCCCCCCCCCCCCCCGTCCATCCACCGGTCACTCCTCTCTCTAGTCCCTGTCTGTGTACCGAAACTCTGAATCCGTCTGGTGCTGCAGCTGTTTTGGAAGGGGAAGGAGTAAAGTCTCGACAACCAGACCTCCTCTCTCTCTCTCTTTCTCTCCCTCACTCTCTCTCTCACCCGCGTCATCCTACCAAGATGAGCGCCAACAGAAAGCCTTTGAGGAGCTTTTGCGTTATTCTTTTTTTTTTTTTTCATTATTATTATTATTTTAATTAGACAGCTAAGACGTCTCTGGGGGGGGCCGCTAGACGTTAGTCCGAAACCGGCTCGTTTGGAGGTTAGTCGGGAATTTGCCTGGTCTGGGATAATCAGTGGAGCGGATGTGGGGCGGGGGGAGGAAACACTTCTCTCTCTTTCTCTCTCTCTGTCTCTCTCTCTTTTAATCTTCGGTTCAGCCACATAGCAAACGAAACCGCTTCAGCTTTGGGAGAAGCTCATCAATCAATCACACAACTCAATTTCTGTTCAGACCATCTTCCTGCCTGGATGAGAGGGCAGATCTGTGGCCTAACCGAGGGCAGTCTGGTAGGCTTTGCGTTTATCTGTTGTGTTTGTAGTGTATGCACTACTAGTTTTCTTCGTTTGTCACCATGTGATTGTATTTGTTAAGTAGCATATAGAGGGGACAGTGTTCCAGCAGCATTATTGTTTTTGTTTTTCTTTTCATACTTCATTGCCGGGGCGGGGGTCAAAGGTCTTCGCTACACGAAGCTTGTTTTAAATCTCATGAGATGGATTAAATCACTGGTTTTGTGGAGGGGGGGGAGGAGGGGCCCTAAAGGGAAGGTGATAAGGCAGTCCTAATCAATTGACAAATTGTTTACATGCCTCACAAGCCAGCTGCAAGTCTGTAGATTTCCCCTGACAATGGTCCAAGTATTAATCGTGCCTTATTTTGTTTGTTGCGTCAGCGCAGACGGGTCTAACGGAAGGTAAGCGGAAGGATGGAGGTGTCCGGTTTTTTTTTTCCCCCCTAGACTCAGTCCAGTCCAACCCCCCGTCACCCCCCCCTTCAGACATTAAAGGCATTTGTTGCGTCAGTCGTCTGCAGAGACTCTAATATTTCCCCACTTCACAAACTTTGTACATAGACCCAATAAATTACTCAGTGTTACTGCCATATTTATGTAGTGGATGAACTCCATATACATATAATGCTATGTCGTATTGGCCAAACCCCCCTCCCCCCATTTACTTTTTTTTTTTTTTTTTTTTTTTTTTTTTTTTTTTTCCAAAAATAAATCAAGTGATTCTAAAGGTGTTGCAAAAATGCTCCAGGATTGGACCGGGAGCTGTTCTTGCGAGTTTTGTTCGTAGACATTGCTTATCCTGTAAATATATCCTATCGTTTATTAAAAGCATGTGCAACATCAAAGTCAGCTATGCCGAGGTTTCACCACATGTATTTAAATGTCAGGCGCGCGTGCGAGTGTGTGTGTGTGTTTGTGTCCGCGTGAAAGAAGCAGGAAGCGATTTGTTCATGCATAATAAATCAATTTGGTTAATAATGGAACATTTCTGCTCCTTATTTGCTTTTTAAGAGGTGCATCTTGGGGAGGATGTAAGTCGGCCTTAAATGCGTTAATCACAGCCTCACGTGTCAAAAACCTGGCATTGCTATTTTATAAAATCCAGCATTTTCTTTTGTACTTTTCTGTCATGGTACAGGTCTGAAATTTGATTTACAATGATTTAAATAAAACTTTAAACCGTTATTTATACACTTGAGTTGGTGGAACCTAGAGAAACCCTTTTAGAGGATGAAAATATTTTAGCGGCCTTACCATCTGGTGTACACCGTTGATGAACCTTTTTAAACCTTATAGACAATATAATCTGTGTTTTAGGAGAAATAAAAAAAATAAATAAAGAAATAAAAACGCAAAGGGAAATAGAGATGGTTTAAATTACCTTGGTTAAAATGACAATATTAAATTACCTGTTCAATCATTTTGAAGAATGATTAGGGGCGGGACTCCAGTTAAGGTTTTCTTTCTATTTTTAGGTTTTAAAATGAAGAAAAATGTAAAATCATCTGTCTCTCAAGCTGCTGTTGAATGAGGGCCGCTAGTGCTATAAAAATTATTTTTTTTAAAGAGTTGGGAGTCACTGATGGGGCTGGATCAGACAAAGTTTCTCCAGGAAGAAAAAAACTTACTTTATGTGATAAAATATGTAATAAAATGTGATTAAATTTTTTTTTTTTTACCCTAAATTTTAAAAAAAGAAAGAAAAAGCGGATTAAACAATCAATTATTCATGATGGGAAGCGGTGATGACCCTTTGACCTCTCTCCCAGTAAACCAGTGGGTGGTAGAGCTGGACTGGCTGCTGATTATTCAGGCAGAAAGACTAATAATGCAAAAATATTCATCATGTCTGAGGCTCAATAGAGAGGTTCCAGAAGAAGTCATCAAATAAATGCTGCTTTAGTCGCATCAGAACTCATTAGCACAACTGAAAAAATAGAACATTTGTAAAAGTTATATATATATATATATATTTCTCTGTTTGCGGTTTAAATGTAACATTTATTTTGTGTGTAAATATTACTTATTTATTTGGCTCTTTGGGGACTCCATGCACTGACTCGTCCTTTCTCGGCCCTTGACATAAAGAAGTAGTTCTGAGAGCTCGCGGCTTCGTCCCGCAACCGCGGCTCCACAGCGCCCCCTCCGCTCTGCTCCGGTTAAACGCGGCACTGCAGCGACTGCGGGAGTCTCGCAGTTCGACCCCCCGACCGCCGAAGCACGTCGAACCATCGCCGCTCCGTGAAGCCAACGGGGCTTCCCGGGTCACTTTCAGACGGCTCCGGAGCAGGAATGACTCTCCTCCATCTCTAAGCGGTCACTCGCCACCTGTTTCCTCCCGGCCGCTGGACCGGCTCTGACGTGTTGCCAAACTGCGCGACTTGATATTATTAGCGGCTACGATTTTACCCTCAAAACAGCGACAGCTTGGGAAATTCGCTTGGTGAGTTCTAAATAGTAGTCATTGGTGTGGTTTGTTTTTTGTTTCTCCTGCTTTGCTCCGGTCAAACAGACAGACAGACAGACAGTCAGTCTTTGTGTGTCTCTCCTCCACCAGGGCAGCCATGGCAGAGCATCTCTCTCAGAGTGAACTGGACTACCCGTTTAAACTCCTGGAGTATTTCAACGGCTTCAGAGTGTCAAAGGTAAAATCACGGCGTGACGGAGAATCACGTAACCGCGCGACGTGCTGCACTCAGACACCTTCAGACACTTGGTTTGCAGTGCGGGATGTTTTACTGGGCGAATGTTCACATCAAGAAGGGGAAAGTTAAATGGTGAAGGCTCCAGTGTCTTCAGAGGAACATTCTGTATGGCTGGACTGAACAGCCACTCAGTGAGGAGGAAACCATAGAAACCTTAAAAAGAAAAAAAAAAATAAAGTCACATTGCAGTTTTCCAAACATGTTGATTTCATGCGCTGTGGGGTGATCTCATTGCTGCATTTGGAGGAAAAAAAAAAAAAAGAAAACATTAGCCAGGATCAGTGGCAGTTTCTGATATGGGTGACATGGGCAAATGCCCAAGGCAGCATCTAGTGGAGGGGGGCTGTGTCCTGTTTGGAGGGATTCAACTTCCTCTGGCCAGGATGCTAAAGTTTGGGCGCAAATGGATCTACTGACTGGTCAGTGACCCTCACCTGGGGGTGGGCGACCCGTGGCTCTGGAAGCGCACGCAGCTCTTTAGCACCGCCCCAAAATGTTTGAAACTGGAAAAAGATGGGGGGGTGGGAAATATATGTTTTATTTTAACATGGTTTCTGTAGGTGGACAAACACGACACAGTCATTCATTAGCATTTTCCAATACCATAAAAATCTGCAGAATAAATCCTAAATTTCAGCATTTCTGTCAACGGGAGATTTGTGTCAAAGGGTCCACCAGCAGCCCGCCATGTTTTTCTGTAAATAAAATAAAATAAAATAAATGAATGAAAAAAGTGACAAAAATTTGGAGGAAATATTATGTAGAAATGACAGCATGTGAGGCTAACGCAGGGTCGGCGCAATTGGTGCAACACATTTTAGTAATGATCTGGCTGATTTGTTGAAACCATAACGTCCCACCTGTGGCAACTCTGTTGCCGAGGAGTTTTACTTCTATTGGATGACTCTTTTTTTTTTATTTTTACCTTATGTTTTTGATCCACCAGGCCTGAAAACTACCATTTAAAAAAAAAAAAAAACAAAAAAAAAACACTTCTATCAACGAGCAAAGACTGAATCTGAAGGACGCCATAAATAGAAATCTAAGACTAAATCCCTCATTGCTTTTTCGGCGTCAGATGTTTTCGAAACTGGCTGAGAGGAAAAGGTAAATGCTTGGTTGTGTTCCTGAACACAAAGCAGCTCTGTGTAATGAAGGAACCAAAAGATGAACCCTGCGCCTGTGTCCTCAGATGATATTCTCGGCCTGCGAGCTCGGCGTCTTCGACCTCCTGCTGAAGTCCCAGGACGCCCTGAGTGCTCAACACGTGGCGCAGGAGCTGGGCACCAGCGTGGACGGGATGGAGCGGCTGCTGGACGCCCTTGTGGGCATCGAGATCCTGGAGGTGGAGAGGGCCGAGGGGACGGGTGAGGAGCGGGAAGACCTCCAATAACCCATAACCTTATTTTAATGTCACTGTTGTTATTATTCGAGCTGTGGCTGTTTCTTACTGCACAGATTCTTCATGTTTGGAAGATGATCAGAACTCTGTTGCCTCAGTCAAGAAAAGTGCATGAGATGAAAGTTTAAAACAGGCAAATATCAGATCGTAATGGATACCTGATGTACGTCAGAGTATCAGGGTCAGACTAAGAGATGTTTGGGGGGTTTTTTCTCTGAAATGATGAGAATAAACTTAAAATATTCTGAGAACAAATGACAACATTAGCAGAGTTCCGGGAAGAAAGCCGCATAGTTACGAGAAAATAAAGTTGCTTTAATGAAAGAAAGCTTCGACGATTCTTTCTCTAAAATAGACAAAGTCATTTGCGTAATTGTTTGAAAGTCCTGCCATTGATAATAATCTGAGTCCGATATGTCAAAAGATGACATATTCCCTTATTTGTAAAAACCCAAACCAAAGTAAAACTTCACAAGACGCTCAACGATCCTCGTTTAATTTGTTTTTCTGGAGAAATTCTCATAAAATTACTACTTCCTGCTTCTACTAAGGAATAGAATAACTTTACTCTGGTTTATACAATAATTCTTATTTCTCCTAATATTATGATTTCCTCCTCAAAGTGAAAAACAAAAATTTAGCCTGACGTAAACACGGCGGGCTTTGGCTTGACTCTCCGTCTGAGTTGGGTTTTTCCGTTGTGCCTTTGTGTGTGAACCCAGCTCTGTACAGCAGCACGGACGTCGCTAACCTTTACCTGGCCAAAGGCAGCGCCAAATCCCTCCACGACATGATCATCTACCGCTCCCAAACCGTCTACCCCCTGTGGAACAACCTGGCAGACGCCATCAGGTCGGTGGGCCGCCGCCACGTCACGTAAACATCCGTGAGGGCAGGGGGAGGGAAAACCAGGCAAAAAGCATTCCCGTCACATGCGGTGTGATGCATTTTGTCCTGGCTCAGCCACAAACCTGGTTCTGCTTTACTGGGATGTTAGATGAATGAAATGAAAGGAAACCTGCAATTTCAAATCTGAAAAGTGTTGCGCATGACACATTGAAACGAGCTCGATCATTTCCATTCTGATGAGAGAAGAGCAATTTTCTTTACTGAGACATCGTAATCCTTTGTAATTATAGTTTTGTTTGTGTGTGTTTTATATTCCTGTGTTATTGATTTTTTTTTTTTTTTTTTTGCTGTTTGTTATTTTGGATGTTTAAAATATCTTCCAGGGTGACGTCACGGTACTATGGCATTATCGAAATATTACTTGAAAGTGGTCTCAAAATAACAATATTACTGCTTATTGCAATAATTGAGAGGGAAATATATTGTCCAGTAAAATTTGTTATCATGACAAATTGGTTATTTAATGAAACGAAAATCTAAGGCAACAGATTTCATAGATGACTTGATAAAACAGGATC
Source organism: Poeciliopsis turrubarensis (assembly GCA_010277015.1). NCBI lineage: Eukaryota > Metazoa > Chordata > Actinopteri > Cyprinodontiformes > Poeciliidae > Poeciliopsis > Poeciliopsis turrubarensis. Next base: position 1,461,647 of record VMRN01000046.1, on the reverse strand, counting down.
AAAATCCAAAACACCTTGTGTACAATGAGAGCTCATTTATTATTTTATATATTTGTATCAGCTGTAATGCTAAATCTACTTGATGATATATTTTATTTGGTTGCAAAAAGAAAATCGAAGAAGAGCCCACACTTGTTGACTCCTGACCCACACCGGGTTCCAAGCCTTTATTTTGGGAAGGTTTAAATGAAACCATGCGGTTGTGGCATGATAAAATGTGAAAAAGTTCACGGGGTGTGAATACTTTTGTGAGTCAGAGAGAACGAAACGCATTCAAGCTTCATGTCCTGCAGGGAGGGGAGGAACCAGTACGAAAAGACCTTCGGTTTTCCATCTGGCCACTTTTTCCAAGCTATTTACAGGTTGGTGCTCATCTGATTGCTTAAAATGCTCCACTGGTTCATCTCCAGCTTGCGGGTGACAGTAGAATGACTCCCTCCTCAGGTCTGAGGAGGAGATGCTGAAGTTCATGGGGATCATGAGCTGTCACTGGGTTCTGGACGGACACGATGTCGTGACGGCGTTCGACCTCTCCCGCTTCCAGAAGGTCGTGGATCTGGGAGGTGAGGACCCGCCGCCCGTCCACTGTCTCGCCGCCTGCTGCGTTGTCGGTGGCTGTGAAAGGTCTGCGCTGTGTCTTCAATGATCCCCAGGTTGCACCGGTGCTCTGGCCAACGAACTGGCGAGAGCGTACCCCGCCTCGTCCGTCACCGTGTTTGACCTGCCGGAGGTGGTGGAGGCGGCTCAGAAACATTTCAAACAGGAGGACAGCGGCGTTACGTTTCAATCAGGTAAACCAGAATATTGATCATTATTGAACTCCTCCTATTTTAACACGCTCTGGTGTGAAGTGCTCTGTTCTATATATATACATATATATATATTTTAAATAAAACATTTAATATTTCAACATAAGCAATAATTTTAAATCAAAGTTTCCCAAGACATGCATAGGAATGTGTGGTAAACAAAACATCTTGGAAGCTAAATAATATTTAAAATAGAACTTATTACTGTCACCTGGTGGACTTGAGAATATTCCAGAAGACGCGGCCTCCACCTTTGTCGTCTTTTTCTCCTTTGTTCTCAAGGCTGGAAAAACACCTGAGCGACACAAACTGGCAGGAAATGTGTGCGGAAAATATGCAACACATTCAATGTGTCACAACGTTCACATGTTCTGGATGGTTTTCTACAGCAAAGTCCAGTCAGAAATATGAAGTAATTTGGTGACGGAATACATTTTGTGTAAATGTGCAAGAAATACTACAGTAAAGAAAGAAGGGAAGAGAGAAGAAAAGAGCTAATGAATCCCTTCTGCTTTCCTTTTGTTCCCTCCTCTGCATGCAGGAGATTTCTTCAGCGGTGAAATTCCCGGTGCAGACCTGTATTTGTTGGCCAGAGTCATTCATGACTGGCCTGAAGAGAAGTGCCTGGCGCTGCTGAAGAAGATCTATGAGACTTGCAAGCCGGGTGAGTTCCCCCGTAACCAAGGGGATCCCAGTACATTGGCTGGCCAATGAGTCGTCTCTGATTTTCTTAATTATAGGAAATCGGTGGATATTTGACACTGCTGCACATGTGTTGGTAACAATGTTTCCAATTTAGAGACTTTAGTGCTATATTTAGTGACTTTTCAGATGAAAAAAAGATCGATATCTGCTTGAATCGGCAGAGCAGGGCTTTTAAAGATCGATTATCGGCCAGAAAAGTGGAATCGGTTCACCCTACCAGGAACACGAGTTATACGAGTCTGGTGTCATTTAAACGGAACAGGTGTGGTCAGCTCAGTGCATTTTGTCGTCCTCCCACCAGGTGGAGGTGTCCTGCTGGTGGAGGCGCTGCTGTTCGAAAACAGACGAGGGCCCGTCATGGCGCAGATCTTCTCCCTCAACATGCTGGTGCAGACGCAGGGCAGGGAGCGCACCCCGTCCGAATACACTCACATGCTCAACAAGTCGGGCTTCCGCAACGTCCAGGTCTGCCGGACTGGGAAGTCCTACGATGCCATCTTGGCCGTCAGATGAGCACGGGAACACTCTGCGCGTCCCGACGGGGAAACCATGAGAGCACTGGTTTAAAATCTTGATTTAGAGTTATGAGATGTTGTGTTGGGGGTTAGGAGACGTAAAACGTAAAACTTGAACCTTTTGTCAGAAGAAATCTTGGATTTGGGTCATAGTTCAACCTTCTCACATTCTGTGATCCACTTCCTGTTCACTGTGACACTACCTGGCTCCTTCTTAATCTGCATATTAATCAAGTTCCTCGTTGTTTGTTCAGAAAATAATTTCCGATTACTCATCACTGTGACACTGTTTACCAGCCTCTTGGAGGTGCTTTTATGGTTCTACTCGGCTGTTTGGTCCCTTTATCCTGGTGCTGCTTTGTAAAACTTGGTGCAAATCCTTATATAACTGAACAACCTAACCTACACTTAAAGACTGTTTACAGTGTATCGGCTTCGAAAAAGCTGCAGATGGGTGATCATGTTGAATCGAAGGTTATAAAACATTTCAGGAGTGCAGGTGAATTCTGTTTGTGTATCAACGGTTCGAGTCTGTATTAAAAAAAAATCAACAGATGGGTCACAAATATCCTCCTTTCTACATCAGCACATTGTACTCCGAGACTGTTTCTGTGTCCTCTAGAAATGAAAGAAAGCTGTCATATGCATTGCAAATTTCCCTTTATAAAATGTAGAAAACTTTTTTTTTTGTGGTGACTGACTATGTATTCCTAGTTTTTTTTCTATATTATGATACTCAAAAACATTGCTTCATTTTCAATTTCTTCCTAGTTTAGTAATTTATGTACTTATGATTTCATCTCATTATTTGAATCGGTAACGGATCTCATTTCACAGCTTCTAGCTGTCGTATGAAGTTTCTGTCGTGAACTTAGCAAATTCTTCCCTGTTTTGCCAGTTCATCTTTAACAATAACTGATTAGTTAAGTTCAGCCAGCTTGAAATGAACCAGTCCATGTTCATAGTTCACCATGGCAACATTTGGAGTAAACATGAATTAAGTGTCATACAAAAGAATGATGCTCAAATGTAGTGTATCCACACTTAATTGTTGCACATAGTGAATAACGGGCTTAAAACTGAACCCGAGTTAATCCTCAAATTTGATGGACAACTATTGAGAGTGGTTGGAGGGATTGTGCTGCCATCCTGCGGTGAACATGCGCTCCTGCAGCCCGTGCTGGGTAACCTCCTCCCCGGGCGCCGCTGCTCTGTGTTTGTGTATGTGGAATGCGGGTCAAGCGGAACTCAAGGCAAAAACTGCGCTTCACATCAAACTCAAACACCGGCTTGCATCCCTCGGACGTGTTCTGTACGTACCGTGCTATTTTCGTAAACCGTATCAACCTGCGTGCATTTGTTAAACATGTTTATATCGGGGGCATTTAACTGAGTTTATATTTCTGTTATGGTCGCACGAGCAGTCCGCTAGGAAAACGCGACGTCGTCATTTAAAATGGCGCCAAAGATTAACCTCAGCCAGTTCATCTTCGATAAACACACCTTACTGTAACCCGTTTTCATAGCCACACAAATAACAAAACCCTGGCTCTACTTTGACGAATACCAATCATTCACACGCACATTTTAACTTCAGAGAAACGTGTTTGAGTGCAAGTTTGACCCCTAACCTTTGACGGATAGGAGGCTGTTTCTGTTTTTGAAATGAGGGGCACCGTGGAAGCTATGCTAGTGGCAGCGGCTCGCTGCTAACAGCGTTGGAACTGACGTTTGTTAGCCTCCTGCTAACGAGCTAGCTTCGGTTGCTAACACGCAGCACTGGCGTAATTGTGTTTCCACTCTTGAAAACCTTCGTAGTTAGAAGCGGTTTGTTGTATGTCATGCGTAGATTGTGATGCAGTCTAACCCACTGTGTATGCACTTTAATTAGAAAAACACAGTAAGCCTGAAGATATTTCCACTTGATGCACCGGGTGTGGGTGGGCCCTTGGGTTGCATAACGGTATGGGGAAAAAAGCAACCAAGCTGGTATTCGACAGTATTTATTATCCGTTCTAAACTAACAATTGTGGATGGCGTAAAAGTAAACCCCCTAACAGTATTGATGTTCACAAGTATTCTCTTCGCATGCAAGATGAAGTTAGACCAAGTGGAACGCAGATGTTTACTACATGTAGCTGCCAGTTACGTTGGCACCGTCACAGTCCTGAAGCTGGCGTCCGATTCGAATCTCCATATTCTACACTTTACTAAAGGATTATTCAGATGTTTATCATCCCAGGGCATACTGGAGTCCTGAAATACTCAACAGTTCATATCCAAACTCGTATGACCTTTATTGAATTTGTGAAAACAAATTGTGAAAGCTTTTTGTTTCCATTTTCTGTTACTGATGAGCCTGTGAAGCCACAGAAAAATGCCTATTAATTATTATTATTTTTTTTTAATTTTGACAAATTCAAATGTGGCTTCATCAATTCCCCAAAAAATATTTGAGTGAATCTGTAAATTATGTGGATTGTTTCTCTGTCATGGTCAAATGTTCACAGTGTGATTCAGATGAAGCCTTCTCGATGTGTTCTCAAGCAAACAAACAAACAAACAAAATGACAAGAGCCTTTTTTAAACGCTGCACATTAAATGAAGGTTTTGAAAGATCACAAGCTGTATTTCATGGAGCGTGGCAAGAATTTAGAATAATTCTGCTCCGGTTTGGTGTTTGTAAGTCGTGTAGTTTTCCCACTACAAATTCAGAAATATTTTATTGATCCCAAGGGGAAACTGATTGTTGTTGTAACTCAAATTAATTCAAGATTCTTCAGAGAAATACAGATGGTGATGGCTGTGGGCAGGGAGAATCTCCTGAGGCGGTTTGTATCTTGAGATGGACTCTCTGTTTTTAGATCATGTAGTGACTCGTTCACGTCTGATCATCCTGGGCGTTTTAGATTCTGACCTGTAATCGAATCAGATTTTAATCTCGCTTCATCAAATGAAGCGGTTTGGAGCCGTCAGTAAAGACCAGAGTCTCCGAATCGGAGGCCAACTTCGGCATCGGTTGTGCTGCGTGCGTGCAGGGCGAAGGGGCGTCACACGAACCAGAGCTAGCTTCGGTGTCCTAGCCTAGCATGCTAATGTAGGGTTAGCACCTTTCCTCGCTGGGCAAACCCCCTCCCCCTGGTATTTTTCCACCTTTCGGGGTATATGAGTCAATGCTGATTTTTTTTTATTTTTTTATTATTTTTTTTTTTACTATGTGACGTTACGTTGGGTCCATAAGTCAGTGCGGCGCCGCGCTGTTTACGTCGCGCGGGGAAACGTGTGGAAAGTTACCTTGGGTGTGTAAACATTCGTGACGCCGTGTAATCTCCAAGGAAACATGTGATGCTTGTTTTTAGTGTCGCCCCACTTTACGTTCCTACGTTAAAATGTCCACCTCCAGTGAGCAGAAGTGATCAGACAGCGAGGGGAGGCGTTGGCGCTGCTGGGCTCCTCTGCGAGGCTTCTGGAAACATCCCGCTGTTGATATTTTGATGCCTTGCAATGTTGCGTAATCTCACTTACTACCCATTGAAAACTAACGTGGACGTGGATCCTCGTTGACCGATTGCGTACTAACCGTCTGCAGGTCCCTTTTGCATCGCTAATATTTGCCCCTTAAGTGTTTAATATAAACATTTGTTGCCTTGATACATATTTAAATTGTCCTGGTCTTTGTCTTTTCAGATTGTGAAAGGGTTATTTAGTGTCCTCTGTTGTGGTTGTTGTCGCTTGACGTGGTGGGTTTTGTGTGCAGAGTCCTGATGCCGGAGCTCCACAGACAGAAGACCATGAAGAGAAGCAGACACCCCAGCAGCAGCGATGACTCGGATAATGGAAGTAAGCAAACCTGCCTCCTCTGAGTCACCTGAACAGAGCTCTGCTGTCGTTTGCGACTCCGTGCCAGAGTGTGCACTCAAAAGCACATTTGTGCAAAATGTTTTAGTTTTTTTTTTTTTTATTCAGTACTTTGCGTTATTCCTTCTTCTGTGAGTGAAAATGGCATGTTTACAACAGTGAAGCACTTGCATAACAAGGATTGGAGTCTTAACTTGATCTCTTATGTTACATTTAATCATGTGTTCAATCAGAACGTTTGCTAATTTATTTAGCTTTTCTTTTGCATTAAATGCATTTCTGCTATTATAACGAAAATCTTACATGACTAACTTATAAGACAGTCTATTTTTTTTTATAGTGTTTTGCTTTTAAGCAGAGCTTTAAATAGTTAGAAAACTTATTTTGTTTTTTATTTTTTGTTTTTTACCCTTCCACAATTGCGTAAATCTGTAAAAGAAAAATAAATATTCTAACCGTACTTGATGTTTTAGCTGATGCTGAGTTTAAATATGTCCCACTATTTAAAGTGCAGCTTCATCTTTGGTTGTCAGTTCTCTCCAGCTGAAATGTTAGCACACTGAACTGAGACCGCCACCGGTCACAATAACAAGTCTAGCCGGACGATGAATCGTGCCAGAAATCATTGCGATAAGCAATAAGATTGTTGTTTTGAGTGACATAATGACACAAGTTTGCTCTCTCAAAGATTGGTAAACTTTAATTTAGTAAAGAACTAGAAGAAATAGAACACAACAATAAAAAAGGAACTAAAAACCACACACAACCGAAACTTTAAATAAAATAGACTATTAAACATAATTGCGTCATCAAGAATGGAAACTATGTAGCTCATTTTAATTTGTCACCTGGTTAACTGATTAATGCGTTCACGCATGTTCTCTCATCTTCCATGTAGGTTTCTATGTAATGTTACCACCATGAGAGAATAGATCATATAATTTTAGCACTTCTGGCTGTTCTGTGTAAACAAAGTGAAACTGATATTTACGCACACACACACACACAAAAAAATCCATTATGCCATAACTCTCTCATGCCTCATCACACGAACACACACATTTCTACTGAACCCTCAGTCACATAAGAGCTGTAGTAATTCCCAGCTTGTCAGCTGGTGCATGTTCTCCTCTTCTTAAGCTTTCAGAAACTGCGTAAGTATCCTTTACATTGTTGATCTTGGACCCACTTTACTGGTTTGCATGTTTCTGTCAGAGTATTCAGGATGTAAGAAAAGAAAGAGAAACAGGGTCAAGAAACGGACACGGGTAAAAACAAAGCGAAGGAACAACGTCCGCGTCAGACGCAGGAGACAGACTAGGACACGTGTTTGGACCTTTAAAGACATCTTGGCAGGTCAGACAGGCAGACAGGCTCCAGTAAGACCTCAGTGAATCAGTTCAACAACACCTTGTGATTTTTTAAAAAATTTTACTATTCTATTGTTAGCTGTGTCAGGGCATCCAATTTCCCTCTGTGATCAGAGAACACAGAACAATTTGAAACAGTTTTCAACCGATCAGAGTGCTTTCTCCGCTCTCATGTCTTTTAAGTGCAGACTTAGAGACCAGTGTTGTTAAGATCAGATTGAGAGCAGAGATATCAGTTGAAGTGTTTTGGCTGCTCAAACAGACGCTGAGGCTCGTCTTCAATCCGTCCTGGAGGAAATCCAGACGCTTTCCACGCAGAAAAAAAACCCTGCAACCAATCAACTCTTGTTATGTTTCAGGTAATTCTACCTGCTGGTCTCAGCACTCATCGCAGCACCGGAGGGGAACCGGGCAGAAACCCTCTGAGGTAAGACAGCTTGGTCGTATTACAGCAATCCAACAGGGCCTTTTCACATGCACGCATTTCATTGTATTTTATGGAATAAACCACTGTTGAGGTCGTGTTTGCGCAACAAACATGGAAGAAGTTGTTTTGCTCAGGCGAAAGCAAAATAGAAATTAAGTGCACAAACACTTGGACTGCTTATCCCCCATGAACGCGCCATCCACACAGAGACAAATGGTAGTGACGCATCATAATGTGCAGGAAGCTGGAAGGAGTCGATGAGCAGATGCATCTGGAGCAAAATTCACTCTAGATTCTCCAAAGCCAATGTGACTGGATTTCAAAGTATTCAGCAAAAAGATTCCTGACTTATTTATCGAAACGTCAGTAAAATGAGACTCTGTTGTTGTTCCACTGGTTTCATTGTCCGTACAGCAGGGCTCACTATCTAAGACCCCCAGAGGATGAAAGGTCCCACTCCTGGAAACATTTCTCCTCTTATCTGCTCTGCAGTCTGTAGTGTCAGTTCCATGCAAGCCACAGCCAATTAGATTAAAGCACAGCAATAGCTCCTCCCATTGCAGCCTTCTGGTTGGTTAATCCACAAGGCGCAGGATTCAAACACTTTGGCTTTAGTTTTTAACTGTTTTGAGGCTTTAGGTTTGCTCAGAGTGGTACTGAGAAACTTAAAACAAGTTTTAAATACTATAATCAGCTCACGTAGTCATACGTCAGAGGACTATAGACTCGCTGCATGTTATTGTTTACATATGGAAATGTAAACAATAACATTTGTTACTGGAGGGCATGCGCTCAATGCTAGAGGGCACAAAGACTATTCATTTAGTTTCCGTCTACGGGAGAACAGTTCTGTCAACAACATGAAACCTGGACATTTAGGTGTTATTAATTTAGTGCAGTGCGCTGCCACAAATTGAAAATAACGCCGAAAAACCAGACTGTGTTCTCCACACAGATGCGTTTCCATAGAAACTGACTGTGGACAGCTCAGCTGGCTGACAGATCAGAGATTAAGTTCTGTCAGGATTCAACACGAAAAAGTCATGCAGACATTTCCCACACAAATAACACTGTCTGTTTCAGTTTCGTGCTTTCAGGCTTGATGTTTATTTTGCGATTATTAATAAGTAATTGTCTGAGTACAGTGGAGGTTAATTAGCTAATTTAAACATCTGCTCTACTGATCAGTCAGAGAGTATGGCTCTTTTTCTTTGTTTGTTTCTGTCTTCCTTCCTTTCTTTCTGAACTGCACCAAAACACACTGAATTCTGCACGTCTTCATGTTAAGATTGTCAAAGTCAAGCTAGCATCATTGACCTACTTCCCTCTTCCTTGCTATTTTTAATTTTGTTAAAACATTTTCCTGACTGACTAACTGTGCGGCCCTGAGACAACATTTTTCTTTTATCTGTCACGCATACATTTAAGATATGTCGACAACATAACCGACAGTAATCACTGACAACGATCAGCTTTTTGGCCTCTGGCTTGTAATGTGTCTGTAGGAGGAAACCAGGGCTGGACAACAACTGTTTTTAAAATGCAAGGAGATGATTCTCCTTCTGTCTGGCAGGTTTTTAGGACAGACTTCATCACAGCCATGAAATTACACGACTCGTACCAGCTGAATCCAGAGGATTACTATGTCTTGGCTGATCCGTGGAGGCAGGAGTGGGAGAAGGGTGTCCAGGTCCCTGTGAGCCCCCAGTCCATTCCCCAGCCTGTGACCAGGTAGGCCAACTGCTGATGGGAGTCTCTGTTTATCTGTCGTCTTCCATCTAGGGCTGGGTGGTCAATCCATTTTAGCAGTTTACCAAAGTTTTGTGTTTTGAAGATTTAATTTGAGAAAAATCTGAATTTTAAATTTGTTATTTTTTTCACCTTTGCTCTCCTTTGGGTTTCTGTATTTAAAAGTGATGTCAGCAAAGCCAGGGCCGCCATCTTGTTTGACAAACGTGTTTTACAGCTTCTGGTTATTTGGACTTTGAGTTCAGGCCAGCTCTATAACGCAGTGTTGGGCCAGATTAGGAGTTTAATTCATTAATAACAAGAATAAAGTCATAACATTAGGAGAACAGAACATGAGAACTACAACGAGAAAAGTAACAAACAATTAAAATGAGGAATGTTGAGCATCTTATACTGGTAAGTTTTACAGATAATAATCAATAGAAAAACTTCATCTTTTCACACATTAGCATTAAATTATTATGAGTATCAGAACTTTAAAACAATTTTGTAAACAACTGAGTCTATTTCAAAGAACCACAAACTGGTGACATCAGATCCTGATGACTGTCCAGGCGCTTCTCATTAAAATGACTTTTTCTTTTTTTTTTTTTTTTTTTAATCACTATATTCTTGAAATTGAGCAAAATTTCCCGTAGTTTGGCACCAATACTCCGCCGTACAACTCACAGAACGGATAACTGAAATGAAAGCAATTATTTGATCGTCTTTTCTGTCATTTATGATTTCTTTTTTTAGAAAAGAAAAAAAAAACATCAGTTGGCATAAAAAAATAATAGATTTTATTTTTAAGCTCGCTCTACTTTCATCCCATGGTGTTTTGAGCAAATTTCAATTAGAAAACTAGTTCAACTGTTTATTTTTTTGTTTTGTTTAACATTTACTGTACTATGGGTGCACGTAGTTTTTCCACACTTTTCCACTTTGGTAGATAACTTGTTGTTTGCTGCTCAGAGTTCTGGCGGAGAAGGGGAAGGAGGTGATGTTCATCAGGCCGAAGAAGCTGATCCGGACGTCGGGCACGGAGGCGCTGGGCTACGTGGACATCCGCACGCTGGCGGAGGGGATGTGCCGCTACGACCTGAACGAAGAAGACGTGGCCTGGCTGCAAATCATCAACGAGGAGTTTGGACAGATGGGTGAGCTGCGGACTCCGCAGAACAGACCAGAAATCCATCTGATCAATAACGCGAAAGACAAAAAAAGTCACTCAAAGACGCCGTAAACCGATCCAGCCGACCGCTTCACTTTTGAGCAAACAGAAAAGCTGACGAATCTGTAACAGAGCAAACCTCCCACATGACGTTAGCCATCGCTATCTAGTTAAACATTAGCTTCAGAGACAGTCTGAGCTCCCCAGTCGAGATGCGCCACAAACACGCCTGATCGAACGCAAGTTTTTGTTTGTCACTTATGAGTCAAAATTAAGAGTAAAAATAGTCAATGGACTAATGGAAACGCATGCTGGAGATAAGTAGTTATGATAAAAATACTGCAGGCATGGATCAAAAATACACACCTCCCTAAATGATATTAATCTTTTTATTAAGTGTTATCTTGTTGACTGTTTTAAAACGTATCTTTAAAACACGTTTTTCCAAATAAGGGTTGATTTGTTCCCTACTTGTTGGTTTTGCTCTAAATAAGCAACTGCAAACGATTGCCTTATTACATAATTAATCCTGTTTTTGCTCAGAATGTAAATAATCCCGTTCCCTCAAAAAAAGGTTTCCACCGCATCCAAACTGGTTTTTGGGAGTTATTACTTTCGGTGTCAGTAGCAAATTTCAGCATGGTGTCACTCCTGCTCTGCAGCCGCTCACTTTTATTTCTTGCATTCTAAAATAATTTCATATATTTGCATTTTGTTTTTCTGCTGTGAGAACATCTGAATGTTTCCTCAGACAGGATCGATTTTTATGCTGTGATTTAAACCTAGTTTTCTTCGGCTACAGGCATTTTGGCAGCGTCGATTAAATTCCCGAGAAACAAACATGAACGTATGCACACGCAGCCCTTTCACGGGGATTTGTGAACGGACGTGTCCCAGGTTGTCGTAGAATCGGCGATGATGGTTTCTTGAACCGTGTTTCGCGTCCGTTAGCTGGAAACTCACCGTCTATTAGATGGGTTTCCGTTTCTGTCATCCAAATAAAACCAACGACGCGCACATGACAAGGAAGAAGCTGATTGTCACCAGCGTGTGGCGCTGTTTGCAGCGATGCCGCCGCTGGACGAGAACACCATGGAGAGAGTCATGGAGGAGTTTGAGCACTGCTGCCACGAAAACATGACCCACGCCATGGAGACAGAGGAAGGGCTGGGCATCGAGTACGACGAGGACGTGGTGTGTGACGTTTGTCAGTCGCCGGACGGAGAGGACAACAACGAGATGGTGTTCTGCGACAAGTGCAACATCTGCGTTCACCAGGTCAGAGGTCAACACTGGAACCACTGAAAGCAGAGTCCAACCACAAGGTTTATGTTAGGGCTGGACAATAAATTATTCATCTATACTGTGATCGACACATGATCAATATCAATAGATAGTACATCTGGCAGAATAATCAATATGTAGAATAGCCACTGAACTCTGATCCAGAATCCCGCAGCATTCTGGGAGATGTAGGCTGAGGAAAGGCTTTAGCCTCTCAATCTCTTGGTTACCTAGCAACAACCTGCCGTCGTTCCTCACAACTGCTTAAAAATAAAAAGCAACGGCGTGGATGAAACGGGAAACGTCACGCCTCCAGTTTGGCTTTCTGTCACAGATTAAAAAAACAAAACAACAACAAGAAAAACAACATATCAATAATTCTCTAAATGGATTGATATGAAACATTCGGACGATATGATGGAGCCATATCGTCCAGCCCCAGGTCATACAGCTCTTCCATTTTGAAAATGTAAAATATTAAAGGTTTTATAGCTCATATTTTTATGAAAGCTGGCCTTGACTTTCACATTTGGTTGTAAAATGTTTACAGAAGCCATTCCTCATTTTCCACCTTGAAGTCATAGACTCTGTTGGTCTGTGAAACATCCAGGTACATGTATTTCAGTTTTGGTCCATTTATTTGTTAACAGTTTCATATTCTGGATATATTTGGTATGTTTTGAAAAGAAAGCAGAATCTGAAATATCACATTTTTATCAACAGTAGAGAAGTTATTTAATCACACCGAGGGGCTTTTATTTGAGTTTTGGTGAACATTACACTAAAGTAAAATGTCTTATTTTGATTTAATCAGGTGTGTGTGTGTGTGTGTTTTGAATTCCTCCCTGTTTTCCGGTTGGTGTGTCTGACCAGGCATGCTACGGCATCCAGAAAGTGCCAAAAGGCAGCTGGCTGTGTCGGATCTGTGCGCTCGGCATCTTCCCAAAGTGCCAGGTGTGTCCTAAGAAGGGCGGAGCCATGAAGCCGACCCGCAGCGGAACCAAGTGGGTTCATGTCAGCTGTGCCTTGTGGATCCCAGAGGTGTGAAGCTCCGCCAATTCTACTCATTCTGTTCATCATCTGGGGCGATTCCTTTTCTTTTCTTTTCTTTTCTTTTTTGATTTTGCAATTCCGACTTTTTTGATTCATATAAACTTGTGCTGGCGTGTGGTTGCGTGTGTCTGCGTGTTCCAGGTGAGCATTGGGAATCCAGAGAAGATGGAGCCGATCACCAATGTGTCCCACATTCCCAGCAACAGATGGGCTCTGATCTGCTGCCTGTGTAAGGAGAAGACCGGAGCCTGCATCCAGGTAGGCGTCTCCTCTCCTGCAACACACACCAAACCAGCCGGGCCGCACTTTTCAGTCACGCTGTGTGATATTCTTGTTTTCTCGTAAACTGAATTTAGCGTGCTCGTTATCTGTGAACCGTAATCATCAAAATGACAAGAGCTAAAGCCTTGAATTCGGGGCGATTATTGTAGCGATCGATTAATCGGAACAAAAAGTTGTTGTTTTTTTTAAAAAATAGAAATCAGAAATACTTTTTTATTTGAAGTATTTTAATTAGAAATACTTTAAATATCCGAATAAACAAATTAGTTTTTTAAATAAGAAAATAAACACATTTTGTTGTTTAAAATTGCATTTTTTTTTCACAAACTCTTGATCATCTACAGCTAATAAAAACCCACCTCTGCCCTTTCCGCTTGACATAAAACCAGTAGTGTGTAGCTGATCTATTAATTATTTTCTGGATTAACTGATTAATAACTGAATAGCAAAAGAATCTTAGTTTTTTTAGAATTTTGTATTTTACAGAATTTGAACCAGGAGAAGCTGAAACTGCCACTAGAGGAGTGGCGGTTTCAAACCGTTTTTATTTTAAGTGCAAAGTTTATGTGTGTATATATATATATATATATATATATATATATATATATTCTTTCAGCAAATAGCCTTTCGTTTAGTCTGTGTGCTCCAGTCAACCATCGATTCCTAAATTAGTTGACGATTGTTTCAATAGCGATTAATCGTGACTCGTCCGATCAATCGTTTCAGCCCGACCTTGAAACATTTTGAATCTGTTGAATGTTCAGCCTATATAGCAAGCAAATGGTTTTGATGCAGAACGAAGGCCGTCTTTAATGAATGCAGTTTCCGGCGTCAGTCCGTCTGAATCCGTTTCGTTGCGATTTGCTCTCCAGTGCTCCGCGAAAAACTGCAGGACCGCCTTCCACGTGACCTGCGGCCTCCACGCCAACCTGGAAATGAACACCATCCTCACGGAGGACGACGAGGTGAAGTTCAAGTCGTACTGCCCCAAGCACTCCGGTTTCCAGGGCGACCCGGCGGAGGACGAGGGGAAGGAGGAGGCGCGGGACCGCAAGGCCCGGGCGAACAGCGACCAGGAGAAGAGGGTCAACCTCCGCAAGCTGAAGCTGCAGGAGATGGAGGAGGAGTTCTACCAGTTCGTGGACGTGGAGGAGGTGGCCAAGAGCCTGAAGCTGGCGCCGGAGGTGGTGGACTTCGTCTACCAGTACTGGAAGCTGAAACGCAAAGCCAACTTCAACCAGCAGCTGCTCACCCCCAAGAAGGACGAGGAGGAGAGCCTGGCCCGGCGGGAGCAGGAGGTGCTGCTGCGGCGCCTGCAGCTCTTCACACACCTCAGGCAGGACCTGGAGAGGGTAGGTCTCCGCTTGCTCCTGACGAAGACTCACGGGGCGGCCGGCAGCAGAGGCAGGGTTAATAACAGGAGGAAGTATCGCAGACACGTCTGAAAATAAATGGGAATAAATCAAGTTTTTCAGCACAACGTGTTCCTTGTGAGTTCTAAGCTAGATTGAAGAGGGACGGCAGCACCGGAGGAGGAGAGAGGAAACAAACTGTCTGACAGAATATTTGCATAGTCAGATGTCAGTATTCACAATGTCTCTGCCCAACCTTCCTGCAGTTATCATGGCCACAGACGGTAGCAGATAAACAGTTAGTCGTTTTTCTGACACCGCAACATGTGTAGCGAAGCGTACACAGGCGTGATTGACAGCGTTAAGACCCGCCTTCAATCGTCTTTTGAGATCCCCGACTCATTTTCTTTCAGAAATGATATTCTCGGTTGAATGAAAATAATGTTAAACCCGACATGAGCTTAAATAATTCATAGCCCAGGATCCATGCGGACCATGTTGGATTTGCCGTATTTCCACGTCAGTAAAGATATGAATGCTAACCACACTGACGTAAGATGTTAGCGACTCCAACTCACACGGTGTAACGTCGCCCCCTGATCCCACTATAAATAACTGGTCACCAGCCAAAAACTTTTCCATCTGTTTTAGGGTCATGTTGATGAGCTGAATCCAAGAATCTTATTGGTTTTGCTCAATCAGGTCGACTTTCTGAGCTATGGAGCAACATGAGCATCAAAATGCAGGACTTGTTCTGCCATCTGGATCAATGAGTGATGAGCAGGAGGAGAGATTCCATCAGGACAGAAAAGAGTCGGGAGAGTTTTACTCGACAAAAAACGCGATGTTCGATTTATATGTCCTCATCAGTGGTTATTATTCAATTTATAGGAATCCAAGTTTGTAGCATTTAATCTAATCTACACTCTGTTTGTCCTGAAACTGTTTTTTGGATGAGAAATATTAACAGAAATGAACTGATGGCGTCACAAAAATGTAACTTAGTCAGAAGGTGATTTCTCTGAATGAATTGAGAATTAAAGCGACGCCCTGCAGCTTTAACGGTTTGTTAGCCTGACCGCGCTGTCCGCTCAGCTATGTTGCTGTGGAAACGCTGACTGTTGCCGCTCCCCCTGCAGGTGCGCAACCTGACCTACATGGTGACCCGGAGGGAGAAGATGAAGCGCTCGCTGTGGAAAGTCCAGGAGCAGATATTCCAGCACCAGGTCCGCCTGCTGGACCACGAGCTGCTGAACGGTGAGTCCTCTCCCAACGCAAGAGTCCCGCTTGCTTCCCTCTGAGCCACAATGAAACGACACTTAACTAATCAAAGCTGGCAGTCACTGAAGCTGTGCGTGGCTCTGTGTTCCAGGGGAGCCCTCTGCTGAGGACCTGGAGAGGCTCTTCTCTCTGGGTTCCTTCTCCTCTGACGGCAGCCAGTCCGTCTCCTCCTGGAGCAACTCCGGTCTGAAGAGCAGGCGAAGTTCACTAAAGCAGGAAAGGAGGAAAAGCCCGTCGGACTCGCCAAGCGTTCACAGGAAGGACGGCGCTTGCAGCCCGCTGGACATTAAAGACAGCAAAAGCTCCCAAAGCCAAGAGGCGGCGGCCACAGAGTCCAAAGGCGAAGCCAAAGTCCACCAGCTTGAAGTGAGCAAGGAGAAGCCTTTCCTAAAGCTCCAAAAGGTCATTCAGGAACACGCCTCAGTCAAGTTGCACAAGCCCGAGAGCAGGAAGGGCCCCAGGAGAGAAACCCCGGGACCAGAGTATGAAGTGCCGGGGAGCCACAAGCAAGATCCAGAGCCGGAGGAACGAGGGAGGAAGAGGAGGAGCGACGTTTCCGAGAGCTTCCCCTGCCAGCTGAAGAACAAGTTCGGCTCCAAGCATCTGGATAAAACCGTCTCCATCCGGCTGGTCGACATCAGGAACTCTGACTCCGACGAGTATTTATTTGACGACGCCGCGACCAGAAGGAGCGTCACTTCGCCGGACGCGGCCCCCAACACTAAGTTCAAGCCCAGCTCGGTTTCAGACGCCTCCAAAGCCAGCAGCTGGCTCAGAAAAGCGGCCGGCGGCGGCGGCGGCTCGCACGCCCCCAACGGCTCCGCGTCGGGACACCTGAGAGGGTGGGGGAAGTTCCGGATCCCGAAGCGGGCCGACAAGCCTCCAAGCGCCACGACGAGGGAGCGGGAAGAGCCGGAGCCGAGCGACCCGCTGCTCAGACCGCTCACCAACGCGCCGGAGCCGGCGTACCCCAGAACGCGGCTCCGGTCGGGTCCGGAGGCCGACGGCTACAACTCCGACTCCAAGGCAGCCGACGGCGAGCTGGAGCCCTGCCTCAAGCGCTGCCACTCCCACGAGCTGAGGGGCGACTCGTCGCTGGGGCGTCGCTACGGCTCTGACATTATCCGCCGTGGCGTGCTAGCGTCCTGATGGAGAGCATGAGCTGCACGACGCTAATCACAAACGAATGACAGTCACTCTTTGTACCTTTATTTTGTCTAGAAATCATAAAAAGGCCAGATGGAGGAAGAAAAAGAAAACGACAACAAAAAAAAATAAACAAACAGAGCTGATATTTATTTTTTATTTGTACCATAATGTAAAACTGGGAAATATTTGACTTTATTTTGAGCTAGTTAGTTTATTTTGGATTATTATTATTATTTTTCTGTTTGTTTAGGTAGAAACTTGTCAAGTTGCCACTTAAATCGCTTGCTCAGATATATACAAGCAAAAGCATCAACTAGGAAGATGTTGTGATTGTTGCTTGGGACCATAAGCTTGCAATGTCATTTGTGTTTAACATAGTATTATCAAAGTGGACCGAGTCGCTCGCCGGTCCGGATCCAACATATAATCCTGATCCTGTCAGCCAGTTGGACTCTGTAGGTCTGTTTTTTTTTTTTTCTTCTTCTTCTTCTTCTTTTAACCGGGAATCATCAAATCTTCACAGTCAAAAACCAGGAAGTCCAGCCGCCCCTTTTTCTTCATATTGAGTCTCACCAGACTGCAGGCGTCGCGCCGAACGAACTGGGAACCTACAGAGGAAATCAAAGAATGATGTTTTACACGTCATCAGCACTTAAGTGTAATTGAACTGCGATCGTATCCATCATGTGCCTAACTTTTATTTGAAGCGTTTGCACTACGAGAGGATGGCACAGTGGGGGGGCAGGGGGGGGGGGGCACGAGAAGAGATATTTTTACACTGAAAAATGACAGGAGCATTTTGTACCCTCGGCCGCTGCTGTACTACTGTTATGCAAAAGGAGTTCTTGTGAGGGGGGGGGGCTTGTTTGGAAGAGAAATTAAAAAAAAAAAAATACTCTTTAAAAATACAAATGTGTGTGACGACTGAGAGCTTCGAGACAGATTCATGTGGTGATGCACTGATTGTGTTTTTTGGTACAGGTTTCCTTCATTCTCTGAGTTTGGTGATCAGTCGATTTTACATGCGAAGCTGAGTTTATCAAGCGACCTTATCTAAGGTCTAAAAATCAACCACTGTCCTCTTTCGCTCTCTGGTGAGAGGTTGGACTGACAGACCGGCTCATTTGTTTTTATCCGTCTGGAGAAACTCCTAGTAGTTTAGACTTGTGGAGTACTTTTGTTTTTCTTTTCTTTTAATTCATGTAAGGACCTTTGAAATGCCTTGCTGCTGATATTTACCTTGGTGTGGTTAAGGTAAATAAAATGACCTTACCACCCCAAAAGAAAAATAGGTATTGGTCAAAATGGGAATCAGCAGGTCAACCATTTATCTTAGGGCTGGGACTTCAGTGTGTAAAGATTAAATAATTGCATAAGATTTTAAGCCCATTCAATTTTTGGTTTTTACTAAAGTCACAAGCCGGAACCTTTGTGTTGTGTTCCTGGTAGCCAGTAAATCTGACGCGCAAGCATCATCCGCAAACAGCAGCGATGGGAGCAACAAGCTGCTTCTGGCCGCCCCTGGGACATGCACAAATACGCATTTGTTCAATTGCGATATATAAATATATTCATGCAGATGAACATTCTAACAGTTTATTCTAGCTCCAAAAACTGATCTGATTGTTTTCCAGTTGTGTTATAAGCAGTTAGCCTATAACCAAAGCTCTTCAAGGCTGAAATAGCATTTCAGTGCTAAACATGTTGCATCAGCATCAATAACCTGAACAGATTAAAAGCAACAGCTTTGTTGTTGAGCTCATGTCTAACGAATAAATGAGCATTTTTAGGCCTGAAACTATTTTTGTCAAATCTCTAGGATTTTCAGTGAAAGTGAATTTAAGTCACCATGGCTATTCAACTTCCCCAAACTGCTCAAGTACATAGAATTACATCTTAATTTAAACATGTGACCTGTTTGACAAAAACCAAAAGTCTGGAGTTGGAGCCAAACTCCTGGATGAAAGGCTTCAAATAAACCAGGCAGAAAATGAATTTAATGGTTCCATCACTTTATTGCATGACTCACTAACAGATCCTGCACAAGTGTTTCAGCACTGCATTAAAAAAAGGGTCAAGAAATTGCATGATATTTACAATAGATGAATCACTATTACCACTTATACATTATGTACATATTAGTCTCTGGTTTGCTATGACAGTAGTTATAGTATGAAACGTCTACACACATGACACTTCAGCTCTACAGGGAATTACAGTGCTTACAAAAAAAAAAATAAAATAGAGAAAAAAAAAAAAAAAAAGAAAAACAACTGGTTGGACTACATTCAGTCAACACAAGGTTAGGATGCATGATGGAACCGAGAAGAAACAGCGGAACCGCTGCCCCAGTGGATGAATCCCCGTTCGCCTCGTTGGGTGAAAAATAAATTAAAGACAAAATAGGCACAGCTAATTCAAAAAGGCATCCTTTTAAATCTGGGAAGCACTGTGTGTAAAGTAAAAAAATAAAAAAAGAAACCTCGGCGAGATCGGAGAGTATTGGAGACATTAAACATGAAATAATGATAAATTTAATGAGCTGAAGGCTCCAACCAGCTCTGGAGAAAATGTCAGCATTCTCTCCAATGGGCCTCTTCCAAAATAAAAAAGGAAACTTTCAGACGCTCTGACCTTCGACGGCGCATCGGGGCCACAGGAGACGGAGGGGGAGGAAAAAAAAAAAAAAAAAAAAAAAGAGTTCAATTTCTGCCAAAACTCAAAATTTTTTTTTTTTTTATTTCTTAGTTTGAAGAGACAAAAAATTGCCAGATAAGAACTTTAATTCCTACATTCATTTTGGGAATTGGAGGGAAAAAAAAAAAAAAAAAGATTTGTACATTTTAGAATTTGAAGTCAAACTTTTGGTTAAAAAAAAAAAAAAAAAAAAAAAATCAAAGTAATCTCAAACTTTCTAGAGAAAAACTGAACAGTCAAAGTTTCCAAAAGACGAAAATATTTGAAGTTTTTTCTCAAAAATGTCAAATTTGAAAATTTTTTGAGACTTTTTTTTTCCTGGTAAACATTTGACTTTTGAAACTCAGAAATTCCTTTTTCTCCCAAAAGGGGATGAATATAAAAATGTATTTTTTTAATTCTTTTGGCAGAAAGGTGCTGGCTTTTCTCCCCTGCCCAGCAACAACGGCCCCAATACGCCGTCGTACTTTTGGTCCGCAACAATTCCAGACGGCCAGAGGTCAAAGGTTCAGGTTGACGAGCGACAGAAGGTGGCGATGAATAACACAGAAAGGCTCAGAGCACCAGAATACCGAGACTCAATCCGTTACCAGAACCTTCCCAAAACAAAACTGGGAAATATGTTCAATTCAATACAGGAAAATATCCCAGCAGATCTAATGTTACGGTCCAAAGCATAAGAGTTTCGCTTTAACCTCTGAAAACGTCTAAATTTGACTCGTCTTTAGTTTAAAAAAAAAAAACTGTCTGCAGGATCTGGATGACAAAACGTGAAAAACGCAGGAAGTGGTGCTGAAGGAGTGACCACGGAAACAGCAACTCTCAAAGCAAGAGAACATTTAACCGCTTCGCTTTTACAATTTTGATTATTGAATCAATAAATCGTCTTGTTTGGGTTTTTTTAATAAACCACATCAGGCTGAGGGGCCTGGCTTTTCAGTATTAACAGTACTCAGAGAACGTCAGACTTTAAAACCTCCTGAGGAATAATTAATTAAAAAAAAAATTTTTTTTTAAAAAGAGGTCCGACCCAAATCTTTACATCAGCAGAAATCTCAGCAGATGACGGCAACAACAGCCTCAGTGTCAGGATGTGAAATAATAATAATGATGATGATCAAAGGGAGGATCGTCTGTAAACGCTGAAGCAGGAGGAGTTAAAGCACCGTGGGTCGTCGCCGTGACGCTGTGGTTCTGGTTCTGCTCTCGTTCCTTCATTGAGCTCCCTGTAGTGTTTCCCTCTCACACCAGTTGAACAGGTTTTCTTCTTCTTCTCTTTATTTTGTTCCATAATCTCCGCTATTCTGGAAAGGATCGATTTCCCCCCCCGCCCTCTTTTTATTATTTCCAGTGCTGTTATTAAAAACAAAATCTAAATAAAATACGTGAGCTAAAACAAAACAACAGCTCATAAAATTAAAACATGTCTACAGTTACATGATCTATGGCTACGAAGACGACCAGAGGCCCGTCCATAGTGTCCTGCTGCTCCATCTTCCATCTGGCACATTTGTAGATCTACAAAAAAAAAAGACTAAGCACCTGCATCCTGTCTGACGTCTTACGCTACTACAGCATTCATCGTTTTGGTTCGTTTTTTTTTTTTATTTTTCATTCTCATATAAACAAACATAGATGTACGAATAGAGCTCTGCTGTTGGCAGTAATGAATGGACTGAGATTCTAGTTGTGGCCACACTAATCAGAAGTGAGTGATTATGATGCTGGATCTGGGTTGGTGGAAAGTCCAGCGGCGGCGTTTCCGGAGCTGATTTTGTGCTTTACCACAGACGGTCACCTCAGTGCAGACTAGTACAAGAAAACCTGAAAATGTTCAAAAGTTTAAAAAAAAAAAAAAAAGAAAGAAAAAAAAGGGAGGAGGCTAGAGGTCAATGCCGAGCGTGTGAGAGGTCAGCACCGTTCCCTGATGATGAATACGTACGGTGCCTCTGTTTGTGTGGCGGTGTACTGTTGCTGTGGAGGAGGGCCTCTCTTCGGGTCGGGTCGGGTCAGGCTTCCGGTGTTTTTCTCTTAGAGCCTTTGGTCCTGCTCTCCGCTCCGTCCGCCTTCCTGCAGCCTTTAGGACGGCCGGCGCCGGCGCTGCTGGACTCAGAGCCGGCAGTCCGGGCCTGGCCGGCTCCTCCCTCCGTGTCGTCGTGCTCGCCGCAGCAGAGCTCTCCCGCCGCAGCCCCGGGGCGCAGCGCCCCCTCCTGGTGGGCCCTGCAGAAGGAGTTGGGGCAGAGCTGGCAGAAGGCCTCCGAGTTTTTCCCGCAGACGTCACAGTGATGCCAGGGGCAGTCCCAGCGGCCTGCAGGGGGCGCAGGAGAGGAAGAGACAGAGCCTCAACATTCCAGGTTTGTTTCTCATGAGGGAATAAAATCAGAACACAATGAAAAGATGAAGAAAGTTGATTTTACACAATACTGCACCTTTAAAAAGACTCAATCTGAAACTAAATCAGTCCAACTAAAGTCAACTGAGCACAGCAACTTGCCACTAGGTGGCAGTAATGTTCCCAAAACACCCACAGACTGAGCCACTGCCCCATGAAAATGGAAGACATTCTGTTTTTAATCCTTTTGATTATTAATAGTTCATAGTTTCTCTCATGTCCACTGTTATTTTGTCTTTATGTGTAAAATGTTATAAATATAGAAATACCAATCTAATATGCACCAATCTCAAATTATCGGCCCGAAGTTGAAAAAAAAAAAAAAAAAAAAAGATATTCTACATCTGTGTTCAGTGACAATATGCTCAATCCATATTCAGTATAATAAGGTTTAGTGCTGAGCGACGTCATGCTTTATTAATTATTTTATATTATGAATTTAGAATTCCTGTTTCCACTTCCTGAACCATTTGAAAGAAGAGTTTGTTATATTTTATATTTACATGCGTCTGTTCCTTTAGTCAGTTCCAGTTCATTTATTTTCCATTGACTGTTTTGCTCCTTTTTGCTCTGGCTGAACAAATCAAAGACCTTTGCTGGTTATCAAATTAATTTGTAATTCAATAAATATGTGTCTGTTTGAAAGTGATATTTTGAGTCAAAGCAAAATGTTTCTGTATCAGCTGATACTAAACCTCAGAACATTGAATGGGCGTGTCCCTATTTCACCGCTGCTCCCCCCGCTTCAAAAGATGAATGAAAGCAAAACGATTTGTGTTTTCAACTATTCTCCAGCTTTACAGCTCTTTGAATGACGTCTGCATCACCATGGTTACATTATCAAAAGCAGAAGCTGTAACCCTGAGATGGGGGGACGTGGTGGGGGCTCTGCTCACCAAATGGTCGTTTGGTGAGGTTCAGGCAGGACAGGTGGTAAGCTTTGGTGCAGTTCTTCTTGTCGCAGAGCACCAGCTGCCCTCCATCTCCACAGCGAAAACACTCGTCTTCGGACTTCTTCTTTCCCTCGCTTTTCCTCCGCCTGTACTTCCTCTTAAAGCGCTTTCCCTTTGGCTCCGTGTGACCGTTTGCGTTCTGAGGGGGAAACAGAGGAATTGAGGCCGTTTCCCCGCATGGACAGGCTTTTCCTCTCCACGCAGTGAACTCCGAGGCTCACCTTGGGCCGATCCCCGAGGAAGCCGCTGCAGTTGGGAGCGCCGCAGCGGCAGATGGTTTTCTCGTTGCCGAGGCAGTCCAGGTTGTAGTTGAAGGTGAGCTCGGTTCCTGCGTCAGGGAAACGTTTGAGCTGAGCAACGGGAGGAGAAAGACTAAAAGGTGCAGTCTACATTTACTGAGAAGTCGTCTGACCTGCCGGGACGTCGCAGACTGCGAACAGGCCGACGCGGGTGTCTCCGTTCACAGTCCACTTCTGAGTCTCGCAGTTCGGCTGGCAGCTGTGGTTCATGAAGCGGGAGTAGTTTCCTTTTGGACCTGCGTCAATGATTCGGTCCTTTAAAAAGCCCGAAACGAGGGGAAAAAAATAAAAATAAAATCACAAGTTACACTCCAATACTCATGAGCTCAGTTCTAGCCACCAGGTTCAGGCATCAACAGTTTGTCGTATCGACTACTGTAATGTTACAGTCGTCTCCCCAGCAACACTCCCAATGCAATACAGTTTCTGTAGCTCTCAGCAGAGGGGGGCGCTGCTGAGAGGGAGCAGCACCCTGGTTCACTGCAGAGCAGAACGCTGCTGGACTGGGCTCACCAAGCCTCCAGAACCAGAAGGTTCCCACTAATCACCTTGTCGATGGTGAGCATGTAGAAGTCAGTGATGTTGTTTTCGTGGGCGTACTTGATCCTGGCTCTGCACTCCTCCTCATCGATCAGCTCCCCGATGTACTCATTCACAAACTCACCCTGTTGGGGAAACATACCGACGCTTTTATTCTGGAGAGACCGGATTACGTTTTTTTTTTTCTCTCTTTCTTTCAGTTCATTGCAATCAAAATTGAGAAGTTGAATGAAAGAGCGAAAAAAAAAAAAAAGGATGAAAGCTGGAACCTGTAATCTGAACAATTGTGTGTTCAGATTACATAATTTACACATTGTTCATCACCTTATTTGCCTCTATGAAGGTTTATTCTGTTGGGCTTATTGTGTATTGCTCAAAGACATCTGGAATGACGTACACAACTGACATGTTTCACACATTCACACCACCAGGGATGCTGTTTACTTCCTGTATTGTCACCCCATCAAGGGCCATCGTGTCATAGCCCTTGATGACACTAAACGGTGACTTTATTTTTTTTTTTTTGGTGGGGGTGGGGGGAGGGGAGCAAAGGCGGGAAAGTGATGCAGGCTCTTCTCAGGTAAGGAGGGAATATATAGGAAAAAGGAGACGGGAAGGTTATGTGCAGCAATTTCTATTTTTTTTGTGAGACCAAGTTATGGCAGAAATAAAGCTTAAACAACATTAGCTACCGTTTGAAAAAGACGCCGCAAAAATTTTTTATTTTAGATCGCAGCAATTACAAAACAACAGAAACAAACAAACAAAAAAGAATCATGGCAACATCCTGAAGGGAGCGATACGTTGGTAACAGAAGAGCGACTGCTAGCTGCCCGGTAGGCAGGTCAGTCAGTCAGATGATTATTAAAGAGGTGGATAAGAATGATGGATAAGATCAGTTTCACATTCAGGTTCTGGCAGAATGACCTCAGAGTGACCTCCTCACCTTCTTGATGTCTCTCAGGGCGATCAGCCCCCAGCCCTTGCCTGGGGTCTTGATGATCTTGGTGTCTGGGTAAAGGCGCTTGGTGAAGTCCTGGTTGCAGCAGCGCTCCCCGCTGGGACACACCTGGGGGTGACACTCGTACTGCAGCATGCGGTTCAGGCACTCCGACTCGAAGCCGCACGGGCGCTCGTCGGCCGGCTTGCAGTTGCACTTGGGGATCTCGGAGATGTCGGCGGTGTAGACCTGCACCTTGCCGAAAGGCTTGTTGACCTGCAGGCAGAAACGCACAAAGACGTCCAAACCAAACACAGAGAGGAGGCCGCGCCCTGAGGGGACGGCGAGAGTGGACCTCAGAAACAGAGGGGTCCGGAGCGGTTCCCACCTTGATGAATTTGTACGGCGGCGGCTTCCGGCTGTTTTCCTGAGCTTCCTTGGCTTCCCGTTTGATCTTGATCTCCTTAAATCGAGCCTCGGCCTCCAACAGAGCTGAAGACCAAACGACACAAACACTTCAGCTTCACTCTCTGTTAGTCTATGGAGTCTTTAGGAACACAGTAGAAGAAAAGGTTGTTTATTTTTTGAGATTTAAAGGGGAAAAAAAATCCTAGAGACGCACCAAGTGGATATTATTTGTATCTGTCACAATATTGATACAATTCTAAGTCATGCATATGTGACAATGCTCCTGATGCATGAGGACAGATCTATTCAGTCTAATTCTACGCTTGAGCAACATCCTGTTTTATCATTTATTTTTAGAATTCCTAATTGCTCTTTCTGAACCATTTGAAAGTTTGTTGCAGTTTATTTTTACATGTTTGACCAAGGTAGTCAGCCTGTAATAATATTTATTTTCCATTGGCTGTTCTAGTCCTAATTACACTTATTAAAGTTGTTTATTCAAGCTTGGCTAAGCTAGTAGAGCTGTTGGTGTATTTCAATGAGCTGTACTTGTGTAGAGCTAGTAAATAATTGTAATTCAGGACATTTATGTCTGTTTGGGAAAAAAAAAAAAAAAAAAAAAAAAGAGAAACTTTTTAAGTCAATCCAGCTGTTTTTGGTATCGGATCGGTACCTGCTGATACTGAGCTGCAGAAATGCGTGTCGGAAGCATCACTGAAAACCAAATATCACAAACCGACTAAACTGCAGGTTTTTACCATTCTTAAAGACTTTGCCTATCCCGTTCTTCTGGTACTTGCTGCCTCTGTCTCCTTCCATGTAGGGAAACACTCGGCCCTGGTGGGTCCAGAAGTAATCCTTGGAGCCGAAGAAGAAGACCGGGAACTCTCCGATCTCGTGCCGGAGGTGCTGGATGTTTGTGGGGACGTTTTTGGGGTGGTGGATCTCTGCTGGCCACCACCTGAACAGGAATCAGGAGCGGTTAACGTCTTTACGCCACACGCACACGCACACACACACACACACACACACACACACACACACACACACACACACCGAGGCAGGAAGCATTCAGCCGCACTGCCCACCTGTATGTCCCCAGCTTGACCCATATGATGTCTCTGTACTTTGGTTTCTTGCCGGCTCGGCAGTCGTTGCAGAACCAGCTCCCGTCGGGCATGGCGATGTTGAGGCAGTCGGGGTGGAACGCCGCAGGGCACGACTCGCAGCACAGCAGCTGTCCTCCTGCCGGACATGGAGATGCAGTTAGAGCAGAGCAAACACTCAACACATTACTGTTCACACGCGGCGACTAGTCCTTAAAGACGACGCCTTCGCCAAAACAATAATCCAAATTGTAGTGCTTTTAAAACATGCAGCGTTACATGTAATGGGTAACATGTAACAGATTCAAGGCAAACGAAGAGGAGCAATAATCACAAAGTCACAACTAAGAGGCTCAGAAACGCTCCACCTCAGGTAAGAACATTCATTAGTTATGGAGTCCAAACATCTGGCTTTAATGGAAGAACCGCTAAAGTTTTCCACAAGGCATGCAGGGAAAACAGGAGGACATTTGGAAGGCCAGCAAGTTTTATGAAGCAGAACAAAGATTTCATTTAAAATGATCAAAAAGGTCCTGGACATTATGGAAGTGTGCACAAGCTTTAGAAGAGTTTCATGTGACTATTATGTTCAACTTATATTTTTAAAAGGGAGCTTTTCTGTAATGCCAAAATTGAAATGTTTGAGTGATATATATGTATATATAAAAAAAGAAAAAACGAAACAGAAAGAAAACAAAATGAGGGGAAAAGACTTTGTAATGCCTTGTAAAACCATCTGATGTTCAGTTGGTGAAACAAAACAACAGGAAACGTTGAGCTTCTGGCTTCAGATGGGCCTTACATCAATTTTCAAAATCAATTTTTTTGGTTTTTGCAGATTTAAATTTTGGAAAATGCAATCCTTGCGTTTCCACACTTCAGACTGATGTCCGCACACAGAGAGCCGCAGACTTGTTTCGCAGAATCTATTCTATGACAGAATATAACAATATTTCAAGAAAACAGTTGTAGTAACACGAGAATAAACTATATTACAAGAATAAAGTCATAATATTAGGAGATTTTATGAGAACGTATGATAAAAATGATCCAACCGTTTTTCTTACTAAATAAGCCTTTTTCTTCATAATTTTGATGATTTTTTCGCATAAAATCGCATCTTTATTGTGCTAATATATTATCAGAATTAAACAAAAATTCTCATAGGCTGGCACAGAAGGGATTATTGAAGTAAAAAACACTTTAAACATATTCTGTAAATCAAAATTTCTTTTTCAGAAAAGAAGATTAAAATTGAAAATCGAATCTGGTACAAAAAATTTTTTGGATATTTTGAATCTCCTATCCATACTGTGGTTATTGATTTGGTCCCATCGGAACTACATACTTTATGGGGGAATGAACATGGTTAAAATGAAATTCCTCTCATAAAGACCCTCACTGACCTTTGGAGCAAACGAAGCACCAGCTGACGTTGACGTGGCTGTGGTGGCTGTAGCCCTTCTTGGCGTTAAAGTGGTTGGTGCAAATGATGGCCGTGTTTGTGATCGTCTCGCTCCCGGCGGCGACGCACAGGTCACCCACGTGGTACGCCACAGGGCATCGCAGGCAGCGCATCAGCCGTCCTGCAGCACACAGAGCGCCGTGGGCGCCAGGTTAGACCAGCGGCTGCTGAAAACCTGAAAACCAACCTGATGGACGGGCCTGACCTTTGGTAGCCTTCTGCTTGGTGCGGCAGCCGTAGTGGCAGCTGAGGCAGGTGTGGAGCGGGCAGCGGAAGCCCTTGTTGTCGAACACGGTGAGCGGGTTGAGGCGGACGCAGGCCTCGTGGTAAAACTTGCCGCAGTGGGGGACATGGCAGCGCCGCAACTCGGCCTCAGACTGCTTGCAGATGAAACACGAGTGGAGACCTGAGGAGGGAAGAGACGGGCTCAATGGCTACGATGAGGGAGAACCACGGTGACAAGCAAACTATTTGGGTTCCTACAGATTCCAGGCCAAAATTCCATTTTACTACATTTTCAAGAAAAAAAGTCTGGAACAATAATTTATGTTGTTTTACTATCCACACTTAAAGGGACAGTATTATGTGTTTTTCAGGCACAAAGTGGCATTTTATAGCATAATCAAGCAACTATGTCAATCATACAAATTCCACAAACATATATCAAATATGACTGAAAAAAACTTGACTCATTTAACGTCTTGATCTCGAACCCCTAGACTGACGTTTCCAATGAAACGTCAGTCTAAATAATTGTGGTTATGTGGCGTTTTGTCTTCATACCCATGCTGCACTCTTGACATAGCAACTTGTCGTCGGGTTTCATGGTTCCACCCAGACAGTGCAGGTGGAACATGCCGCAGCATTGGCCTTCACACGGCACCAGGTCCTCACCAGCCACCTCACACACCTGGAGAAAACACACAGCGTGTCCAGTGTTTGGATGGAAAGAAAAAATATTCATAGGCGTGAAGACAAATTCACTGAAACAAAGAGGTATAAATCGCTAAAGCACTACCTGACAGACAAACTCTTTCTTCCGTTCGCCTTTCTTTGTCCCGTCAAGGCTGTCGCTTGGAGAATCGGGACGTTCTTCACTTGCCGAACCCTGAAACAACATGCAGAAAAGCAATGAAATGAGGCTCAACATGAGTCATTTCTTATTAATCTAATTTCTTAAAGCACCAATTCAACTTTTTTGATAAACTGTCTAAATATATAATTTTTGTTTCTGTGTCAATTTGGACATTTGTGTGTAAATTTGATTAGTTCTGCCTTATTTTGCCTAAAACCGTCTCAGTGCTGCCCTCCTTAGGCAGAACAGTGCCTATGCAGTTAAATTGGCTGGAGCGGGTCCCTTGCCTCCACCCACTTTGGTGGATCTTTTTTTCCGCCAACATTTGCCAAAGGTGGAGTTTTGCATCTCAGGGAAGTGAGTTAAACTTTAACAATCAAAATCTTTGCTTTATAACAAATTCGGTGAACATTTACAAAGATTTCCCACCAGATTGTCAACTTTCTACATATGATTTAAAATATTAACGTTACTGTGTAAATACAAGCTGTACGTAAAACACATTCAAAGGGAGATTTATCACATGGAAAATATCTAAGCAAACTGAACATTAAATGCAGCTATGTTGCAAGCTAATTTTAATTATGAAAAAATTCAATGTTTTTGGTCCCTCGCTTCAGAAAGTGAAACTTAGTCATATTTCATAAATATAATAAAAACGTTTTAAGTAATTTATTTCACCAAGTTAATTCCAAGCAGGCTGACGTTTCCAACCTTTTATTTATGTCAATGATTATTTTTCTGCTTTCAACCAATGAAATCATTTAAGATCACACTATTATTTCAAACCAATAAATACATTTATATCAGAAATGTGAATTTAATTAAAAGTTTTTTAAGGTCATTTTCAAAAGGTATTTGTAATCTGGCAAATTCATTGGAACTCATTTAAATTAATTGAATATGATAGTAGATTCATTTCACAAATGTTTATAGTCTGTGGACGTCTTATGTGAAGATGTCTCCACTCAGGTGTGTGTGTGTGTGTGTGTGTGTGTGTGCGTGCGTGTGTGTGTGTGTGTCTGACCTCAGTGTCAGGACAGGGAGAGGAGCGTCTCTTCTTCGGAGCCTTGGAGGCGCCACCCTGGTTCTCTCCATCCTGCCTTCTTTTCCTCCGCCGCTTTGGCTTCTCCACATTCTGCTCGTCTGTTTCAGGTCACAAGCTTGATTAGGATTACTTCAAAGCACACAAAAAATCTCGAGCAGTAACTGATATTTGACATTGGGGGAGGAAGAAAACTCATTTATTTTAGGTGATCAAATCCCATCTCTGCAAGTGAATCAGACCTGTTGACTTCTTTGTTCGCTTTCTTGGTTCTTTTAGATCTTTAATGTCGGTTTTCTTCTTTCTTCTCCACTTTTTGTTTGTCTCCTCTGAAACTGAGGCCTGGGAAAGTAAACTTTGCATGAGTGTGATTGTGTTAAAACACCAGATATCTAAACTAAATTGTCTGAGAGAGTCAACTACGAAAGCGTAGTTGCCATGTGCGTTTACCTGGTTTTCTGCCTTCTTGCCAGTTCTCCGTCTCTTTCTGGGCTGCTGATCCTTGTCTGCTGCAGCGTCTGCTAGCGGCCTTTTACGCCTCTTCTTTTGCTCTGTCCTCCCTAAAACCAAAAATGATTTAAGATATTCAACTAGTTTGAGTAAAATAAATGATCAATTCATTCTTGCAGTTTTAGTTTTACTTTCTTCAATTTCAACCAAACAAGATTAGCGCAGCAACGAGCGATTATTTTAGTAGAAAATCATTCTGACGATTAATCGAAAGAAGAAAAGGGTCACGTTCTGCTAACTTGGCTTATTTTGTACAACATTAAAAACACAATGGAAAAAGTCAGACAAATAATTTATTTTTTAAAAATAAGAAAATAAACACTTTATTATCATACTTAAAATGTAGTAATGTAGCAGGCAATGGACGGCCATACTACGTATAAAAAAATAAAAGAAAAACAAAAGAGGTTTCATTTTGATCTAACCTGGAAGAGCAACCTGAGGCGAGGCGTCCTCTGGTTCATCAGTGGTCGTGACAGGTTTAGCTTTCCTTCTCCTCTTGGGGACAACAACACCGTTGACTGGAGTCGCTTTCTTTTTCCTCGCTAGCTTGGCGGGACTTTGAGCCACTTTGGGCCGTCTCTTTTTCTTCTGAGACTCAAATGTTTGAGTTTGTGCATCTGGAGCAAAAGCTACAGGATTCTACAAAGAGAATAAAACATGCATTGAGTCATTTTAAAACGTTAAACCCAACTCAATTTCCAAATGCTCTTAGCATATTCTGAATTAGTTTCAACCCCTCGAGAAAAGATTTTCTGGAATCATCAAAAATAAACTTGCTGGCAGGGAGGGGACGTCCGGGCCCAGCCTGGGTTCCGACTCTCTGTGCGTCTCGTCAGTGGGTTTCATATTCAGCTTTTCCAAAATGAGAGGGTTCAGATGGGGCCCATTCCCGTCATAGGTAAACCCAAAGCTGTCGATGCGCTGGTCCGGTGCCATGCCGACAGCCTCTTTGGCCTGAATGACGCCCATGTTCCACTGAGCCTGGAGGTTACGGGGAACCGAGGGAGCCATCTGCAAACCAGACAAGAAATGAACTCTGCAGCATGAGACGCTTTGAGATTTGTGTTTTTTTGTTTCAAATATTAAGTCTCTCTAAAGGATTTAAAACCTTTGAACTTACTCAGATTTTGTCACAACCACAGAACTTAACATTTTACTGGGATAGAACAGTAAAGTCGCAAAACAATGAAGCAACGGGAGAAAAGGGTTTTACATAGGCGGCATTCCAATATGGTGACACAACAAGTAGCCAAAATTATTTTAAGCTGCATCTTTCACACGCAAACGTTATTCATTCAGTTGAGAGTCGAGCTTTGTGTGATATTAGATGAACTCTTACATGCGCGTCTTGTAAAATAAATACGTTACCACGACACCTCACTACTGTTTTGTAAGAATTTTTAATCTCACGGAGGATTTTTAATATCCTGGTTAAATAAAAGTTGATCATGTTGGTGGATGGAGCGGCCATGTTGGATGTCGAAGACGATGTTTGAAAAATTCTCAAATTTTCCGAGTGGGAAGTTCAACTTTGGAGGAGCATTCCAGTTGATTTTTTTTTTCCCCAACTTGTAAGTAAGAATTTTAAAGTTTCGAGTACAAATGGAAGGCGGCATTTAATCTAAACCATTATGTTACAGTCAACAATAGATTTAGAATACAGTAAGTTTTTTCCTATAGGAAAAGGAGGTTTACATCATTGTGGATCCAAAACGTAAACATTTCTTTCCGTTATTAAAAGAAAGACAGCCAGTTTGCAAATTCTTTTGGGCTCAGAAGAATAATAAGTAAAACATTCTACCTCATCTTAGCAATAACAGGATTTGGGTCAATCTCTCTTTAATAATGTTTGCTGTATTAAGCGAAGTTTAATCAATGAAATAGAAGTAGATTTGAGTTATCTGAAGTCTGATCATCAGAAGAACGTCAGTTTATAAATGTGATACCACTTGCTATGAAATTAAAAAGAACGAAAAGCATGATTAAAAGACGAGTGCTTTGTGTTGCATTTAATATTATCTATTGTAGAAAATAGGGCCGTTGTAAATGAACATTTTAGTTATCGAGTAATCTATCGATTATTCTTACGATTAATCGAGTAATCAGATTAAAAAAAAGTTTCAAATAAAATATTGGTAAATCTGGCAGGCAAACGAACGAACACAAGATGGGGGTTGAGGGGAGGCAATAGACCAGTGGACAGCTGAACGTAAGTCAGGAGGAAAGACGACGGTAGACCAGCAGACGAATGTCAGAACGGGGAGGAGCAATACGGAATATTTATGGCACTTTCATTCGTCAAACTTAGAAACTCGTTTCAGCCCTAGTAGAACATTTAAAATTTTCAATGGTAATTTTGCTCTAATTAAAGAAAAAAAAAAAAAAAGTCCATCTGCATAAATCCCTGATTGTGGCTGTTCTGGCGTAGGTATAAAATTTTTTGATAAAGTGAAATGTTTAGTTTCTGCAGGACATATAAATTTTTTATTTTTTTTTTTTAAATCAAGTAGTAAAAGATAACCAACCTTTCTATGAGCAGCGCTAGAGGCAGGTGGTTTGTTTCTCTGGCTGAGCTCCACATATTGCTCCTCCCCAGTGAAGGTCACCATGTTCTTCTCAAAGACGAAGCCTCTCTCTGGAGCGTCCCCAAAATACTGGATGTGGTAAAGGAGGCCTAACCTGCTGTTGGAGGCTACAGACCACACAAAACATGGACGTTACAGCAAAATATACCAACAGCATTATTTCTCCTATTAATAAAGCTCCAGTGTTTATGGTCGTCACCTTTCTGTTTTTGTTTGAAGTGACTGTTGAGTTCTGGGTCTGTGGTCACCATGCAGGGCCACCAGGGGTACCCCGACACCTTGGTCCAAACCAGATCCCCCACGCAGAACCGCGTAGGTACAGGGCGCTCTTCTGTTATTGGCTCTGGCTGTTTGGACACAGCCGCGGGCTGAGGAGGAGAAAAACCGAAAGCATATTTAGTATTGGCTGACTTTACTGACGCCCGTTGCCGTCCATTAGATGCTGCTCTCTGCTTCTCTTCTGGCCAGGTGTTATAGACAGAACAACCTGCTGCTCTGCTCAGGCATTCAAAGGCGCTCAGTCTTGAAAATAAGCATAATCTCATCCCTGATTTTTGGGTTTGATTATCTGTTATTCAGCGCAGCGTCATGGCAACGCCTCCAGCTTGGCAGATATTGGCACCAGCCAGAATAAAGACATTAACTTCCTGATGCGTAAATGTGAAACTGTAGCTAGCAAACATATATACAAACAAACATACAGATAATAATGTATATTTGTTTGTTTCCAACCCCTCTTGATTTTTTTTTTTAAATTAAACATGTTTTTTTGGTTTTCTATTTGGGAATTTTGCTAGACCTGCAACTAATGATAATTTTAGTTATTGATTATTCTAATGACTAAATTAATTTTAAAAAATATGCAAATTCTGCAGCTTTTCCTTATGTATTGTTTTAAAAGAATTTAAACCAGGTTAAATTAAAACTGCCACTCAAGTTTTGTGTAGATCATATTTACAAACCAACTTTTTTTTTTTTTTTATCTTAGTTGCAAAATGTACATATCTTTTGTACAGTTTTGGCTTAATTTATATTCTGAGTGTATTTTTCAGCAAAGAAATAATACTGGAGTCTGTATACTCCAGTTAATGATTAATCAATTACTATTTAAATAATCAATTCATTTTGTTAAATTTTTACAGAAAAAAACATTTTCAGAACAATAATTTACAATAATAATATTTTTGTACATTACATTTGAAAACTGTTTATTATCTCAGTATCAATAGCTAAACCAGCATTATAAAACACTTCATAGAGAGATTTTTCCCTTTTGGCTTTCTACCTCATTTGCCGTTTCCGCTTCTCCGATAACCTCCGTGTGCTCAGGCGTCTCCATGGCGATGACAGTGGTGCGGTTCAGAATAAGTTTTGGTTTGTGGGGTCTCCCCCTCCTTTTCTTCACTTCCTGTCCCAGTTCAGGTCCAGGTGAAGCGCTCTCTGTGGCTGTGACCAAACCGGTCCCGTCGGCACAGGAAGGCTCCAGCTGCTCCGCCGCCTGCGGTACGGTCGCTTTCAGCTCGGCCTCGGCATGAGGCGTGCGGTTGTGCTGGTGGCCGTCGTTGGTGGCGGGCGCCTCGTCGCCTTTCAGCATGGGCGGCTCTGGGGTGCAAAGTTTGGGCAGAGCGTCCTGGTCGCCGTTCAGCACCAGGGAGGTGAGGTCCTTCAGCCTCTCGTGGCTGTGGTTATGTCCGGACATCTTCTGGAGGACACCGTCCTGGAGCGTGGCGGCGAGCTGCGCGGCGGCTTTGTCCATCAGCAGAGCCGGGTCGCTGCCCATATCCGCCCGGCCCTTCAGGGTGCTCAGGGACTCGGGCGGCTGCTTCATGCTGATCGGATTGGATGGTTCAGGCATTGCAGGCAGGGAGCTACCGATGCTGTCCATCCCATCTGACCCGTCCACGCTCACCGAACTGCAGCAGGAACATACAAACACGCCAGTTAAAGGGCCAGAATCATGTATTTTCCAACCACATCGAATCATTATATAGTACAAACATGTAGCTATGTTAACTCCAGTCATTTTAAAAATATAAATTAAAAGAAATTTTATACATATAAATGACTTGAAATTGGGCCTGTCTCTTTAAAAACTCTTGCTCTTTCTGAAACTTTGCCGTCAGGAAGTTATCACAACATGGCTCCTCTATTAACGCTTTAATGACGTTTTTAACCAGCATTGCACTGAGAAGTAGCTCCAATAATAAGCTCAAAAGATGTGTAGTTCCACCAGGTGTTTGCTAATTGCTCCTAGCTAGTCTGAAGCAGCTGAGCGGGGGAGGCACAAGGGAGAACCAAAGCACAGAAGTTGGAAACTGCAACATAGAGGAGGAGCTTTGTCCTTGAAGGCAGAGCTAGGTCCAGCTGAATGGTTCCCATGGGAGATTAAAGGATTTCTCAAACAAGCATGAAAGAATCCAGGTAACACTCCAGGCATAATTTTGATGAGAGAATAACATTATAACAAGATGTAAAGCTCAAAAAGTGGATTTTCCATAATACCGGCCTTTTAAAACAACAGGCTAATTCCTCTTTGATCAGACATGATGCCTGATTGGCACATCCTCTTTAAAATGGCTGATTTTTTTTCAGGTGAAACTGTAAAAATAATCAAAACAAAGAAGCCTGAAACATTCCCTGCACATCAAGTGAGCAATTCCCTCTTTCTTTAAACTGTGTTGTCTGTGTTGCACCATAACTGTAACAGTAAACCATCGCCTCCAGCACACTCTGTAACCTTTAGCATCATTTACGTCAGGTGTGAGGATATTTTGCCCAAAGCTGAAACAAAGATGAAGCAAATGAGTCAGTGTCTTATTTGCATGCAAGGTGTGTATTCACGACCACCAGACGCAACACTGAAAATTGAATTCCAAGCATTTCTTCTGAGTGCTACGCAGCGAC
The DNA here is from genome assembly GCA_010277015.1 of Poeciliopsis turrubarensis. NCBI lineage: Eukaryota > Metazoa > Chordata > Actinopteri > Cyprinodontiformes > Poeciliidae > Poeciliopsis > Poeciliopsis turrubarensis. The sequence continues at coordinate 1,425,738 of VMRN01000046.1, read as the reverse complement.
CCAAACAGAAGCTGCACAATCACATTCAAAATGAGAATGTGATTTGACCCCCCCACCCCATCTTCAGATTTGCTTTTCCACCATCCAGAACATCTACATTGCCAGATGTGGCCCAGATGCTGCCTGCATTATCCACTTTAATACATTACTGGCTCATTAGTTAAACTGTAGACACGTTGTAAAGTTCAGAACAGGAAAATGATCAAGCATAGACAATATAAAAAGGGAGGTCAGTGGCGTTGTGCTGCCTGGAGGGCTCAACTATGTGTGTGGGCCCCCAAATTTCAATTTTATTTAGGGCCCCTCTCAGCATAGGGTCGCCCTGAGAGTTCACTGCAACAGTAAATTCATCTCTAAGCAACGGCGTTTTGAAAATTCGACAATAAACCGCCATGGTTTTACACATCAACGTACGCAAACGGCATATTTAGAACGTTAAAACCTACATTATTAACATAAAAAATATGTGGAAAAGCACAACTGACGAGGTCCACTCCAGTTTATGTTCAGTACATCAATTTTTACACATCAAATAAGGAGACTGAGTAGCCGGAAATTCTCTCACCACGACATTACCGAGTTCCCTGGGAAGAAGAGCGGCTATGGTGCTCGCTGCAGACCGGGGCCAAGCAGGGTGAAGGCTCCCCCGTATTCGGCAAAAGCCCCAGTGAGTGGGTGGTGAAAACTGCCACTAGCAATCGTTGCAAAAGCCGCGGAAAGTGAAGCAGCTGACAAGCAGGAGCGAAGCGAACCGGAGGCCGAATAATTGCTGAAAGTCAACGCGTTTCAGTTAGACTTAATAATGGAATTAAGAATCGCGCATAATGCGGGTAACATTACCAGTAGCAACACAAGAACACGGCTAAAATTCTATACACGGCGTCAAAACACCCGCTTTTTACCGGCTAGCAAGAAACAGGAACTTCGGCTATCATGTCATGCAAGAAAGGCTCCGACTATAACCTGGGGAGAAAGGAGCGATGCTGGAAATCTCATGGATTCAAGCAACCGAGAAATTCCCTGTTGAGCCGCATCTCTTGTCACCAGTAGTCAGCCATTACACCGGACTCCAGCAAATAGACAAAGCCGCCTCCAAAATGCTAAATGGAAAACTTATTAGCAAAAGGACTCAAACAACTCTTTGACAAACAACGGAAGTAATAACGGCGAGGAGGTTAATGTGTTTAAATTGCTTAGGCATTATTTGAAAGTCATTCTTAAATTGGAGGCGCCATGACAGCTTGTTGCAAGAAAGCTAACCGTGGCTAACTTGAGCGAACCATAGAAGCCAAGCCAAACTGCTAGCTTAACGTTAGCATAGTTAGTCGGCTTGCTAAAATGGAAGCCCGGCCTGAACAAATGTCCGCTAAAAAAACTCATCCTAGCAAACCGCTTCGGGCTGACACTGTCATAGACGACCGCTTCTCTGTGTTTACCTGTCGAATATCCTCTAGTGTGGTTAAAGGGAAAAATTGCTCATATTCATCCTGGAAAGCGAATCATTTCATTCAAGTCGAATAAAAAAGCTTGCGGGAAACTCAAACTCCGGGGCCGACCAGCGGGAAAAAAGCTCACTTCCGATTGGTCGCGAGCAGAGCTGCGAGTATCCAACCGGTTCTTTCAAAAAAATCCAACCGTAGAGAGGAGCTGACCTCGGTGTCCCCTCTCTGCTTTCACACCGCTTTTTCCCCCTGTTTTAATTCTACAAATATGCAACAAAATTAAACGCACGTCATTTAAATACAATAAAAATATGACCGAAAATCAAAACTTTTCATCTAAACTCACCTGCATAAGTATTCAAAAATAGTTGCTTTTCAGAAAATTAAAGTTTTGCTGTAGACTTTGCTCATTTGTTGGATTTGTTGATCTGTCTTAGTCAATTATGATTTCGGGTGAAAACGTTATTTTGCAGTTTGCTGCTAGCTTTATTGGTGACATAATTCAAATCAAAATATTTTGTTAATCCCAGTGGGAAATGGAATGTTCTTGTAACTCATATGATGCCGATGGGCAGGAAGAATTTTACATGGGCAGTGTGTGTTTTACAGCAACCCAGAAGAAGCCTCTGACTGTCTTCCTGTCTTCTTGGCTCTTATTTACAGGCTGGATTTAGAGGTGTGTGTGGGCCCCTTGGCCTTGGCGTAGTAGTAAAATGGCCTACTCACACAAGTTCCTTTTTTACATATTGAGATGTACTGAACATGTTCAAAGTTTTAAAAACGTATTTGTCTTTTTTGAAAAATTCCTTGTAAACAATGGAATCATTTCCATTAGTGTCTCCATCCATAGACAAAAAAACAACAACAAAAAAACACAAAAACAACTATACCACACTACACCAGGCTTGCATGATGGAATACTGACACTGATATAAACAAGGGATACATGTACTCATAGCTTGCTGTTGTTGCACAAAAATCAAACTAAATGCATAAAGAAGTAGGACCAAAAGAAGAAGACTCCATTACTCGCAAAATAACATGCAAAGCCAAATTAACGTCAGCTAATGCAGTGGTCCCCAACCCCCGGGCCGCGGACCGGAACCAGTCCGTGGACCAATTAGTACCAGCCGAGCAAGAAATTATTTAATATTTCCGTTTTGTACATTACTTGAGTCTGGAGGATTTTTTATTTTGAAAATCCTTTCACCGGATTCTCTCGGTTACGTCTTGCGCGCCAACATTGAGCCACAAGCAGCAAAATGAGTCAGAAACAGATCATATGTTTTTGGAAAGCTTCTTTGAACACTTCAGGTGTCATTGTCTCTCATCGCTTCCAGACGGGAGAAACGTCGTTAGCGTGAGCTAAAATTTTCACGAAAGTAAAATGTTTTCGTAAAAGGGAAAATCGCGGGGGAAAAAAAGTGTGTAGCGGGAACACTGACAGTAGAATTATCTGACAGATGACCGTTGACAGATTCGCTTCCTTATAACCAGTTTGGCACGCCTGACTTGCTGAACTCAATAGGCGCACTTACACTTTCTTTTTCTATGGGATTTGACACATGCTGGATCCTTCACTGGTACAATCATCAAAAAACCTATCCATTCACTCCACACCACACCACCTTTCACTCACTCATTCACACCTAAGGAGGGAGAGACATACTTACGTGATTGCATGTTTTAGAGTGTGGGGGAAACCGGAGTACCCGGAGGAAACCCACGCAAGCACAGGGAGAAACATGCTAACTCCATACAGAGGAGAGACCCCGAGCTGGATTTGAACCCGTAACCTTCCGACTGCAAGGCAACAGTTCTACTAACTGCGCCACTGTGCTGCCCAGTTTAAGACTATGCTTCTATTAATATAACTATGTAGCTTTTGACGTCACCGCCGTTCTCTGCTGACGATGTTGAAGATGCATCCGGGGTCTTTCTTCGTCATCATCCGGGTCTTTTCATTACTTCCGTTGAAAACAACAGCACGTGTGTTGCCCATGAATGCAGTAGCTGTCACTCACTACGCGCTCACAGCGGGATTAAAAGCAGCATTTATTTGACGTATAAATGCAGACTGCTTGAATCTAGTTTTCACTAAACTCCTTAACAGTCAAAAAAAAAAAAAAAAAAAACTGAGAAGGAGGCTCTGTGGGAGGAGTTAACCTCTTGGAGAGCAAAGCGCGAGTCAAAGCATCTGAATTTCATAACGTCTCAATGGCGGTGGGTAAATGATTCGTGATGAAGCCTTTCGACCCATAGCAAAACTGTATTGATACTGTGTTGATACTGTGTCACTGAATACTGACACCTGCTGGACATTAGAAATCCCTACAGGCAACTGAATAACCTCACATAATAAACATATTTAAAAATGTCTTCTACATATAGTAATAAACATTTCCATCACATCACCTCCAATGTCCACCGGACTCTCAGTTGCCATGTCAACTGTTTGGGATTCCCCCTTCGTTCTTACGTCACCAGACTCTCTGATTGGCTCCCCGTCACATTCAACAGGCTGGGTTCAGTCAGGGAAAACCCCACAGGCTGAGATAAAAAGGCCAAGGCAATGTTGAAGATGCCCTATTTTAGATTGGGCATGTTCAACACACCACCACGTAACACAGCGCACACTACAGGATGTTGTAAGATTGTCGTAAAGGGAAAATCGGGGTAAAAAAAACAAACAAAAAAAAGGCTTTAGCGGGAACACCAACATGCTAAAGTATTGTCTGTATTATCCACGGTAATGAAACGTTTGGGGGCCACTGACCTAATGCACTCAGGAACAAAAACCTTACTTTCAGAAATACATTGAAACTTGACGTGCTTGGCCATATTGAAGGAACATCATTGGTGGCGTCGTCACACTGTGTGCGAATTTTACTGCCGGAGGAACTGGTGCATTTCATAAAATACACGACGAGGAAATATTAAGACAATTTAAAGGTTGAACACAAAGGGGCAAGAACCTCAAGCAGATCACCAAATTACTTACAAAGTGGCTTAGTGACAACAAAGTTAATGTTTTGGAGAGGCCATCACAGATCCCTGATCTAAGTCTAGGCCATTTAAAAGACTAGGTCGAATTAAACAATTGAAATATAAAATTAACAATTCTTTCAGTATTCTGAAAGTGCGGGTGTAGCGCCACCTTGTGGTTTGGCACTTTTCTCTGTGGCATGTTCACACTCAATTTTATTGTCGTAATACAACCATGGAGTGAGTCAAGATCAGCTCAGCTAAAGTTGGTGAAATGTTTTTTCATCTGAGGAAACTGAGCAGATTGCGTCAAGTAACTGAATTTTCAGCAGTCTCTCTTTGTTAGTTTGCACAAAGCAACAGTGGAGAGGAGGACTCCTGTAACAGAAAGAAATATCCAGCAGAACCAGAACCTGGCTCACTGTGACTGTGCTACTGAGATTGACTTTTTTTATTTTTTATTTTTTTTGCATCAAAATGTAAACATAATAGAGGAAGAAGTTTCTTCGTTTTCTGTGTCTAGATAAGAGAGAGTATTAAACACAAAAAGACAAGACAAGTGTATCGTCTGCAGAAAGACAACAGGAAATTATTGCAACAAATTAGTAGATAAAAAAACACCCCCTTCTGATGTTTTGATCCTCCAATTAGACATAAAATTGATGATGAGGCTTTGTTTTCTTATTACCATCCTAACACCGTAAAGGCCTGAGGGCCTCACGCTGAAAGCAAAGTGTCTTTTAGGCTGGCTTTTACTTCAACTTCATTAACATGTTATTTGCCCTTAACTTTGGTTTATGATTTTTTTTTATCTGAATATGTATTTTACTACTTCTAATTAAATTGTATTTTATATTAAATTACTTTTTATGTAAACAATCTGACTTCTATCGGTGAATGGAAAGCTTTTATTTTTTAACTCAACCGGAAGCATGTGCTGAACGTAGGGCCTGACGTCATTCAGAAGCTACTCCCGGGTGCTTTCTGTCATGCGCGTGAAAGGGAAGGAAGGACATGACATGGGGTTACATTTTCCACTGACCACATAAACGAGCTCCTGACACTGTTTAAGTCGTCAAATAGTTTGGGTTTCTATGTTTCGCTTTAGTAGGACTTTTAATTAACCTCCAGTAGAAGCTGAGGCGAGCGAGTCGAGCGGCTAGCTTTTTAACTCGCTGTTTAAAAGGAGCAACTTTAGCCCTCAAGAGCATGGCGTTAATCCTGTTTACGAGGTCCCGGACACCTTTAATGAAAACGTCCCGCTCGTTAAAGAACGAATTCCGGAAAGGTCAAGGTAAGGTTTGTGTTTCAGTCTTTCACTAGCTAGCATGGGCTTTATTGTCATTCCAGTGAAGCTAACAGTTAGCTTAGACGTGTTAGCATCTGGAAGAGTCCTGACTTTTGAAGTGCAGCTCGTTCTGTTTTGAGTTTTAAGGTAGTCCGAATGTGAAAGCAGCAGACATCAACACATTTCAAATTACGGCTTAGTTCATTGTGACGATGAGCAATTTGGAATCACTAAGTAAAACCTTTGTCAATAGCGGTGATAGGGGAACACATGATCAAGGATTCAGGTTATCTGAGGGCATTCCTCTTTAGCGCCGACCTGAAAGCGCCCGTTTGCAGTGCGAGGTGATGCTCTTGTTGCCATGGCAAATAGGTGCTCCTCAGTTTACAAAAGCTATATTAGGGAAGAAAGATTAAAATATGTCACAGAAAACACAAAAACAATACTTACCGTGCAAAAAAACATTCATTAAGTAAAGCAAAACCGATTACTCAAATTCACAATCTGCTTTGATAAGTTTCTGTCTGAGATATATCTATAGCTATATATATGAGTACATTTCCTCACCGCCTTCTGAAAAGTCAGAACTAGCAGGTCAGACTTCAAGGAATGAAAATCTGCCCAGGCCTTGAAAAGGCTGATCGGTGCAATTCTGCTGATTTTTATGCCCAAGATGAAACACAAGTTATCTAAGGTCTTAGTTTATCTTAGCGTTGCTCAATATGTCCTGACGTTGGAGTATTGTGTAAGAGGAATTATGATGTTTCAAATGTGTCTGAACTGGCCAGCTTTCCAGTCTGCACTATAGTAAGGTGTTATTTTTGACTCACTGAATGGTTTTGATCTGGATTAGATCAGTGCGGCCTGATGTAATTTTCATGAGCCTATCCAGTAAGCTGATGAATTTCCATGGTGGGTATCAAGATGAAGTGTCCGGCTGCACTTTGGTTATGTAATTTCTAAGTGGATCACAGTGAGGTCAATGAAGGACTCTGAAGGCATTAGTAAATGTTGAGATAACATGGTCTGGAGTGTTTAAAATGTTGAGATAAAATGATATGCAGTGTTTAAAACGTTGAGATAAAATGATCTGCAGTGTTTATGAAAAGTTCATAAAGAGTTTTTGTTTGTCTACGTTGCCTATCCCTGTGCTTTTGGCTGCGGGCCCAAATTACCAGACAGATAGCACAGCTTCCACGAATAAAGGTCAACGCCTTTTATATCTGCACTTGAGAGCGAGGGAGCTCAGTTCTTCTGTTTTGGTTGTAAGGTCCCTGTTGCCCAGCACTGTGTTGTGCCCTCTTGGTGAACCCTACTGTATAAACATGCACTTGCTGCAGTTGAACATTAAGATCTAATGTTACATTTTTTATAATCTTATATCCAATTTTCTCAGTTTTAAATTTACATTTGTTTTCATTACAGGTATATTTAATTTATTACTAAAATGTTCAGTTATGGGTAAAGGATTTAAACTATTTACATTACTTTTATATGCAATGACAATATTTTATTCCCCACTGCCTGACCAGACTTGAAGTTTTCTCGTTCAGGTCAGACAAGATTCCTAACATTATTTCTATTTGCTAAATACCAGAATAAGTGGATATCTTTAATGTTTTGATTATCTTTAAATTTCTTTGTGTCAGAATATTTAATAAAATGTCTTTTAAACTGTCCAACATGAATGAAAGGTGTTGCACATTCTTTCACATATTTTTCACATTAATATGCTGGAATCCTGACAAAACTAGTGTAGCTGAGTGAGATTTGAAGTCTATGATAAAATATTTGGCCAGTTGGATGGACTCTATTTCTCTTACACGGCATTCCAGATGTATATTTTTAGTGTCTAAAATACACATTGATAATTTAAAGGCAAAGGGATCTTGGGCCCTGTTTTACAGAGATGATTTTAGGTGTATCCACAAAAGTTTTTATTCTGTTCATATACATGGATTTGACGTCTCGAGTGACCAGAAACATGCATGGCCCACTGTGGCGTTGCTGTATGTATTTTCTTAATCATTAATATTTATACTGAACCCATCTACATGTGTATAGGCTTAGTGTAATCAAACCACTGACTTTGAAGAAAATAACAAAAAAACAAAACAGTCTTCACCATTATTGCTTTTTACCAAAAATATATATATATTTTTTTATAAACCTTGTAAAATAGGAAGATTCTGTCTGATTTATTGTCAGGCAAATGGGGGTTGGGGTAGTAAAGGTAATAAGGCTAGTTATTCAACTACTGTTGTTAGTTGTAATAAGTGGTCCAATTTTCAAACTAATATGTGGGAAAAACTGCACAGAAACCTTTTAAACACAATATACAATTGAGCTGTCTTCAGAGTCCTTATTATTAACAATCAGCACCATCAGTAAGATTTGCTTTAATAACTACAATGCTTCTAGGGAATAGAATCACTTAATCCGTTAGCACGTAGACTGGTAAAGACAGCCAGTGGTTACGAAGTTCCATCCATTCATTTTCATACACCCTGGGCCCTAGTGGGGTCGGGAGGGTGCTATCTCCAGATGCATTTTGGGCAAGAGCCGGGGGTCACCCTGGACAGGTCGCCGGTCCATCGCAGGGGAACACAGAGACAGACAGGACAAACAACCATGCACTCACATACTCACACCTAGGGAGAATTTAGAGAAACCAATTAACCTGACAGTCATATTTTTGGACTGTGGGGAAAAAGCCGGAGTACCCAGAGAGAAGCTCCTTACAGAAAGATTCCGAAACCAGGACCTTCTTGCTGCAAAACTGGGCAGTCATGAGTTCCAGTGAATTAAAAAAAAACTGACCTCAGTCTCCCTCTGTGTTCACATACTGACCATACCATATTACCATTGTGCTTCCGACCATTCCAACAAAGAAACTCTTTAACCCATCTTTGCTATCACTGTAAAAAACCCTTTAATAAACAAACAAGGCTTAGCTTCGTGGAGATGCAAATAAAGTCTGGAGGCCCACCACGCTTATAAGACACTGAGGGGAAATCCTGCATCAAGTGTGTTTAATAGATCTTCTCTGTTTTGTGAAATTAAGCGCAGCTGGAATATAAGATTCAGCTGTTTTTTCTTTTGCTCTGGACAAAATCTAGTATAAGGACATACTAACATAACTAGTTAACAACAAAGCCTACTTTCAGAGTTTTCTTTAAGAGCATGTAAATTAATGGTGATAATGATGACAGAGTGCAGGTTCCAGTTTGATCTCCTTACAGCCATTCAGCAGTGGCTGGGAGTCACCCAATAGTAGGCAAGTCAGAAAGGCCAGAACGACACAAACAAGAGCTGCAGCGTTGTGTAATCTACTCTACTGTACTTCCAGGCTTTTCTGCTTGTTACAGTAGGTGGGCGCTGTTCCAGTAATCTCTGCGTCCTCCTAGCTATAATGTTTAACCAGACATTGCTGGATCTGCTCCAGCCGGCCATGTGAGAAGCAGAGAAAGGGCGTGGTCGAGTTCGCCGGCCTCACGCCATTGGCTGGAAGAGACCCAGAACCCCACCTTTGCTCTCGGTGCATGTCACTGGAGTTAGTGAGCTCGGCAGTGGGCCTCCGGGTGTGAATATTCTGTTTAACTGAATGATGAAATTTGGCACAGATTTTAGAGTTCTAAACTATATTCAGTAATTAAATGCTCATCAAGGAGTTGGAATATTGAGGGATGAAGGGGTGACTCTGCTCTTGATTTTAGCGTCACATGTGTTTGGATATTACAGCAGCTGTGTGATACCTGTTAAAGCCTCCAGCAAAGTGAGAAAGTTCAACAAGTTTCTGTTACGTGTTCATTGATAAATGTTTGCCTAAGACACTGAGCTGTGACTTACTGGAGTCTCTTATTGCTAAACTGGTGGGGATGAGCACTTCTAAATAAATTCAGTAAATTCAGAAAGATCAATACAGTGCCTTTTGAAATTATTCACTCTTCTTCAACTTATTCCCATATTCTGTTACATTCATAAAATTGATCTGGATTTTATGTGATGCAGATAAAAGTAAAAAGCGGGTAAACTGTTACATGCATATGTGCACAACCACCTCGAAGTTGCACTTTGCACATGCATTTTCCACAGCTTTTACAGTTGCAAAAATATAAGGCGTAATAAAGCACAAAAGAACAATTCAATAAATTTGAATATTACTGAACAGTCCATGCATTTCAGGAACTTTATCCCCAACAGAAATACATGATACAGATAAATTAAACACAGTAGGATGTTTGAAAGTATTAATTTATTGTGATGATTTTCTGCTATGCTTAAAATCGGAATATTACTGCCTTCACTTCTTCATGGTTTTTTTTTTTATTATTCAGCAGTTTTTATTTTCAAAAGCTACTTTTAATTTGACAAATGAGCCTCATAAAAATGCATATTCCAATTGATTGAATATGACTATACATATACATCAGACCTTGAAGAGATTGCTTGTGATGGATTTGCCAATCAGAAACATGAGATGAATTCTTATTCACTTTAAGTGTTCCTTGTGTATTTGTTTTGTTTTTTTTTTAGATATATTTTGCTGGCCAAATTCTCATTGTATTTTATTTCAGGTAAACTGCAGGATGGTTTCTGTTTCAACTGCACAACTCTCAGACTCACCAGTCAAACGTAAGCCAATCCAATTGTTCTCTTATGAAATTAAACTACCTGACATAACCTTTCTCTATCATGCAGACGAAGATTTAAAAAACATTTGCATCTTTTTGTACTGACAGGCTTGACGCGCTCCAGCTCGGCAGCTTGGCCCGTGTCTTCTCCGTCAGCCCGTCCTCCCCCCTGTCTGATGATTACATAGCACCCTGTCAGAATCTGGACCCACGGCGACCGTACTGTGCATTTGTCACGGCTTCCTCCAGTCCAGCCTGGCGTACGACAGGCTCCCCTCAGTACTTCCCGGGCGTCAGGTGGATACACACCTCAAGGAGGCGATGGGACGACTCAAAAGTGGAGAAATCCTTAAAATCCTTAAAAGACAAGAAAATGAAGCTGGAGGAAGGCGGGCCCGTGTACAGCCCCACGCTGGACGCTGAACCCGTCAGACGGACGATCCGGCAGCGGGTCATTGATGAAATCAAGCACTACTACCACGGCTTCAGGCTGCTGTGGATTGACACCACCATTGCAGGGCGCATGTTGTGGAAGATCCTGAATGGGAATCCTCTATCTCGCCGTGAAAGGAGACAAGTAAGAATGGACGCGCTTTTACATCTGAGCCAGTAATTTTACTCAAAAGCAGCAATGTTTGTTACTGAATTTTCATAGAGACGACAGGGTTGTTGTCTTGATGGGAGGATGGGACAATCTTTTATTTATCCCATTCATCGACTAGCTTTTCTGATTTCATCCCCATATCATGATGGTGCCGCCTCCATGTTTCACTGTAGAATGCTTTATTCACAGTGATGTGTATAATTATTTTTATGTTAGACACAACATTTCTGACTGGCGCACCCTCTGCTTTTGTCTTTCTGTGGTTGCTGGCTTTCTTTACGCATAGAGGCGAGGTTTTTGGAGCGCAAATTCCTTACGAGTTCCCAACATCCTCTGGGTTGCACCTCCAACTAGCACTCCCATTGCCTGACAAGTTGCTGTATGTCTTGTGCAAGTTGTCCAAAGGTCAAGTTCATAAGCTAACTTGGTGAGGAGTCGACCCCAGCAGCTGAGACTTCTTGTTCCGTACAGTTTAATCCAGAGCTTTTCACGCCTAATGGGATCAATTACAGGAAATAACCACAAGCTGGGTGTTTACTCACAAGTGGCTCAGCAGCATTCGGTTGCTTTATTAAAACTCTTGAGGGATGAGGTTCACATGTAGAAACAAGAGATCTGAGACTTTAACTTTAGTTCATAATCTCCCAGAGTTTATCATGTCCATAACTTCCACAGCTTCAACACCAGAAGAAGCTGTGGTTTTAGCAGCCTAAAACAATCTGAAAGAAGGCAAATGATTCAATTTATTCTGTAGTTTTCACTCTTGTAGTAAAAGCTACTTTTCACTTTGCCTTGTGTTGACTGAAATAATCTGAAGGTCAGGAAAGCAGAGCAGATCAGCAGGGGTCAGACTAACTGTGGCAGCGTTCCTCAGTCAGTCTGGATGGAACAGATTAAAGTGATGTGATTGGCTGCTTGCCCCTGCTCCGTCCAGAATGTAGACTGGACTTAGTGCTGGAGTTCACTGTGTCTTTTGGTTTAAGAGTAAACATTTCTTAACTGCTATATGTCCAGACTCGATCAGGTAAAAAAAAAAAAGTAGATTTGTTTATTTTAGTAAAAGAACAATTCTTTACCTTCATTTCTATAAGTTTGTCATTTTTAACTGTTTAAGGCAAACATACAAGGTGACAGTATTGTCACAACACAGAGCAACCTGTTGTCTGTTTGCCAAACAAAGCAGATCATTGGCGTTTCCATACAAAATATTCTATCCTAAAATATCAAATAAAATCTGAAAATAAAAAAAATAAAAAGAAGACACTGTCCATGGATAATTTCTCTGTTGTTGTTAAAATCCTTGAATTGGCTCATAACAACTTCGGATCATGTTGTAGTTTTTGTTGAAGTGAAAGGGTTGCTCATAGTTTGTCAAATTTTACGGCTATCATCTTAGCAGAGGATGATCTGTTGATACCCAGGTTTACAGTGGATTGGCTCTCATCGGATAGTGTAAAATGTCATAAACACTCTTCATATTCATCATATTTATTGGTGGTGTGTATACAAGCAAAGTTCCAACGCTGTGTGAGAGAGATAAATAATTTCTTACCAAAATAAGCTAACTTTGAGTCTCCTTCATTCAGTAACACTGTCCACACTGAAGAAGTGATTGAATGTTTGGCTTTCCAAAGGGTTTCTCACCAGTCAGGACGAGATTTAGCTGAAATTGTTACAATCTATGCATTCCTAATTATATTCAACGCAAACAGATATTGGCGCTAGCAGCTAAGAAGATATTTTAAACACTTTCATCTCGTTACCAGAGGAAACAAGGCTTTGTGTTGATGTTAAAAGCGGTCGGTCAGACCTTTCACTGACCACTGCTTCCCCTCTATTTAAGGAATACCACCCCCCTCTGCCACTTTTCAAATGCAGGAGTCTTTCTCTTGTGCGCATGCTCTAAGCCCATCTTACCATCCATTCATCTAACCTGGAATGGCATTGCCTCCTTAATCTCCTCCTTTCACATTCACCTACACTCCTCGGCCCTCCGCTTAGGGGCTCTTTCTATTTCAACGTGTCACCCCATTCCTTCTGCTTTGATGCCAAAACTCCAGCAGATGATATACATGTCAATGGGCCAGCAGACAAAGACCTTTTCACTCAAGATGGCCTAAATCCTCCATCGCACTGCCCCACTGAAATGCAGGTGGAGAGGAGAGAGAAAGGCAGACTCGTGTTTTCTGGCGTTCTCTTGCCTCGGGACTGGTTTGTGTAGGTTGTGTCTTGGAGCAGTCAGAAAGCCACAGTTGGACAGCTGTACAATGACACAGAACAGGGCTGGCTTGGTGCTTGGATTGTTCCTCTCTGTGCTTAATTAAAGTGCTTCCTGTTGAATGAAGGGGAGCTTTTTGAGCACTGTGGGGTAGAATGCTCATTTTGGCCTACAGCTCCCTGCAAAGAAAGCAGCAGGAACTATGTATGTGGACTAAGTGTGTGTGTCGGAGTGATATATACAGATTCTAAGCGTTTCTGTCTACAAACAAGAAAAGTGAAAAACATGCCAAAGATGGACTTATTTCTGGTTGAGATTGGGGGCAAAATGTCGCCCTCTGCTGGATTCTTATATAAGTCAGTAGACTTGCACCTTTTTAATATAATAATAATGCAAGAACACATGTCCCTCGGAAAAGGTCTTAAAATGACAATATTAACATTTATCACAGTAACTTCAGGGATTATTTGTCATTCAGTTTGTAATACATTAAATTATAATACTATTGAAAAGTCCATTTATTTCAGGATCTTTATGACTTGTTGAAACGCATTGTATAGATTATTAATTCCACACAGATGAATATTTGAAAGCCTTCATTTCTCCTAAATATATTTTTTCTCTTGCAGTTGAGGAAATCATGACAATTAAAATTAGAATACCATATCAAACCAATAGAAAAATATTTTTTACATTTTGTGCTTTATGGGTGTATGTTATTTTCAAAATGTACTTTTAATCTGACAAACGAGCCTCGTTGGAACGTATGCTCTAATTTACTGAATGTGACTGTAGTCTCCTGAACTAGTGAAAGCTTGTTAAAGCATCATCTTTTGTTCATTGGAAACATCATCCTCTGACTTTGTTCTCATTATTCTCTGAAAAATTCTCCTCAGTTCCTCAGAACGTGTGCAGACGTTTTCAGACTGCTGCCTTTCCTGGTGTTCATCATTGTCCCGTTCATGGAGTTCCTCCTTCCTGTGGCGTTGAAGCTGTTCCCCAACATGCTGCCTTCCACCTTTGAAACCCAGTCGAAGAAGGTAACCAGAGCTGTAGTCTAAAATGGTTCTTCTGAAGTAATTTTAGCATTTGCCATTGTTCAAACGTTTCCTCGTTTGAAGGAAATCAAACGAGGATTCAGATACAAACACTAAAGGGGAACAATTTATGTAAAAGTAAGCTGAGTCTTTTCTTGTGTTTTTAGGAGGAGAGGTTGAAGAAGGAGCTCAGAGTCAAACTGGAGATGGCCAAGTTCTTACAGGACACCATTGAGGAGATTGCACTGAGGAACAAGGCTGCCCAGGGCAACGTGACCGAGGAGTTCTCCACCTTCTTCCAAAAGGTTGGTGTTGGTGAGAAATGACCAAAAGGCTCCGGTTGCCTCTCTTCTGGTTGAAACAACACATTGTCTGTGCATATCTAGACGTGTTAACGCCACTGGACCGTTACGTCACTTTAAGACTACAGAATTCTGTGCGTAATGTGACTCTTTCTGCAGATCCGGGACTCTGGAGAACGTCCCAGTAACGAGCAGATCATAAAGTTCTCCAAGCTGTTTGAGGACGAGCTGACTCTGGACAACCTGACCCGACCTCAGCTGGTGGCTCTCTGCCACCTCCTGGAGCTCCAGTCCATTGGAACCAACAACTTCCTGCGCTTTCAGCTCATCATGAAGCTGAGGGCCATCCATGCTGATGACAAGGTATTAAGGCTTCAGCTCCACTTGATGTGTGATGTCCTCCCAGCAGGGGCGATGCTGTTATGACCCGTGTGCCTCTATTCTCCAGCTTATAGCAGAAGAAGGAATAGAGAGTATGAACGTGACTGAAGTGCAGTCGGCCTGTCGCGCTAGAGGGATGAGATCTCTAGGAGTCACAGAGGAACGACTGAGGGAGCAACTCAGCCAGGTAGCAGAAATGACAAGTTAACTTTTCTACTTTTGTCTTGGCTCAGACTGAAGTTGTGAAAGAGCATGTTTAAAGCCCTCTGCTTTAAAGGGCTTAAAGCAGAACGGTCCACACATTTTGTCAGGTGGACCAAAATAGTGAAGTCAAAATACAAATTTGTCATTTCTAAAGCACCAAAAAACACACACATTTTTCATACCTCTCAACAAACTAAGCAGCCAATAATTCTAATTTAACAAGTCAAGAAGTAAATTTTCTTTTGTAGGAAAACAAACTTTAAATCTTTAAAAAATTAAGAAAAGAGTTTGCAAATTTCTTTGGGTTGAAAAAAATAAAGGAAAACATTTTTCCGAACAATTTTGTTTCTCTTTATTACATAATGCTTTATTATTATTTATTTATTTTAAAATTTGTGTTTCTTTTGTCTACTACCATATCAGATACCTAAAGGACTACACTCTACTTTTTTTTAGCATATTTAGTTTAGTTTCTGCGTGTGCTCACTGAATCTTAACACCTGTATTTGATATCGCAATAATAAAAAAACCCAAAACATAATAGTAAGATAAGAATGCTTTTATCTATATCTAGTAAAGAGAATTGGTCCGAGCACACAGATATGTGGGACTTCACAAGTAACCTTTTTCTTCAAGCTAGATGAGGAAGTGGGTGAGTTTCTTGTGCTTGTTTTTTGCAGTGGTTGGACCTGCATCTGAACCAGCAGATTCCCACGTCTCTGCTGTTGCTGTCCCGAGCCATGTTCCTCCCTGACACTCTGTCTCCGGCGGATCAGCTCAAAACTACGCTGCAAACCCTTCCTGAGATGGTGGTACGTTCGCTGGAATGAAAAAAACAGACTCTGAAAAGTACCTCCACCCAGTTTAGCCTTGGATACAGGCCCAGCAAGTTTAGCCGCCTTCATTTGCTCTAAGTTAAGTTCACCAAGAACGTTTATTTTTTTCCTTTTAGACCAAAGAAGCCCAGGTGAAGGTAGCTGAACTCGAGCTCTCCAAAGTGGACAATAAGACCAAACTGGAGACGATGCTGCAGGAAGAGGCGGCAATACGCCAAGACACCAAGGATCGGGAGCTGGAGAGGCTGGCTGATGCTGCAGAGAAGGCTGCTAGGGTATGTGTGTGTTTGTATGTGCACTCATGTGTCTATAAACCCAAAACTTTTGACATAAATCATACAGTTCAAAGTCAATGCTACCAAATACTGAGGAAATGTATGCAGACCTATGATTTGGAGACATTTGTAAAGAAATCTGACATTTTCTCTTATGATTGTGCCATTTAGCAAATAGAAATAATTTTAGTAATTCTAACTGACCTAAAACAAGAGAAGTGTGGTCCCACTTAAAACAACAACAACAAATAAACAAACTTCATTAATTGGGATTTATCGTGACAATCATAAATCAGAATTCCTATCATGACAAGAAATGTATCACAATAAATTATTAAAGAGACAATAAATGCCGATCCCTAATTCAGGCTCCCTCTAAGGCAAACTTGCATTTCACTTCAGGTTTTAGAGATGGGTGTCAAACTGAAGACTCGGGGCCAAATCTGGCCCACCGTAGCTTTTTATGTGGCCACATTACATCAATAAGTCTACAAAAATTCACACAAAATCAACAAATATGCAGATTTTTTTTCTAATTTTACAGCAAGTTTTCTCAAAATTGGTCAAAAACATTGGATGGAAGCCAATGCTGCCTCAGTTTGCAACTGACACAGGGAGTAATAAGAAGTCACATTGAACACCACATATTAGCACAAATATCATCTAAATTCCTTACAAACATTTCTAAATTGGCTAAATCTGTAATTTTGATTGAAAAAAGACCCCTAAAAATAAATCACAAAATGCTGGAGGAACAGCTTTTTATTGATTTTTTTTTCAACAGTTTAATTGTTTTTGTCAATACATTTTGGCACAACCGGCACTTTAAGAACATTCAGATTTGATACGGGCCAGAACAAAAATGACTTTGACACCCCTGAGCTACAACATCAAAGATCATAGAAACTATTGAAAAATGAAAAATCTATCATTATATTCCTGTTTTTTTTTTTTTTTTGTTTGTTTTTTTTTACATAAGATCAATTTTTACAGTTGATTAAAAAAATAACTTCAGTGTGCTTCCACCGGACCAGTCTGTTTAACTTTCACATGTATGTGTTCGATTGGCCTCTTTTGCATGTTTGACTGTGTATTGTTCTGCAGGTGGACGAGTTGGAGCTGAAAGTCGACTGTGCGAAGCAAAACGATGCAGAGCCTGCGATGCTACAGGCTACCAGAGAAGCTCAGTCAGAGATTCTGAGGGACAAAGCTCCTGTTATAGAGGGAAGGAAGGTAATATCATGAAATAGTAAATTAGCTGCGTTTCCATTACAAAGACACACACATCTTTGACGATACTCTGCTAATGTAAAAAATTTTTGCAATTTAATGGTGTTTGCATTAAACAAACACCACAATATGAAATGAAATGAGTCACTCATGAATAGGCTTGTTGACCCAATAAGTCATTAAAAATCATGACAAATGTAAACAGTTACATGAGATATATTCACAATTCAATCATGGTGCTAGCGCTCATCATCTATCAGCCAATCAGAGGAGTCTCATTCAGTCATCCGAGCGACAAGCCCCGCCTACTTGAGAGCGGTTACCCACGCGGCGCTTTGGGGAAGTAGTAGTCTGTGATTTTGTAGAAGAGTTAAATATTCAACATGTATCAATGAAAACTACTTTGTGATGCTGTGAGAGATCTGGTGGAGCCAGCTGCACATCGTCGGAAAAAAACCAAAACAAACCGTCCTCCTCCAATTACTTCCTGTTATCTGTCGTTTGCATCAGTAGTAACATCTGGCTGTCGATCACGTTTCTCATTTGATGCCGTAAAAGTATTTCCTTTTCAGTTTTCCGAAATAAATGTATTTCTGTACAGCTTAAAATCTACTTCATCCCAGTGCAAAAACTTATCTTGAAAAACATGAATTATTTTCAGATTTGCTGCATTTTCATTTATTTGCATAATTTCAGTTTGTGTAATTCTATAGTTAATGGAAACAGAGCTAGTTTGTTTATATTCATTGCTTCTGTTCTTTCTTTGATACTGATAAAGATAAAACAATGATACTTGTCCTAGATAAATTGGCCCTCAGTATTAGTGGTGCAGACTTTATTTATTTAATTCTGACCCCCTCTGTTCAGATGCAAAGCTTTGATCTCTTACTTGTGGTGATGTTTTTGTTTCCTCCCATCAGTACGAGCACTGGCACACGTTTCTGCGTATTCAGGTTAGGTTTAATGTTGCTCCCCTACAGCTGATGGATGTAGTGTTTAAGTTTCCCTAATGAAACATTAAACTTTATTTGTTGTTCTGTTCAGCACCCGTGTATTTGAGCCCTCCCTTTCCTGTTGTGATCTTCCCGCTTTCATCCATATATTTTCTTCCCTCATGTGAGAATGTAATGACCCAGAGTCCCCCCCTTACGCACTCCTGTTGGTTGATCTCTTTCGGCTTCACAGTAAATGTTATTTTAATAGATTGTACTTGTCAGATTACAGCCATTTTCCCCTGTAAGTACAGCCACAAATCCTTTAAGGCAATAGTTTTCCCACTGGTCAAAGTTCAGGACCCACCCTCATTTTTTTTTTTTCTCAAAGTACTTAAGTCAGTCTTTTCAATTCACTTATTCAACCATGAATTAATCAGAAGGCTGATCTAACAATTCGAGTAATCACTTAAAAATATTTTTAACACACTGTTTTCATGCAAATTTAAAAAAAACTTTTATTATGAAGCTGAATCTATGACCAAAAAAATTTACAAAAAACAGGCTCTTTTCTTCACACGATCACATTATTGTGTAGAAACACTGGTTGTAAATATACATCAATCTTATTTGTGAAATATGACAGAAACAATTATTATTTCTAAAGTATATCTTAAGTTTGAATGACATCCACTTGCAGAATATCATTTCTTTTGCCGTTCTTTGATTGTTTCTTGTGGTTCCAGGATGAGGAGATAACCAAAGAAGAGATCGACCTTCTGAGTGACGCCTGCTCCAAGCTGAAGGAGCAGAAGAAGCTGCTGACTTTGGAGAAAGAGGAACTGGAGGAGCTGAAGGATGACGTCCAGGAGTACAATGAGGTGCTTTCACACTTAGACCGTATTCATGTTCACTTCAGTTGTTTCACTTAAAAAAAAAAAAAAAAAAGAAAAAAATCATATTTTTGTCAATACATAAATGCACAGAATCGTTTTAATCCTTCTGTGCGTCTCCAGGATCTGGAGGAGATCAAAAAGGAATTTTCCAAGAGCGGTCAGGAGAAGTCCTTGGAAGAATCGAAGGCCAGCAAGCGTTTGTCTAAGAGAGTCACCCGCATGATCGGTCGCATTGATAAAATCATTGTGGAGCTGGAGAAGGACAAAGTCATGCTGGACGGGCAGGCAGAAAGTGGAACCACTCTGCCTGTTGGGTAAGAGTCACATTTACTCCACAGCTTTCTCATTAATCATTAACAAATCTCTTTATGATCATCAGCCTCCACATAAGGTGCTTTTTGACTGCAGGAATCACGGTAGTTTTCAGGAACCATTATAGGTACCAAAAACTACAACCTTAACAACTGGGTGGAGGTTGCTAAGCATTTTATTCGGGTCGCATATTCCCAGCATCCCCTCCTTACACAAAAGAAGAACTTTGGCTTTTTGCTTACAGACACAAGTCGTTCAAATTGAAAACGTCAGCATTTTACACTGAATACATTCAAAAATGTGATTAGAATTACTCAACCTTCCTGGAGATATTAGAAAACAAATTAAGTGACTTAATTTCAACTATCCTGAGTAAATAAATGGTTGTGCTTCAAGCAATTGTTGTGTAAGGCTGCTTTAACGGCCGAGTGTGAAGTTTCCGTGTCGTAAACAATAAGAGTGATTCATACATCGACAGGAGCCATAATTCGTATCTGTTTCCAGAACCCACAGTCAAAATGCACCTTCTCATATCAGTACATTTCTCGTAAAATGGTGGTGGAGATAAAATACTAATCAAATCAATCAATTAATGAATGTCATGACCCATCGAAACACCAAATCCAGACCTCTAATTGATTTCAAATTTTGCAGATTATTCTTTACTAAGTATAGCGATGCCGAGAGGTAAGATGAACGGCGTCAAACCGTTACTGCATGTCAGACTCTGACGTTGCGTCATGGTTTTTCTCATGCTGAAATAATTCTGCAGAGTATCTGTCTTCAGTTCTGTTCCTAACCTCAGAGCTGCAGCAGAGTTCTGCCAGCAGGTTGCTGTGTTTGGAATAGGCTTAACAGCTCTGATCTGTTGATTAATACTTTCAGACTTGATGCCTGATTTGTAAAATTTAAAAGTCAAAACAAAAGTTTGTCCAAAAAGCATGACATTTTCTGCATATTGTAGTTCCTTTATGCAGCGAGGCTATGCTAACGTCTGACTGAAACCATTAATTACTTATCCCAATCTGCTTGCGTCATCCACAAAACCCCTGAATCAGTTGGATCGGCGTGATCTGGGAGACCAGAACGAATGCAGCCTGTTGATTTGGGAGCTCTCCACCGCATTTTACACCCTGCCAAAGCTGGTAACCGTTTCCTGTATGCAGTCTGTTCTACACCTTCAGGGACAACCTGATCGGCATCGACGAGCTCATCAACGTCATGCGGCAGATCCAGAACATTCCAGAGGACAAGCTGCAGAGGATCGCAAAAGCCCTGGACGAAAACAAGGACGGAAAGATCGACATCGACGATGTCATCAAAGTACTTTGAACACTACATCTTTAACACCGCATACAGTGTTTATGCCCCATACTAATTCTGACACATTATAGCCACAAGCTTTTTTGCATGTTATTGGAATTTTATGAGACAGACCCACACCAACTCTGAGCTTATGTGGAAGGAAATGATATATGGTTTTCCCTTTTTTTTTTTTCTTCTTTTTATTTATTTGTTTTCACCGCATTTACTCCGATACCCAGTGGTGCGCAGACTTCTGCAATTAACTAATGTGCTAATAACAGAGCTAATCTTTTGTTTAACTTTGAAAACATTTAGCTCACTGATCCTCTCCTAAATTAATATTCTGAGATCAATTCTAAAGCGCTTATTTGCTTGCCTGTTGTGCAAACTGTCAGTTGAAATAAGCTAGACATTAGACATGTTTACGTTTTGTCAAGAATTATTCAGGAATTTAGATGTTTACATGCATGCTCTTATTTTGCAGTAGGTAAAGCTTACGCAACAGTCCTGTTTCCTCTCGCCACGCTCTCATTTAAAAGAAGAAACGGGAACAAAAAACACAAGCAGTAAAGAAAAGATATTGACAGAACTGCAATATCTAAAGACATTATAGAACCTGTAAATTATAATATCAAAAGCTAATGCTCAAAGGTTGTAGCCCTTCAATGGAAGATATATTTTGAATATCTAATGCTGTAGCAGAATTAATGTTTATGATTAGAGGTTTAGGGTTAGGGCAACTAATCTTTTAGCGTTGCCAAGTACTATATTTCATTTGATCTTTTTGGCTCATTTACTTTCTCGTAAGCTAGTTTTTCCAGATAAAATCTAAAGCGCTAATTTACTTAGTTTGTAAACTTTAAGTTGAATCAAGTTCAATGTCTGTGTTTAAATTTTCTTAAGAATTCTTCAAGAAGTTAGACATTTATATTCATTCTCTCATTTTGAGGTAGGTGAAGCCTGTTGACCCACCCGTTCAAAATTAAATCGGTGCTGGAAATTTGCAGTCTTTCAAGGACAGATGTAATTTGAATTGAAGTTAGCACTTCAGCATTAGCTCCTGCTGAATACCGCATTGGTCAAGCTCTTTAGTGACAGCAGAGCTAACATTTATGATTAGTGCTTCGGGGTCAGCGTTTGTGTGTTTCAGCATTGGAAAAGCTCAAAAGCCCCTTTCTTTGTCTAACCAGTGTTCTTCCGGGCCGTGTTATTTTCAGTTGGTGGAACTGATCGACAAGGAAGACATCGACATCTCTACTTCGCAGCTGGCTGACATTATGGTCATGCTGCACAAGGAAGAGAGGCTGATGGAGAAAGAGAAGGCCAAAGACAAAGCTGAGAAGGAGCAGGCAGCCAAACTCAACAGCTAACTCATCTTCCCTTAAAGACACAGAGCGCATTTGTTTAAAAAAAAAAAAGAAGAAGAAAAAAAAAGCCCACAGATTAGCTTAGTCCGCTACCAGCTCTTGGAATACTTCGGACATCAAGTCAATTACAAGGTAACAGCTGCCATGTGGAAATAACTGCTTAACAAAAGAAATCTATCAATAAAAAGGCCTCCTTCCTCTTCAGTGCACAGAATTAATTTGAAAGCTATTATGTAAAACATTTTGGAGTGATCCTATGTATTATGTGGATACTTGAGTTTGTGTAATTTTAGCTAATTTATTGATGCAGGGAAAAGGGTGACATGGAACCATGGTTGCATTAACGAACTAAAAGCTTTGAGGAGAAATTTGATCATATTAGTGGATGTGATATTTAGAGTTTGGGGTGAAACATCTTGCCTTTCATTTCAATCCTGTCATCTCACACAAATGACATCCATTCTGGACTTGCACAGTAAACAGTATAGTAATTATTGTCATTCCACTAAGTTTTTTTTTTTTTTTCTTTCTTTCTTTATTTTCACCTACCATCCAATGTCATGCACTTCCTTTCTCTTTTTCTGTTTGTTCTGGTTGGTCGGTAGTGTTAGCGGCTGCTACCAAAGACGTTGTTAGACACAAAACTCACATTGTGAATGTGAAACTAGCATAATTGCATTTTAAAAGTGCTTTACATTAGTTCATTCTGGAAAGGAAAGCAGATTTAGATTCATTCCAGTCAATATGGAGCTTGTCGGATGGTACCAGTTACTTACTGTGATATACATCAATGTGTTGCAACATTTATACCGGTAGCCGCGCTAGCTTGCTGGGGACACTGATTCTTTGGGCGTCTCCTCAGCGGTCTTGTGCTGTAACATCGAATGCTAGCTGACCTTTGTTGATCCGACCGTTTCTTGTGCGTTCTTTAGAAGCACTGTTGGCTTGAGACTGCAGTTTGTAGGCCGTGTTGGTGCTTTACACTCTCTCTCCAGGCATGGGTCAGTTACTGCGTATCTGATGTTGGAAAAAGTGACGACTTGTACACCAAAACAACACAGCATCCTATAGTTTCTGTGCTCTAAAGCTCTCATAAAGGGGCAGTATTATGTCAGATCAACCTTTTTTTTTTAAGCTTTCCTCAATGTTATAATGTAATTTTCTCATCGCAAACTCCAGAGTTTCAGAAAGAGAATACGTTTCTTAAAGAGACTAGGACGTAATTTCTAGGCATTAAATTACAAAGACAAATTTCTTTGAAGTTGTATTTTTTATGTTTGGCATTTTTATAACAACCGAAGGTAACATGGCTGCTTAATTATGCTATTAAACTATTCTATATGTCTGGAAAACACATAATACTGTCCCTTTCAATCAGACGCCAGAGCGGAATTTAGCAGTTCCCCTCACCCACCCACCGCTACACACTGCCTGTGTAGGAAAAAGAAAGCATCTGCTCTTTTCTCTCACTCACAGGAGAGGTAAACTGGACCGAAAATGTTCGAACCATAGACAGGGGTCTAATTGCAACTGTTGTGTCTATAATTAGCTGGTCTGTTCAGCAGCAGACTTCAGGCCAGCTACCTGAGCGGATAGCCTGACTAATCAACATGCTAACATCAGCTTATTATATTCTGTCCCATGCCTACCTGCGTCGCTTAACTACTACTTGAGTCTTGGCATAGAGAAATCTGTCACATTGAGGATCAGATTTTTATTTCATCTTTTCAAAGCAATACCTGTAAGAGTGCTACTTAATGTCTGCAAGCAAAGCACAGCTCTGCAACATCACTATCAGTTTCATGTAGTGGTTGCGACTGGTTTTTATATGTAGTCTCACCTTGTAAAGTGCCCAAGTTACGCTATAGTGCTCAACACCAAATCCTGGTTTCTGCTAAGAAAACAAAGAAAACCCAGACAAACAGAACCACAAATCAAACATCTTCCCTCGTTGGTTTTATGACACTGGAGGATTTTAAGTTTGTTTATGAAGAGGGTAAACTCGAAGCTTGAATGATTCATATTTGCTCCACATGTTAGAATTCTGGTAGAATCGGCCTTTATAGGATAAATACTAAGTGGCCTTCTGTTGACGCATGTACTACCAATGGTTCATGTACTGTTTGTATATTTACTTATACATTTTTTAGACCTTTAAGGAGATTATTTTTTATTTTGTTTTGGTTATTATGAATAGGAGTGCAGAAAAGATTTTGAATTTTACCCTCAGACCAGTAATAATAATATTACACTGCAGCTATGAATGTTAGTTTTAAACAGGGATTTTTTTCTTTTCTTTCTTTCTTTCTTTTTTTTGTTGTTGTTGTTTTACATAAAAAATATAGTTTCATGTACAGGGACAAAAATATCCATAGATCCATAGAGTGCAATCCACCGTACAAACACAAACTTAGCTCTGTTTTTTTTTTTTTTTCATTGGGGTTTTCGGGACAGAACCAAACTGGTTCATTCTTATGAAGTTTAAAACTTCATATCTGACTTCTCGTGTTCACCGTCTTCCCTGTCGATGCTGAGAAGAAGCATTCCCACAGCATAATGCCACCACCCCTGTGTTTCACTGCACAAGGGTGTCTTCAGAACAGGCCTTGATTTCCTTAATGTCTGCAGTAAACAATAGTCACCCCACCATTGCTAACTTTGTGACTTTGTCATTACATTTACAGGTTTTAAGAACAGAATGCATGAAAGTCTGAGACGGTAACAAGCCAAAATGCAGGAAAGTTTAACAGTACAGAAAATGAAGCGGCTTGGCAGTAAAGTTAGTCGATAAGTAGTTTAATCAGATCTCCAAGTAAATGTTACTCTGACTGAACAATGTTCCCGTTTTAGAAAAAGTGTTTTAAAAAAATTAGCTTTGTTTTTCAATCCGCAATATAAAATAGCATGAAATCCAATATGATGTGTGCAAGTGTAATAAGCCAAATGTTTAGCTCTTTAGCTAGTTTAGTCACCTGACTGAAATATTTTTAGACAATATATTTATTGCAGTTATTAGGCAAAATGTAGCAGCGCTGATTTTAACGCGACTTGTTTTCGACAAATCGTTTTCTACATCTGATTTTTGTCTTTTTCACAGTGATATGATCCTGAAAAATGTCTTTAAAAGTGATCGTTTTCTGGCTGCGACTGCTGAATGTCCTCACTCCCCGAAGAAAGGTTGGAGTCTCTGCTAAGTTGAGCTTATGTTGAGCTAGCTGGGGCGATGACGCTCACTTTAATCCGTTCCCGGAATCCGTTGATGA
Organism: Poeciliopsis turrubarensis; assembly: GCA_010277015.1. Classification (NCBI taxonomy): domain Eukaryota; kingdom Metazoa; phylum Chordata; class Actinopteri; order Cyprinodontiformes; family Poeciliidae; genus Poeciliopsis; species Poeciliopsis turrubarensis. The sequence continues at coordinate 1,400,227 of VMRN01000046.1, read as the reverse complement.
TTAGGAGCTTGTTCGTCGTCCGTGTTCAGATGGAGTCTAAACCCAGATGTGGGTCAGGTTGGTGGATTGTTTAGGTCAGGCGTGTTCATCTGCAGCATCAATCAGCAGCCGGTGTAAACGTGAAGAAGAGTGCACACTTGGATCAAGTGTATGATTCGTCACCAGTTGATGGATAAACTCACTTATTAGCAGTAACATATCTATTAGATATGGTTTTACATTCACATGACAAAGAAAAAAAATTCCCAAACTCTCAATACTTGGAAGCTCGGCTCTCAAAAATGTCATATTCTCGTTTTATATTCTATCAGCAAGTCACTAATTAGATCACAATGTTTGTAGTGGAGGTGAGTGCTTCCAGTAAGACTTTTACTTGCCACTAGCAATTTTGCATTATCCTGATTCCTGCTTAAGAATTATAACATAAGAATGTTTCAGTAAAGTGTATGCATCATAAAAGATCAACTATAAAACAGGCTTTCAAGTATTTTAAAACCATTCCAAAATGGATCTAACTCACAAGACTCGGCTTTTCCAAACCCGCTATACGCCATGATCGACAGCAGGATAAATCCAGAACAACTCTGTAGCGCTGCGGTGGTGCAGGGGTAAGGCGTGCAACCCAGATACAGAGGCGTTAGTCTTCGAAGCTGCCGTCAGATGTTCGAGTCCTGACCTGATGACCAATGTCTTTCCTCTAACTAATAACCCGCTTTCCTGTCTGTCCACTCTCAAATGAAGGCTACTACAGCCAGTACAGAAAAAGGAGCAACTTTGCCACACTCCACTTAGTCTCTTATCTGTTGAAAGTCTTGCTTTCTCTCGCTCTCTCGCAGCATTAATGAACTGCAAACATGTTTCAACATACCATGGAAAATATAGTATCTCTTTACATTGACTTTTACTACAAGGATGTGTTAGGACCTTCTGTGGATAGAAAAAAAGAGTATATTTAGGCAAAAAAAAAAAAAAAACCCAAAAAAACCAAACTGAATAATCTGACATTTTCTAGAAAATGTTGGAAATTTCAGAGTTTGAAAAGTCAAAAATGTTCAACTTTTGACTCTTAGAAAAGGTTCTTTTTTCTAGAAATTTTTGAGATTAATCTGAAAAATATTTGAATTTTCAAACAGGAATTTCCAAGTATTTGCTAGAAAATTTCTGAAATCAATCTAAAAAAAATTTTGGTGCAAAAGTACTCCCTTAATTTATGTCCAATGGCCCTAAGGCTCTGTTGTATCTTTCGTCTCTACCTTCTTCGATTTCAACCTAAGCACCTCGATGATAGCAAAAACCAAGCTAACGTTGAGTCATCTTACTGCTGTAACAGCATCTGCACAGAAGAGTGTTCCTGTCGGGCCGACCTGGTCGCATTTTTAAGGCGCATTCATTGATCGAAACCCAACCAGGTGGCCACAGATCAGGGCAGATCAAGTTGAAATCTTCAGATTCTGCTCACCAGCTACATTGTGGTGCATTTCTAGAGTATGGTATCAATACACATTATCTTTATATGCTAATTTGTTTATGAGGGGTGGATTGTCCAACCAAGCACAAGTAGCCTTTCTGCACGCAGTTTGGCAGAAAAAAAAAGAAACTCCAGACAAAAAAAAAAAGATGTTTCCAGGTGTTCATTTAACATGAAATGTTAGGGGTTTTTTTGGCAGGAAAAAAAAGAAGCTTCGCTGCTCACCATTACCGCCTTTGAGACAGTTTTTTTGTTCTGGTGTCTAAGCTCGGTAGAGCTGAGGCAGAACTCTTCCTTCCAATTACTTACTTTTTATGGGGAGGAAGACAAAAGCCGCCGTTATGGAAACTGACTGCAGAGTCTTACCTCGGTGGAAACGCACTGTTCAGCTCGGTAGCTTTGTCTGAAACGATCTCAGGGTGTAAATCTTCAGTCCGACGGGACGAAGGATCAGCATCAAGGAGACTGAATCTAAGCTACAAACCGTCCTTTAAGATCCCTGCTAGGTTTGCCCGACTGAAATCCTTTCTTATGATTCTTCTGAATCTGTTTTTCCCTCCCTTTTTCTGGGCACAAAAGACAATAATCTTAAGAAAACGCCTCCTCAACTCGAGCACGCGCTTTCGATGCGTCTCAGAAACAAAGAGAGAAACGGCGAAAAGAAGAGACGCTCCATCCGGTTCTGACCGAATCCGCCAGAGGTTTGGGTCCCGCTGCCACGGGAGGAAACGGTTTCAAAATCAGCCGGCGTGTGTTTAAGAGCAGCAGGAGCTCCGTGTTCCTAAATGGAAATAAAATTTGATGACCTAAATGAGACCGAAATCGGGAAAACGTATCACTGAGCGTGGAAGCCGAGGCTGCGGCAGCAGTAATATCAGGTTACATCCAGCGAGAAAGTTTAGGACTTGATATTACAGCATGCTTTATAAATCAACTTGAATCTCATCTAAAAAGCACTTTTTTTTTTCTTGCTAATGTGCGTCTAGAAAGTATTCGGCGCTTCACTTTTCCTACTTTTTACATTGCAGCTACTTCCCAAACTAATTAGCTATTTAAAAAAATATATATGTATATCAAAATCTCATGAAATAAGTGAAGAGGTGTGAATACTTTCCAGAGGCACTTGAGTTGTCTTGAGTTTCTGTAAAGGAAGGATCATGAACAAAGTGTACCAAAAGTTGTTTAATAAACTGTAAAGGTTCTTGTAGTTTTCACTTGTTTCATTTGTTTTTGTTTGTCATGTTCTTCGTCCTCCATCTACTTTTTTTTTTTTTTTTTTTTTTGTTGGTTTGGTCACTAAGCACAACCACAGCACAACTGCATGCTGCCCGCCATTTTCTGACACGTTCATGAGGACATTGTCAGTTTTCATCCTAAATCCCAATTTTGTGTCTTTACCAGCTTCTCCCATTTGATGTCACTGCCGGAGGCTCCCGCCCTACCATGGCATTTTAGGGCCATTGTATATACAAAAAAACAAAACCAAACAACTGACTTTTTTTTTTTATTTTTATTTTTTTAGAAAAAACATGGACATTTCCCATTTAAGTTTAAAATTTGCTAGAAATTAATCTGAGAATTCTCTAGAAAAAAAGTGGAAAATTTCAACTTTTCACTCATATTTACAAAACTCTGAACATTTTTGACTTTTGAAACTAGGAAATTTTCCCCCAAAATTTCTTGATATAAGTCTCAGAAGTTCAGAGAGGTTTTTTTTTTCCTAGCAAATTTTCAATTTCACAAACTTCCCTTTTGTTCTCCAGATAATTTCTGAGATTAATCTGAAAATTGTTATTGTTTTTTTGGGGTAGAAATTTACTCCTCCTTTTTCTATCTACAGTGGCCCTAATATGGCGTCATACCGTACAGAACAATGTTAGTGCCAATGTGTTGAATGGTTTATTTCGTCAGACAAAAACTGGACGCTCAAAGCTTAACCATGGCAGGAGGGGGAAGCACTTGTTCTGAGAATGATAATGCAGCTCCGAACAGAGAAATACTCTGTTGTCATCTTAACTGAGCTGAAACAAACTTCTTTGTATATGTGGAGCTGGTAAAAATGTGTAAAAGCTTTAAATGAATACTTTATGACAGTTGCATGATCACAACAAAACTAGCCTTCAGTCTGAGTACATTTATTCAATGGGAGAATAAAAGCTCATGTAAAAATGGATGTGCAAGCTGAGTTCACTTTGTCCAGCTGTAACCAGACCTGGTTGACCACTTCCTGTTCTTGACCAAGACTCAAACCAGAACCTACCTGACATCGGTAGAGTGGACCAAGCAATCGTCAAAAGCCAGACAGAATCCAGTGTTCCACAAAAATTCAGGAAACAAGAAAACTAGTGGAAATCCACAAGTCTGGAAGAGGTTGTAAGGCTGTTACAAAAAGTTGAACCACACCGAGAGCCGTTATCCACAAACGGCAAAGAACAAATGGAGGAGTGGCCGGCTGACCAAAGTTACCCCAAGAGCTCAGCGATGACAAGAGACCCCAGAACAACATCTAAAGAACCAAAGAGCATACATGACTTCACCAGGAGAAAACTGGCCAAAACATGGCTCACATGGCACCATTCCAATAACGAAACCACTCCCGGGCAAAAGGATCAGGAAGATTAACCTTCAGTTTTCCTAGAAAAGAGATCAAGACTTTAGGGATAATGCTCTGTGGAAAGGGAAGTCATTCCGATAGCAAAGCATGGTGGTGGTAGTGTGGTGATGTGGGGCTGTTTTGCTGCCTCATGACCCGGAAGACCAACTGTGGTAAATGGAACCAGCTGAACATCCTGAAAGAGAACGTATGGCCACCGGTCGGTGTCCGGAAGCTGAAGTAAATCTTTTGGTTTTGCACCAAAATGATCCAAAAAAACACCAGAAAGTTCACTTCTGAATTTGGACAAAGTCTTGACCTGAATCTCGATGGAAATGCCGCGACTTGCCTTTACGAGGGAAATTCATGTTTAAATTCATGGAAACTTTTAGTCTTCTTTACTCAGTAACAGTGTCCACACAGAAGATTGTCAGTGTGACCTCTTGACACCGAACCCCTTTTGTACAACCAGGTTTGCTGCTATACAGACACATTCAACTCGTATCAAGAACTTTACCAGGATGTGTCGGATTGAGAAAAGCCAAATGACGGCCAGTTTAGCTGATTTATCTACAATCAAGTTCACAATCTCTAATTAATTTAGGATTTCACATGAAAAACAAATGATGAGTCCAGTTTAAAAGCCATCGTTGACGTTCCCATTGTTTCTCGAAGTTTCTCTCAGACAAACATAAATGCACTGATCCCTCTAGAAGAATTCACACGAGCCTGGAAAGTTTCAAAAGAAAAGTGAAAACTGTTTCCAATAATAATAATACTAATAATAAAAACGAACATCAGCGAGACGCGTGCGTGTATGCTGTCAAACCGAAACACCCGACGAAGTCGCCCAAAGCCGAGGGAACCGGCCCGTAGTCTGCTAGATGAATTCCCTCTTTGTTTTTGCTCCTCTGTTCCCACCTGGCCTTCCATCCCCACGGAGAATCCAGATATTTTCCAGCTCTGCAGGTAGGTGTCAGGAGTTCGCTCAGCAGTGAGCTCAGCGCAGCCTGGACGGCTCAAGTATGTTAATCTCAGGAAGCGCAGGCCGTTATTTACAGCCACAATTCAGATGATGAAGTGTTAATTGCAGATTGTGAAACTGTACTTAAAAGCTAAAAGTGGCCTCAGGAACAGAAAAACGATGATGCTGACAGCTTTATTGCAGGCGGTTAGCAGAGCAGTGGATTTAGAGACATATTTCTGAGATACGGAAATTATTTCGTATGACTATAAACCAGCATATGTGATTTACGTAAAAGAGTTGAGAAAATACATAATATATTTCAATTTGAATACTTTGAGATAAAAGTTTTGGGTATAGAGGGGAAAGGGAGGGTTGTGTATAAGACTTAAGAAGCGTACTTTAGTACATAAATGGGACGATGTAACGTCAAACTAAAAAACAAATCATCCAGAATTCTGCAGCTCTAAATGTGACAAAAACAACGGAACAGAAAACACAAAGAAATAAATTCTGAGATCAGAATTCGTATCACAGTTTTGTTTGTTTTTTTTTTAAACTTTAACCTGCCGTCACAAATTATAGCTTATTTTGATTTCTGTTAAATATCTATCATATAAAAAGATCTAGTAGCAGTGTCCGACATGCATGCTCTTTTAGCCTGCCTGCCGCGAGTGGTCAGTCTTTCAATTCAATTTACATTCGGAGTAAAAACATCCACAGGGTTTATTTGAAACACGAAATTATAGTGGAGGTGACTGCTCCAAGTCAGCTACCTCTAGCGTCTTCACTTAGCGAAGCTAATACCACAAAAAAACGCTTCGTCTTCCAGCATACATTCTGGGCAAAGGAACTGGGACACTGGCTGCCAACCGTTTTACATTACAGCATGTTGCATGAGAAAGGTTAAAGCTCAGAGGGATAGAAACAGCAACTTTGCTAGCTAGCTAAGTAAATTCCGCGACTTTTGTCCTAAAAGAACTAGGATAACTTTGGAGGAGCATATTTGTGGGCGGTTCTTTCGGTGTCAATATGGCTGATTTATCAGAGTCTAAGACGAGCTCAACAGAACCATACCGTAGCTGAGAGAGTTTGACTTTGTACTTGGTTCTGGCTTCATTCCCATTGAACGCTTTCAGGATGGATTGGAGTGGAGAATGCTAGCTTAGCCTTCTCATCCTACATCAGCGTCTGACCTCACAAATAGTCATCTGGAGGACTGCTCTAACATTCCCGAAAGAGGCGGCTTTCGGGAATGCTTTTTGCAAAAATAATGTACACAGACCAGGTAGTGATGAGATACAGTGCAATCAGAAAAATATCTGGTTTTCTCAGTTCATATTGTTTTGAAATTCTTCATATTCTTATATCTGTCGTTGAGGTATTCCTGCTGAATTTTCACATATTGTTTGAACTGCATTTACATTTTATTTCAACTAAATGCTGAGATTTGGACTAATTCAGGCCTGAAGGTGCAGCTTTAACTGCTGCTTAGAGTCTAAATATTTAATTTACTTATTTAGTTGTCGTTTCACAGCATTTTGCAAATACTTAACATATATAGATACAAACTGAGAAGATGTTGGGTCTCTAATGCTCTGGAATCCTGTTTCTGTGAAATCCTCCTGAACATCTCGTCTGTTTTTGTTTGGACAAATCCACTGGTTCTTCATGTACTGTTGCAAAAGAGGAAGGACAGACTGCTTGAACTGTACATAAAATCCTCTGTTGAAACCTATTTGAGCGATCCGTCGCAGGCGTTATCCTGCTGTACTGTGAGCCCAGGCCACACAAATACCGTCAGAAACTTTCAATGTTTTGTTTTTTTTCCCCAGAAAACTCTTATTTAAAGTTTTCTAGGCTTGAAGTCAATAATCAAAGGAAGGCTGTGGTCAAAGTGACTGTTTTTGCTCATTGTCTGACTTCTCCAAATGCCAGTGTTGCATGTTATTATCCACTACTGAAAGCGCTGTTCGACTGAACCAAACTTAATTAATGCCAAACTTCATTTGCCAAATATTACTTCATGTGCTTTGAAAACTTTTCTGAAAACCAGCATTGGCATCTGGATTGTTGTCGTGTTGCTCCGTCAGTCAAGACAGAACAGTGCTCTTCCGCCTCATTAGGTTGCTGCACAACAAAAACGATTTTACAAGGTCATGCATGTTCACAGGCTGAGAAGTTTCTCAATGTTCTCCTGTGCAGAGGAACATTTTCACAGAGTGTTCCCTGGTGTCCGCAGCTGTGCAAAGCACACGGTGCCGTCTGCAATGTTTGCCCCGTCGGTGAAAAAACGCGCAATAAATCTTTCAGCACAGCTTCCCTTCTTGTCTTTTCATTAATGAACTGGTTCGTTGTTTTTATCATCTCCAAATAAAGGTTTTCAGTTTCTGTTTTCAAAGTAAATCCCTTCAGAAGTGCTTATCCTTGGCTAACTTTTCTTGTTGTTTGTGGATTAAGCTCTTAAGGTTTATTTGTTTGTTTTGGTTTTGTGTTTGTGAAATAGTGAATAAAATCGATGACGTTCCTGCAGTTTGCATCCAGACCGCTAGGTGGCAGCCTGCCACAGGGTTTCGGTTAATACCTTCCGGGCAGCTTTCATCTCAACACTTTATCACTGAGTGAAACACATTATATAGATTAGTTACGCACAGATGGATGTTTGAACTATGTTAATTATGATCATCTTCAATTCACCTGTTAAAAAACATCAGAATGTCACATTAGACTAATAATAATAATAATAATAAAACATTTTCAATATAGAAATGTGGCCTGAATGCAAAGTATTTTTTATCCACTTTTATGACGATCACATTCTCAGAAAATTTGAATATTTCATAAGACAAAGAATGGTTTGTCTCATGGAATTATGGGAATGCGAGGATATTGTTATGTGTGTCCATGTATACAGTACATGTGAGGAGTTATGGTGGATTTATTGAAAAACAAACAAACAAAAAAAACTCAAGAGTCTTACATAAGGAGTGATTCATGTGCCATCTCCTTGAAAAGCGAGGAAACGCTCTGATGATGATGTCACGCATTTAGAACCTTCTGATAGGCTGACCGGCGCATTCAGGTCAACTGGAGGAACGCCTGCGGACGTCATTTACTTCCACACCTGGAACACAGTGACTTCCAGTTTGGCACAACGGGAAAGCCAAAAGAAGTCAAGCAAACGTCAGGAAGAGAATCGTGGAGGTCTGGTTTACCCTGAGGATCAACTCCCGGCTGCTTGGAGGTTCATCTGTTCAAACAGTTACAGACACCATGGGAACGCCCAATCATCACAGCACTCAGGACGGAGACGGGATGACATTTGGTCCAAAATGGACAAACTGACAGCAGTTTGTCCATCTTGGACAAACTGCTGTCAGTTTGTCAAGATGCTGCTGTACCTGGTAAGATGATTATTATTATTATTATTATTATTATTATTATTATCATTCATAGTCAAACTGCCCTAAAAGGCAAATGAGTGAGGAAGAAGCCAAGCCTCCAAAATAAAGGTTAAGATAAAGCAGATTAATAGTTTGCAAATGCACAAAGACACAAACACCTTCATTTGTGGAGAGTAAGGAAGTTAAAGCTCGGGTCCAAACGGGTCTTTCTAGGACACAATGACTCTGGCAGTCATGAAAAAAGGCATTTAGAGAACAGAGCATATTTTGGTAATCGGAACTGAAGAGAAGTTCAGTCAGGTTTGACTTCAGACAGTGAGATGAAAATGTAACTTTCTCCTGAGTCATTATGAAACTGTACCAGGAGTTACTTCAAATATTTATCACACATTTTTGACCTTTAACCTTCGTGACGATTGTCGGTAACTGTCGGCGGTTTTCCCCACGACATTTTAGGTCCAGCGACGACATCGCATCCATTTCTGACGCACAATTCATGAATGTAACAATAAAAATGTTCTCTCAAATATGAAACCCTGATTTGTAAACTTGCAGTCTGTATTCGCTCTGGTTATGTGCGTCGGATATTCAAAACTGTTCCGTGATTTGAAACGTTTGCGTCGGACAAAGCTGTTGCCGTGGGAACTAGTCCGGTGAAGCTCCTGCCGCCGGAGCCAACTCGAGTCGAGATGGAACCGATTGCAAAGAACGGGTCCGCGTAGGACTCAGCGACAGACAAAGCTCCGGTTTAAAGGTGTTCCGTCGTTTTGTGCTCTCCTCTTTGTGTGGGTCCCTCTCCCAACTTTATTTGTGCATTAGTGGCTGAGCCGCAGCGAGCGCTCCAGGCCTGTCTGCCTTCCAGACCAAACACACATCCATCTCTGTCTCCCCCGGCTGCTTGTGACCCCTGCGTTCTGGCGTCGAGTTAACCTTCACTCTGGCGTCCATAAACAGCCCGGCTCCTCACCGAAGGCCACCCAGGCTCTGTGGTCACTCTCTGAGATCAGCATCAGTGGGAGCTGATGGACGCCCTTGAACCGACGGGCCTCACCAGTCACCAAGAGTACAAACAGAAACCGTTTTAAAAGCGTAATAAAACTGCTCCCTCCGCTGTGCCGTTTCACTCCTCCGCTCGTGTTTTCATTATGCTTGACGCGCTGTGGGGGACTTTGCTCGAGAGCTACCCAGTTAATACGGCTGAAACGTTGAAACGTTGACCAGCAGGACAGCTTGTTCTTCTTTTGTGGTTTTCGTTCCACGCGTCGGTTTTCTGTTTGAACGTATTTCAGTGTTTGCGCCACGAGTAATGAGGCTGAACACTTTCTCAGTTGCTGCAGGCCGGACTTTCACTTCATCTCCGGCTGCTTTTTGTGCTGCAGCCACAGGATACAGTGGCGTATGGAAGTGCAGCGGCTACTGCTGAAACTCCTTTTTTTCACGTTTGGTCACATTACAACCACAAACATCCAAGTAGCTCAGAGCAGCAGTCTTTCACTTCAATATGTGCATGTTTTTAAGTACTTTTTAAAATTAATGTTCAAGAGTTATCTACTCAAAGCAAGTCTTTGGCTAATGAGCTAGTAGCGACGCTAACTTTACTGCATTGGCGTTTTTGCTAGCTTATGAAGTTTTTATCGCGTAGTTAATATTTCCAGACAAATTCTAAAACGCTAATTGACTTAGCCGATTTGTAAACGTTCAGCTGGATGAAGTTGAACATTTGCGTCGAGGTTTTAGTTATCAACCGACTGAGAAATCAAGTCGCTCATATTTAGGTTCTCATTTTGAAGTCTTATTTACGCAGCAGTTATGGTTCCTCTCCTTTTGTTTTTTTTTTTAATCTTCTTAAGCAGCTTAAGAAGGGAGGGCTAGACTTCCCTCTCCACTTCTTGCAGCTCCTCCGGGGGAATCCTGAGGCGTTCCCAGGCCAGCCGGGGTCCCTCCAGCGTGTCCTGGGTCTTCCCCGGGGCCTACTCCCGGTGGGATGTGCCCGAAACACCTCACCAGGGAGGCGTCCAGAAGGCATCCTGACCAGATGCCCAAGCCACCTCAACTGGCTCCTCTCGATGTGGAGGAGCAGCGGCTCTACTCTGAGCCCCTCCTGGATGACCGAGCTACTTACCCTGTCTGTAAGGGAGAGTCCAGCCACCCTACAGAGGAAACCCATTTCGGCCGCTTGTATCCGAGATCTCGTTCTTTCTGTCATGACCCAAAGCTCATGACTATAGATGAGGGAAGGAACGTAGATCGACTGGTCAATCGAGAGCTTCGCTTTTTGACTCAGCTCTCTCTTCACCACGACGGACCGGTACAGCGTCCGCCGTGAAGCGGCGATCCCAAGATACTTGAACTCCTCCACTTGGGGCAGGACATCCCCCTCGACCCGGAGAAGGCACTCTACCCTTTTCCGGCTCAAGGCCATGGCCTCGGACTTGGAGGCACTGATCCCCATCCTGGCCGCTTCACACTCGGCTGCGAACCGCTCTAGCGAGAGTTGCAGATCACATCCCGATGAAGCCAACAGGACCACATCATCCGGAAAAAGCAGAGATGCGATCCTTAGGCCACCAAAACGGATCCCCTCGACACCTAGAAATTCTATCCATAAAAGTAATGATCAGAATCGGTGACAAAGGGCAGCCCCGGCGGAGTCCAACCCTCACCAGAAACGAGCCCGACTTATTGCCGGCAATGTGGACCGGACTCTGACACCGGTCATACAGGGACCTGAATCAAAGTTCTAGAGTTAAAATCTACGGAGTGATTTCTTGCACATCAACTATAAAACTGAAACTGTGAGTTTATGAAAGAAAAAAAAAATTCCTGAAATGCAAAACTGTGCTGTAGAGTGTGATATAAAACATGTTGTCTTTGACATGTAGCTTATGTCAACATCGTTGAAATGAGCACTTTAGCGTTTTAGAATTAGCTTCCACTCAATGACTATGTAGTGAAGTACTTCAGTGTTAATGGAGCTAATGTTTATGGTTAGTGCTTTCAGGTTAGCACCACTAATATTTTAGCTAGTTGTGCGCGCCACTGCTAAAGGCTAGCTCGCGTCTTGCTAGAAAGTTACTTATATGCTAGTTTTATGTCATTTTAAGTATCGGTTGATAACTGAAAGAGAAAATACTACATCATTACACTTGGTAAGGTTTTGTGTTTTTGTAGTGTGTTCCTGCCAGTGATGGCACAGTTACTTTGGAAAAGTAACTTTAATCTGACTACTGACTACTCCTTCAAACAGTAACTTAGTTATATTACTCATGACTTGATTTGGAAAATAACTAAGTTCGATTAAAAGTAGCTTTTTTATTTACTTTCAGCAGTTGCTATTAACAACAACGCTCCGCCACCTGTGAAAAGCACATTGATCTTTGCCAATACTTAATTGGAAGTTATTTTATAACGATTACGTCAACAATGTGTTTCCACTTCTTTGGTTGAACTGAAGGGGAGATTGTTTAATGCTTGAAACAGCACAAAAAAACGTTAGCAATTTGTGCGTGTTTTTGTGTTTCCTCTTTAAGGCTACTGTCCGGATTGCGTTTAGCTGTACAACTTTACGGAGACGTTCATTCGTTACTAACTAACGCGTCACTGACGCTACGCTATAGCTCACAGGATGATGCTGCCACCGCCATGTTTCTCAGTCGATCCCATTTTAGATGTTTATGTGCAGAGTTAGCTTACTGGGTTTTTCATGCAGACCAAAAGTAAACCAACTGCATCGGCCTTCACAGAAGGTTGCATTACGCGGCAAAAGGGGCTAAGAGAACGTGCATGCCACACTTTTCATCTCTTTCTTCATAAAGAATATTAAAAAGCCAGCCATCGTTTTTCGTCCACTCCCTAACTGTTTGTGACTTTGTGTTGGTTATGCATTCACAGTAAAACGAGGCCTGGTTGTCTAGTTACAAAAACAGATGGGGGCTGTTGTGATATTCAGTAACAAAAGCAGCTTTAGGATGTGACAGAATGAGAGAAGCGCCAGTGTTCATGTTTTCAAAAGTGTAAGTAATTCAAAGGAGTACATCAAACGTAAAATGGGTTTGAATTCCACCAGTTATTACCAACTCTGCAGTTTTCCCGGCTTTCCGGAGCTTTTCAGTCGATTTTACATATTTTACTTATATGGACTTCAACAGCCCTGCAAGAGCTGTTCTTGTTACCGGCGGCAGCTGCAGGGAAAGTGATTTATAACCTTTAATAGACCCTCTCTGGCAACTTCCGTGCTTGAAATACTCCTGCAGTCATAACTCAGCTTGCGAATGATCATTATCCACAATAAACACGTCTTATGGCTGACAGCAAATAAAGATGTGAAAAGTCACTGGTTCTCATTTGGACGGGGAAGCGGAGGACGGATGAAGCAGCTTCCTCAAAACATTTCTACCTCGATTTATTTGGAGAGAGTCACACAATTGTCTTCAACTAATGTTAACGTTTCCAGACGTCCTGCCGTGCCTGTTTTATTTTTCACGGCGAACGTTGCACTGCGTAGTGAAATGGAAGCAGTTCGGGCGTTTTTGTCAAATCCATCGGAGTGAATTGAGCTGTCTTGTTGCACAGGATGTAACATTTCCCCACACAGAGAACAGAACATTCAGTTCAGGTTTGATGTATATGTTGCGATAATTAATAGGTGATCGTCTGAACTCGGCTGTGGTCGATTAGTTACTTTAAACACCTGCTTTGCTGATGATCTGTCAGGGTTGGCGTGAATCAACCGACAGGGTTTTTGTAACTGAACTGAAACGCACAGAATTCCGCGGCTTGTCTACATACGAAGTTCTCAAAGTCATGCTAGCCTAACTGAGCCTCTCTATTTTTTTTAGTTAAAACTTTCTCCTGAACTGTGACTTGTGGTACCTTTGGACCTTGTTAACTAGTTGTCGTAGCGTTGATAGTTAGCAGCAAAGTGCTGTATGTCTTTTTCTCCTCTATGTCACGCGTACGTTTGAGATTTAGCGCGTTATGCTAACAACTTGACAGCAAAACTGATGGTAGTCGTTGTCTGCAAAACGTTTTCCAGGACCTCGTGTGCGTGACATCACGTTTATGGCAGTAGCTCCATCGTAATCCCCCCAAATTTCTATAATTCATAAATAATTTAGTAAGTTTTATTAATAAAAAAAATCCCCAAACATTGACAATTAATCTGATTTTGTCTTGTAAGTTATAAAGGACGATGCAAAAACACGCATTCTATTGAAAAGAACAAAAGTCTTTGGGACCTCCCCCCAAAATTGACGCCCTGGGCTACTGCCCCTCTAAGCCCGTTCTAAAGCCACCGGCCCGGCTCAGCACGCTGGTCCCAAACCCCGGCGAGGTAATGCCCAGGGGGCGGCAGCAGCTGACACAAACAAAATCCCTGCTGCTGCAGCGTGTTCACCCACCAGCATGCAAACCCACCGAATTAAACGACGTCCAGCCTCGAGAGCGAGTCGGGAAAGGGAGGTTTGCATTTAAATGCAGATGGCGTTCGGGGGTGACTGCGGGCCAAGCGTTCGGACGGCCGCTCGCTGCTCCCCGCTCAGTGCGGTGAGACGCAGAGAAGCTGCAGGTGGGAGAAGCTGACGCAGGCAGGGAGAGCTGTCCTCCCTGGGAAGGAAGCAGGAAGCAGGAAGCAGGAGAGCATCAGCAATAAAAGCTGATGCTCTCCTGCATCAGCTGGACGGCAACTCATTAAACGCTTCACTGGGTCCTGATGTCTGAAACTCAACTGGTAATTCTAGAAAAAA
>VMRN01000046.1:1280570-1386044 GCA_010277015.1 Poeciliopsis turrubarensis | reverse complement strand
AGAAGAAGAAGAAACCAGTCTGAGAAACTTTCTCATGAAGAATAAGCAGAACTTTATTTGGAATAAAATCAGGGTGTAATTCTGAATTATACATTTCATCTAAGTTTAAAAAACACTTATTAGTGACCTATTAGGATGTTACTATTAATTTTATGTGCAATAGAAACTATTTTATTTATAGATGATCTCATGATGCAATTACTGTTGATTGAGAGAAACATGATTTTGTTTTGTTTTTTTCCCATTTTATTCAATTCAAACCACTTTTTTTTGTTTTTTTTACCATTCTGACAAATTGATATTAGTTGTTCAGTTCAGTTTCTTCAAAAAGAACCAGAAGACTTTTCTGAAGCTACAGACTAGAGCTGGGAAACGTTCGCCATCACAATCCTCTGTCATGACTCAGATGTGTGACGGCGCTTTGGGAAAAAGGAAGAAGAAATTCCTGTCAAAAGACTTGTCAGAAATTTTCCAGACAAAAAACGTGTATAATTTAAGTTTTAAAAGCCAAAAAATTGCGAGAGGAAAATCCCAAATTTTCCAGGGGGAAAAAAAAAAAATGGAACATTTCCGAGTTTGAAAAGGTCAAAAGTTTGCGAAGAAAAAAAAAGTTACATTTTGAGTTTAATCCAAGAAATTTTCCAGAAATAAAACTAGGAAAATTCAAAGGAGTTTCAAAAGTGAAAAAAAAAAAAAAAAAACAAACAAACAAAAAAAAGACTTCTGAAACTCTGCAGATGTTCAAGCTTTTATCTAAAATTAAAAAAAAAAATTCTGAGCTCAGGCTTAAAATCTTGAGTTTGCTGATTTTCAAAAGTCAAAAATTGTCCACTTTGAAGCTCAGAAATGTCCTTGTTTCTTCCAGAAAATTTCAGGGTTTTTTTCTTGTTTTTTTTTTTTCTTTCTATCCACAATGGACCTGACATTAAGTCGTATGTGTGAGCCGTCTGCAGGCGGGAAATGACTTTCAGCTCCAGTAGACAAACTTCACCAGCAGAGTCCAGAGTCCAGCACTCCTTCCGCTTCCCTCCATTCCCTTTCATCTTCATGCACAATGTCTCGCAGCGTTGCCCGAAAGGCCGAGGCCGGCCGATTTGCAACCTCCTTCTGCAAAAACACTTCCATCGTCTCGGAGGAAAAGCAAATAAAAGGTGTGCAGCTGAAACGAGGACGATTTAATTAGTGCACTTGAAACAAACCCAACCGAGGGATTTACGGAGCTAATAACAACGGAGTGTTGTCTTGATTTGCTCATAAAGATTTGAGAAATCCCTTAAATCTCCACGGCAACCATTCATCTGTGCAAAAACACCTCGGTGAACCAAGCCCCGCCTTCGAGGTGAAGCTCCTCCTCAGAGCTGCAGTCATCGAGCAGAGCAGCTCCTCCGCTCAGCTCCTTCAGACTAGCCAGCAACGATCAGCAGACGGACCTGCGCATCACCGGAGCTCAAAAACACTGTTAACCGGTCAATGCAGGAGCCATGTTGTGATGACTTCCTGGAGGCGGAGCTTCAGAAAGAGCAGAAGTTTTTAAAGAGACAAGAGACCCGGTTTTAAAGAGTTGAACATCAAAGTCAAATTTATTGGATAATTTTCCTAACAACTGAAGGTAAGATGGTTAAACTATTCTTTGTGCCTGGAAAATACCTAATAATGCCCATTTAAAAAGAAAGAGACAAACTACATAAAAAGTTTGTTGTGGATATGATCGCTGGCTGAAAGCCGACCTTCACTAGTTGCACATCCCTGCAATGAGCCAGGAAGGTGCACCGACGGTATCCTTCATCATCTAGGTCAACAGAGTCCTGAGCTTCGGCACAGAGGGAAGAATCAGTCCGTCTGTCTTTCATCTCATCGCCGAGGAGATTAGAGTCGGAGCTGGCGAAGGGGAAACCCCCTCTGTCCTTCTCAGCAGGGTAGAGGACAGGTGGAGCTGCTTCCTCCTTCTGTCTCTCTGTCAAACTCGCTTTTTCCTTTGTTGTAGGACTTTGAAGGGCACACACACACACCCACACACGCAAACACACCCACACACCCACACACACAAGCTGCTGCTGCTCTTGATGAGAACTAGAAAGAAGACTTTATAGCGAGTGACGCGGTCTGGATCCAGCTCTGCAGCAGTCCTGCTCCTTGTTTACTTCCTTCACATCCATCCTGCGAAGGATGTGAAGGAAGTAAACAAGTGAAAAGCACGCGGTTGAACCCGGGACAGCAGGAACAATGACAGAGACTCTTACGGATGCATCTGGGCGTTATTATTTCGTATTTAATATTTGCTTTCGTGTCTTAATGTCTAAACTGTGGATGTACTGTAAAACTCATCTAATGGGATTAATCATGATGAATTATTAAATTATTTTCCAAGTGCATTAGCAATCGAGCATCCAGTCTAAAAAGGGCAGTTTACTGAAGAGAACACCAAAAACTGTACGAAACACTTCTTTGTAAATAGAGATATATACGGAATACATATAGATATGTAGAGATTTATCTATGTGCATTATTAACAAGTTTCCCGGATCCAAATTGTGCAGCCCAATCTTTCTCTCTATGTTGCTGCATTTTCACTTTCAGTGCAGTGAGATGGATTTCACATGGGTACATTGTCATCCTGCGTGACAAAATGTCCCTTTAGAAAACGCAGCCGCTTTGCTATTCAGTTACTTCCTGCATGCTGACCATTTTATTAAAAATGAAAAACTTATTTATTTTATTTATTTATTTATTTATTTACACGTTTTAAAAGCAGACAGGGAAGCCAGCAGAGAGAAGGAGACGCAACGAGGCGATTGGTCAAATCTGCAGCGAAGATTTGAGCCATTTCACAAAGACTCGCGCTCCATTCTGCAAAAAGCACAAAATCTTACCAAGTCGTTTTTTTTTTTTTTTTTTTTTTTTTTTCTCTACTTCTTCCAGTAAAAATATCTTGGTGCATTTGAAATAAGACCAAACTAACTTACAAGTAACTTTTCAGCAACAAACCAGAGCTTGATTTAAGCGAATAATTTCATCATTTCAATCAGCCGGAGCAGCAGAGGCATGGTTTAGTTTAAATCATATTTTTGCATTGGAATGGCTCAGTCAAAGCCTCAGACCTGACTAGAGTGAGGGATGTATTTTCCAGGTATATAGAGCAAAGTTATAGTATCATCAAGTAGCCATGTTAACTACAGTTGTTTTAAAAATCCTACACACATTTCATTTGGGCAAAATGTTGTTGAACGACGCGTAACGTGGATAAAGTCTGTGGCTGCGTTGAAGCAAAACAACAGGAAGAGGAGTGCTAATTCTTTCACAAAGACCTGTGAAGAATTTCTTCTCTTGTGCTTTGCTTCCTCTCTCTCTCCCTCTCTCTCTCTCTCTCCTGAGCGATGCAGAAAAATATGCAGCTGTAAATATGTTTTTTTCTTAATTGACTTATTGGCTAAATGTGTTCGGGGACTCGTGTCTGATCTGAAGGTGGTACCTCAAGGACAGTTCGGAGGTGTGGAGATGTGCTGTTTGTCGGGAGGGGATGGATGAGGCGGCGGCGGCAGCGGCGGCGTTTCTGGGCTATTTGTTTTCATTACGCAGCCGGAGCGAAGCCACCGCCTGGGCACGGTGCTCACACACAATATGGAGCGTCGTTTGGCGAAGAAGGAAAAAAAAAAAAAAAAAAAAACGCAGAAAAACAATGCGACTGCAGGAGTTCTGTCCAGATTTTTTTTCTCTTTTTTGCATCTGCTGCTCGCTGATTCATGCGGACACAATGCCTGAGAGAGTTAGTCCTACATCACTTGGTTTGTATGCTCAAACGCAGGAGAAGACTGAATGACAGATCTCCCGGCCCGCTCCACTCGCAGACAGTCGAGCTCAAAGCAGCTTTTTAATTTCCCAGCTGTCAGGTTTTCTTCAGTTGCTCCAAGTTAGCAGTGAGCCGGTCGTCTCTCACCTTGGAGAAATGCAGTTTTTCCCTCTGTGGACAGGCTGCGCAGTGCTCTTACTCTCATGGGGTGGGATTCTTTTTCTTATCCTGAGGCAGAGAACAAAAGAAAAAACAAAAAAAACATGCTCCATATAAAATGATCCTATTTTCGAAACCCTTGTCACTGAGTTGCATAGGGAGATGTTTTGTTTTATATTTTTGAGCCGTAGGGAGGAGTTCTTGGATTTACACGGTGACTGTGACATACTTTTTCTCCTGCCTGCTCCGAAACACGCCTGGCGTGAGATTAAATGCTCAGACTTCTCGTCAAAGTCAAGTCTGTCTCGCATTTTTGAACTTTGTCACCTTCAGCTGTTATAAAATGCTGCATAAATTTGCGTCAAACATGAATTCAAATACATTTTACTGACAGAGGTCTTGAAATTGGGCCTCTGTCTCTTTAAAAACTCCTGTTCCCCCTGAAACTCCGCCTTCAGGAAGTCATCACACCAATCCTGTATTAACCCTATAGCAACAATCTTAAGTGGCTGACAAGTTCCACCAGGTGTTTGCTAATTGCTGCCGGCTAGTGTGAAGGAGCTGAGTGGGGGTCCAGAGCTCCTCCTCTGGACGACGCTCAAAGGAGGAGCTCCGTCCTCGAAGGCGGAGCTAGGTCCACCCAGGCGTTTTGAACAGCGGAATGGTTGCCAGAGAGTCTGAAGGATTTCTCAAACATTTGGAGGGAATAACATTTTAACATGATGTAAAGCTCAAAAAAGCCAACCTTACGTAACACTGCCACTCTAATTAAATGAGTCACTCTGACATTTCATTTTTTTAGGCTCAATAAAGTATTTTTGAACTGAACTGAACACGCCCTCATTTGAATTTAACCCTTCAACGAATCCAGCTGCAGTAACAGTTCAGTCGTCCGGTACAGTAGATGTCTTCGCTTGACACATTTGACCCACATCCTCACTAGAATCTCAAGATCATCACGACTGGAATAAGAACGAAAGCCGGCGGCTCAACGTGTCGGCCATGACGTTAAGCAGAACCGCCGCTGCGGTAGACGTGACCGATCCACTCGGGCTTAGCCTTTCAAGTGTCTTGAGCGCTTGTGAATCTCCAGTATTGCTTGGTTTCACGGATAACCGTTGCTCCGGCTCCACGTCACGCTCACTCCTCGCTTCCTCTTGAGTTGTGCTAGCGCAGCGCCAAAGAACCTCAAGGAGCTGTTGACGAAATTTGATGAAAGAGCAACAAAGAGTTCGTCACACTGCTCCGCATGGGACATGTGGGAAAGTCGATGTGTTCCCCACTCTCGCCACCCCCCTCAGCTCAGGCTGTTTCAGTGTGTGTGTGTGTGTGTGTGTGTGCGTGTGTGTGTGTGTGTGCGTGTGTGTGTGTGTGTGAGAGAGAGAGCCCAAGACCCCCCAGATGTCTCATTAGCTATATCATTAGGGAGACAGCTGGAAGGGGGCACAGACAGCTGACATGGGCCTGTAGTGGCAGGATTAGCCTCGACTTTAGGGCGGCTGAGTGTTTGGGGTCCAGATCCCATGTTCAGCCTTTAAGCGTCTGGAGTCACCACAGAACCTTCAGTCCAACGTTGTTGTTGTACTTTTTAGTTCTCTAAGCGCCAGACAAGGAGCACAAGAACGTTTTCAGGCAGCATACTCTTCAGAATGGCTCCGTCTCACTTTGGACCCTTATTCTTTTTATTTATGCAGTTTCAGTCATTTTGAACCTTTTCACACACATGAGTCTACAAAAATCACACTCTTTATTCACAGAAATAAATAAATATTTAAATTCCTGTTGAAGTGCAGACCGAGAAAAGTGTAGGCAGAAGCACTTGCCTGTTATAGCTTCACTTTTTGTTACACATACATCAGCAAAATCAACACAGGACAATATTTTCTGTTTTTTTTTTTTTTTATATATACAAACCAGTACACTACTAGTTTGTTTCTGCTTTGAATAAAGTGTTTCAATAAATTATCAACATAACTGGTCATAATAATGTTTAGACATAATTGAACATAGTAGTTTTTTTCTAAAACTGTATATCAAAACTTGCCTCGCCATTCCGCTTGATTCTCACATCCCTTCCGTCCTCCGCCTGGGATTTCTCCCATTGAGCTGGATTTCTCCGACTGAATTTTATGTTGGCCAATCAGCGAACAGATGGAGGAGTTGTGAACGATGGTGTTGATTCTCTGCCTCTAGTTTCAGCAATGGCAGCGGAGGAAGTAGACGAAGTCGTTCAGTCGACGTCGAACACGTTTCTAAATACTGAGCATTAAAGTTGGAGGAAGAATAACATGAGGGAGAGTTTATTGCTAGCAAAGATGTCGGAGACCCGTTTCACAGGATTGTTTACGCAACTGCTTGTAAGCTTCACCAAACTGTCACAATATGTTATGGCTAGATGTTAGCGATTGGGTAAAATCAGATCAAAATCGTTTCAAGTTTCAACAGAGGCCACGCCTCCAGGAAACAACTGTTTCCTAATATCCAAGGGTCCAGACCCTCTAGATGAAGCAGATCGTATAAAATATAGCAGACTAAGACTCCTGATGAAACCAAAATGCCTGTCGGCCATTGTTCTTTCCTGTTTTGTGAAGTGCACCAGTCCCTCCTGCAGCACCCACATCATGACGCAGCCTCCGCCGTTTCCCTCCACATGTAAAGCCTCTGGCTGCATTGACAAATCGTAGTCTGGGGTTCGTGTTGCTTTTGGAGCGATGGCTTTCAGCCAGTGCAAGTACAGAAACCGTGTTGCTTTATATAATGACAGTTTCTTATCAGATTGAGTCAAGCCTTTACAAGGTCTTTCGCTTTAGTTCAGGGGTTCGCAAACACACTTTGAGCTGAAACGCATCCATCACTGGGACGCAGCCTGGCTCCTCCCAGAGCGCCGTGACAACTGGACGTTCCCGTGATTTCTGTGAACTGCTCGAACACATGAGCAGCTTCCAACTTCTGGAGCTCGGATGTTTGATATCAGGCAGTGAGAAAAAAGGAATTAGCTGACTTATTTCACACAATGCATATACATATCTGCTTTCAGCTGTATTTACCTCTTAACTAATCAATTTCTTAAGTGTTTCACAGGTCAATAAATCAGTGTGTCGAAGCCCAAACCTGTTCTCCTGTTCACAATGAGAAACATTTGGATGTACAACAATACATCAGAGTAGACATGAATGTTTTTAACAGACAATTAAGCAGCTTTTTGGTATTTTTAGTAAGGAAAACCTGGAAACGATGCCACACAAAATACATTAGTAATATGCAGTTGATTTATTTACAAAATCAACAGTTGGCTTTCAAGATCAATAAAAAAAAATACCCAAAAACTTTTTCTTCAAAAAGGATTGTTAAATTTCTTTGTTGACTGGTTTGTGAAATATTTTTTGTAATTCCTAGTTGTTTTTTTTTTTTGCGATAGGTTAGATACACATTTCCAATATCTAAAGGGCATCTGGTGACATAAATTAGAGAGATTCAGTCATGGTTCATTCATGATGTCTAACAAAGAAGAAGAAGAAGAAGAAAACATGTTTCATGAGATGATTCAACCAACTTTTAAGTTTCTCCTCAGCAACTCCAGAAGAAAAGCCTGTGTGCAAGTAAATACTCCAGGAGACATTTAATGTCTAGTGTCGTTTAATGAGTGGGGACGAGGGGAGCTGCATCTCGCTTCGCTCGCTCCCCTCCATCGCCGCCGACGTCGTGCCCCACCGGGGGCCGCAACCCGTAGCGACCGCACGGCTGACAGCTGCCACGCTGGAAAAACAACGGCTGCCATTTTACTCCATGTGAACTCGTGGAGTAATTCCAGGAATGGCTGGTGATTCAACCGTGGCCCTATAATGTTACATAATGAGTGCGCTTCATAAACATAATCTCCGCTTCCCTTTTCCTTCCTCTTCCCCTCAGTGTCACCTTCTCATCTTCAGCCTGGTGTCAGGGCCCGCTCCCTGGCCGGGCCGGATCCGTTTCCCACCCCTCTCTGTCGTTTACATATTTCGCGTTATGCATTTAGAAGCACGCAGCTGCGCTTCCCACAGCTGCTGTTTAATTGGAGTGGAGTTTTACATCTGAACGCCGCGCTGACCTTTTGTTTTATTCCAACCTCGTTGCACTAGGAAAAAAAAAAAAAAATCCACAGTGCCAGTCAGAAGTTTTCATAATTTATCCATGCTAAAAAAAAATTTGACGTGTTTCACATCGCTGTCCCGCAACAAACTCTAAATACAGTATGTCTGCGTTTTGGTCATCTCACTGTTGATGTGGGGTAAAGCTAAAGGTCCCATTTTAGTCCCACTTTATAGCTCAATGAAGTCACAATGTTTCCTTCAGTTGTTGGAAAAAAAAAATCCTACATGTATCAGAAATGGCTTCAAAGAAATTGGACTTTAAATCACTCCTTAAAATTGGCCTCTGTCTCTTTAAGAAGCTCCTAACCTGTCCAACACTCTGCCTTCCCAGGAGACTTAAGGATTTCTCAAACACGCATGAAAGAATCAAAGCGATGCAATGCATGAATCAAAGCAATACTCCAGGCGTGGTTTTTATGCAAGAATATCATGACAGGATATAAAGCTAAGCTAAGCTAAAAAAAAAAAAAAAAAAAAAAAAAAACGGTTGATTTTGCATAATACCCCCAATTTAAAATACTTTATGTAAGTTACAGATTTGCTCACTTGTCTAACTGGCAGTTTCTTATTCTCCGCCTCAAACAAGTCAATTTTGACCTTTAAAGAACTTCCAGGTTGTCCATCTCCGTCACTGCTCTTGCTCGGTGCTGCTGCCAAACGGTTCAACCTTTCGTCCCGAGCGTAAAGCTTCGCTGCAGAAGCATGTGGCTCGTCCATGTAGGCAGCTGCAAATTTCTCACATGCTTGAAGGTGTTGACTTTGGAGCGGTGACTTACTTGGTGGTTGGCATCCACTGAGCCTGAGTTTCAGAGACCGGGTCGCTCACGCTCACGTTGGCCAATCTCGTTTCATTGAAGGTGACAGTTTGGATATTTGGACACAGTTGAATGTTTCAACATGATAATGACTTAAACGCATATCAAAACATTTTGAATTTGAGCCCTGCGCTGCTTATTTTATGAAATCAGTTTGCGGCACCGTTGCAGCCTGTTTAGTCCACTTTAATCAAACCACAGTTTGTCTGGAAAGTCCGGTTTGTTTAGGGGAGGCGTGAACTCATCACTGAACTCTAAAGCAGACCTTAAAAGCAAACTCTGGCCCGTCTACAAACTGGATCTTGGTTTGGTTAAAGTGAAATGAATGTGTGAAAGCAAGCGGACCAGAGGCCGCTCCAAAAGCAGGAAGTGGACGATAGTGCACAGGATTTTGGGTAAATATGACCAATGCATGTGGTCTTTAGCCAAAAATTGAAGGAGAAATCCTACAACTGCTGACATCTGACGCCTTGTTCTTTGGAGCAAACCATGAAGAAGAAGACAACAGGAAGTCGTTGGAGTACGATGGCGTGTGTTTTATTCTCTTATGTGAGCAAACTTATTCACCTGTGATTTTAATTGGAGACATCACTACTGTGAAATTGTGTTGTTTTTTTGGTTTTTTTTATCGGCATTCGCAGAATGCTGTCAGTTTTGCGCACACTTGTAATGGAAATGCAAATGCTGCAACTTTGGTCCCCGTTCGAACCGAGTCCATCGGACTACCGACTTTCTTCAAAACAACAAGTGCGTAACCGGAGGAACCGGTGGAAGCACAGCAGCTTCCACATGCCGGGTTGTGTTTACGGTGCACCTGTACTCATCTTTGGCAGGCTCCTTTCCATTGTCTTTGTTTTTTGGGCAGCTGTGCCTCTTGTCAGCTGCGCCCACCCTTCCAGTGGATCCGTGTGAGGCAGCTTGAACTCCTAAAAATACACTCTGACAACTTCAGACTGCCGCTAAGAAATTCCCAAGTAGTCTGAGTGTGATGTAATCTGGGATGAATGTTAATCAGCGGATCTAAAAAAGCTGCCTTCCACATCAGACAGATTAACCACGATTTAATCCCACCCTGACTTTCTCACCCTGGATGCATTTTGTCACTCGTCCCGCTTTACCCTTGAGATCCCCCCGCGCCCCCCCCCCCATTCCCTCCCCACCTTCTATCTTCAGGCTGGAGCAGCAGATGAAAGGAAGTCAGAGCGAGCATTAAAGGCCGCGTCTTGGCAGTCAAGTTGACCTCAAGGCTTCGCTCCTCTGCTGCATTTTAATCCACCTCCTCCTGACTACTTACCTGTGAAACCCTCCATGTCTGCTCAAGCCGCCGGGTGGAACACAATGACTTTAAAGGAAGTGTCATCATTCCCTTTTCTGCTGCTCAATACAGACCTTCTTTTGTTTTTCCTTTGTATATATATATATATTTTGAAATTTTTCTATAAATCTTTTATTATTCTCAGTGCGGTGTTTTGTGTTCTGTGGCGGTAGCTGATTTCTTCAGCATCTGCGCATGAAAAGGTCAGGGAACGGCAGCCGGAAGGTCGGAGAGTTTTCGGGCTTCACTTGGCTTCAGATGACAGCGTGCTGCGTTTCTGTTGACCGTAACAAACTGAAATGACCAAAATCTATTTGTCTGACGGAACCAGATCCATTTCCAAAAAAACTCGATAGGTTTCTGTGCAATATTGAGGGTTTTTTTTCACAGCACTGAAAAAAATGTACTTAGTAAAAAAAAAAAAAAAAAAAAAAAAAAAAACCCTGAAGAAGAGAACAGGAAGTAGTTGGAGTTTGTTTTTTTGATTCTTTTCAAAGTACAGCTGGATCCACCACAGCTTCACTCATTTCATATAAAGAAAAAGTTCTTGCATGTTGAATCCAAGGCTCTTCTGTAAAATGGCAGACACCAACTTCCCCAACAGTCTGCACAGCTCGCCGCTCACAATTAGCCACATGTCCTCAGATGGCTGGTAGATGATGAATGCGAGCGCTATGGCTGAATTATGAATTTAGCTCATGTAACTATTTGCATATACCATGATTTTTAATGATTTATCGCGTCACCATTCTAATAAGTTTCTTATTTAATGGAAACAATTGTGAAATCGTGTTTTTTTGGGGGTTTTTTTGTCAACATTAGCAGAGTTTTGCGTCTGTTTGTAACAAAAAAGCCTCTAACGTGACAGCAGCTTAAATAAAAAAAATTAACAAAGTCTTTTCAGAGATGAAATTCAGGCTCCTTAATTCCTCTCTCTCGTTCAGAGGGATCCTCCATCTTTGTTTCCGCTTCGTTCCCACCTGCAGGCCCGGCTCCTTCGACCCCTGCCGCTGACAACCTCAAAACACGTGTGTTATCGCGTTAATTCGCCGTCAGCGCGAGGAGGTTAGTGGTACAAACATGTTTGCCATTTGTCTCCCCCCCAGACAGGTTTCAGGAGTGGAACAAAGATGTCGCTGTACGAGAGCAGCAGATGCCCTTTACATGTGTCGGGACAGAAGAAGAACAAGAACAACTGGATGAACTCAACATCTCTTCAAAGCACCTGTCGGGCCCCGCGGGTTGCTAGGCAACAGCTCCCCCCCTCCTCCCCCCTTCATCCCACTTTGTCTTTCTTGCTCGTGCTTCGTACCGAGCTAAACCCGGTACGTCATTCTGGCGTCATTTCATCACGGTGCGTCTGCTGTTGAGGTGTGGACAGCTTCTGGCCGGGGATAACTAGGTGAACTACGTCTTTTTTTTTTTACCCCCCGCCCTCCGCCGCTCGGTTTTCCTCCCTCCTCTCGTCATGACGGAACAGCGAGGCGCTAACAGCCGTGAGAATTCAGGCCTGGAAAGATTCAGGAAGCAATTCAGTCCCAACAGAGGGACAGAAATGGAGCCGGTCTCTGACTGAAGCAACAGTCTGAAGAGTCGGCCTGTCACTGCACAGCGAGATGACGTTTATTTGAACAAAGATCAGTTCAGATCACACTATCACTGAGTTCACATGAATAAATCAGAGTCAACCAACAAAAGGTGATTGAAGTTACTTTTGCGAATGTCACATATTTTGTGATTTTTCTTTTCTTGTGTTAATGTTTAGTTCAATCAATAAAGTTTGTTTTGTAAAGCACATTTCAGCACCAAGGCAGGTCAAAGAGCTTTACGTCCTAAAAATTCAAAGTTGCGCCACAAAAATAGAAATTGTGGCGCGATCATTTTCGTCCGGCTTGTTTAGTTAGTTCAGTTTTTTTCAGTGATTCTGTCGAACAGTTTGTCACAAGCAATGCCTGATTTTCACTGGTTGATTTCTTTTTAGTAAATGTGTATTTATTATTGCTTTTGTCAGTTTCAGGTGATTTCTGGGGATTATTTGGGACTTTTTGGTCGTCAGCAGAGCGGAGGCAACAATTCAGTCCATTAGTCCAAGTCCCTCACAGAACATGCGAGAAACTACACTTCTTATGACGTCCTTTAAATCGTATCTTTCATCTTCCTAATCTTTCATAAAGAATTATGGAAGCATTTGCATGGTGCATAAATAACGCCAGATGACATGAGGATATCTGCAGAAGTGTTGATTGCTGCTCTTTGTAGCCCAGCTTGTCTGGTGTTTTATAACTTTACAGGTTGGTTGTGCCAAAAACCAGTTCCCAACTTTTTCTGCTGTTGCCCTGCTTTTAAAAACGATCACATGTTTCGTCGTCCGCTTTGGCCAAGGATCAATCGGAATCCAAGGAATGTTATTTCTCTTTTCACGACACAGAGACGCATTCCTTGAGTAGCAGCAGAGGACGATGGAACACAGGAGAATAACCTTTAAGCGGTTCTCGGTCTTGCTAAATTAGCTGAGGGTAAGCAGTAGGAAGAAAAGAAAACTCACGGTGGATGTTAGAGATTATTACCCAGAGTGCTCCTGCTCCGTGTTGAACTTCCAGATGCTCAGTTAGCGCTGACCCGGTCGTCGCCGGTCAGATGAGGGGTTGAGCAGGTGGGGAGCGTTTGTTGATGCAGGAGCGACAGAGTCGGGAAGAATGTTCCACGTGTGGAAATCGTTCGCAGTCGAACAGGCGAGGCGGGGGGATAAAAAGATGGAAAGGGAGACAAAAAAAAAATGGATCAGAAAGGAAACTATAGAATATTCTCCTCTGTTCTCACAGCGGAGACCAAGGGAGATGAATTTTATTTGAAACAAGGGTAGAATTGTGTGTGTGTGTGCGTGTGTGTGTGTGTGTGTGTGTGTGTGTGTGTGTGTGTGTGTTCCAGATAGTTACAACACTCTTCAAATTATCATTGTTCTCATCACATTCTTTAGTCTTTTATCCTCATTTTCCTTTTGACCTCCTGCAGCAACCTTAACCGTAAAATACAAATTATTATTATTATTATTTATTTTTAAAAAAAATTAAAATCTGTACATTTTGGCAGAAACTGCAGAACCATTTTCATTGCAGCTGCTGGTGTTTTATGTCTCTACCAGCATTGCACAGCCACAGATCATGACTCTGCCACCACCGTGTCTTACTTTGGCGTGTGAACTGTGTTGTGTTTACTTCCTGTCCTTTGTCTGCAGGCAAAAAAGTTACTATGTCTTGTGTGACCAATTGGACTTTATTCCTTTTGCTCCTCACAAGAAACCTGTTAAAAATTGTCGAGACAAACTTGAATTATGGAAAAGCAACTTGTTTTTTCAGCTTTAAATCATGTTGTAACGTTGCTCCTCCATCAAAATTATGTCTGGAGTGCTGCTTCGATTCTTTCATGCATGTTTGAGAAACCATTGAATCTCCCATGGCAACCATTAACCCACGCCTAAACACTTCCTCACTCAAAGCTCCACCTATTTACCCAAATCTCCACTTTAGAGCTTCAGTCTCCAGCCAAGCAGCTCCTTCAGACTAGCCACCAGCAATTAGCAAGCACCTGGTGGAACTGCCCGTCTGCTGAGCTGAAAATACAAGCTACTTTTCGGTCCAGCACTCTTCAGAATGGCTGTAAACAGCATAACGGAGAAGTGTTGTTGTGGTCACGTGTTGAAGGCGGAGTTCAGGAAAGAGCAGGAGCTTCTTCTTCTTCTTCTTCAAGGCGTCAGATATAGCTAAGTGACGTCAGAATTTCTTTTAAGTTAAGTTTGAGACATATAGAGCATTTTCAGAACAGCTGAACTTAACACTACTTGATTATGCTATAAAATCTCACCATGGGCCTTGAAAATACATATCAGTCCACTCCATAACCATGCTGTGTTAATGGATGTCACAAAGTTAGGAGCTAAAGACGCTGCTTGTGTGACACTCCAGTACCACGACTTCATTTACCAGACATGGTTAAAGCAAAAAGATCCCATCAGCTTTCTGTGTGTGTTTATTCTGATGGTGAACATGTGTAAACAGTGATTCCTGGTCAACACTAACGTGACACTGTGAGGGTGTTGGTGTCAGCATTTGTCCTTCAAACGTCTTCAGAGTTAAAGTGGGTTTAATTGAACTTCCTTGCTGCTTTTTTTTTTTTTTTTTTTTTTTTTTAACGTCACATGCGTTTGTATCATCTTGTTCCTCCTCCTATTTCCTTTGTTGATCTTTCTACTCTGAATTCAGTTTCTGTTTGTTTCTCTCTGAATTTCGTTTTTCCTCATTTTGTCCCATTGACGTCTCTCCTCCGTGTCTTCCTCTCCCTCTCGTCCCAGCCTTTCTTTCTCGTCTCTTCCTCGTCTCCTCTGTCATCCCTTCTCCCCCCCTGCCTCCAGGAAGCGTTTTATCAAAGGAAACCATTCAGTTTGTGGGACTTTGGCCCAGTTAGGCCCCTCTGGCTTGTCAACAGTTGTCTTGGAGAGGCGATGCACTCGCCAGGGCTGGCTGTCCTCCCACTGTGCCTCTTTGACCCGCCCCGCCCCAACCCGTTGCTGCTGGGCTGCTGCTTCTGGCCCGAATCGGTCTGTCCAGAGCCAGCTCTGGCGCTCATAAGGGTTTGCATCTGTGTGTGTGTGTATGTTTGTGTGTGCCCGGGTTTGTGTCAAATGGTCAGTTTGCTGGCTTGGTCACTTGCACCTGAGCCGCGTGACGTCACTGATCTGCCGTCAAAAAAAAAAAAATAAATAAAGAAGAAAATAAAAAACTAGGTTATAGGACTGTAGACACATTGCATATTGTTTACATCCGGGAAATTTTTGCGAGTCTGCACAAAGCTGGAAAGCAAACAGACGACAATTTTGCTTTTAATCCGTAGCCTTGCTGCCGCAATAGAGCAATCCTGGTAACAAAAGGAAACCCAGAAATGCATGTGTTACTAAGTTAGTGAACAGGAAAGGAAATAATAATGCAGAAAAAGAGTTGAACAACTAAAAACTACTCATTTTCTTCCTCCTTCTCGCTCCGTGTAGCCGTGTTGGCTATGCTACACACGGACTCGTTGCCTTAGCAACTGACTGACAGCAGCTCTTCTAGTGTATCAGGATGCAAAACCAAAACACACAAAGACCAGAACATTCAGTCCGTTACAGTACGATGTTTATTTGCGATTATTAATAAGTGATTTCCTGAACACAGCTGCGATAGATCAGCTAATTTAAACCCCTGCTTTACTTATGACTCTTAAAAAATCATAAGTAAAAAAAAAAAAAAGTATTGAAAATACTTTATTAATCACAAAGGGTTAGCAACTTTCTTACAGAACTGAAAAACGCCAAATTCTGCAGCATGTCTCTGTTAGTTGAATGTAATTTGGAGTTGAGTGCTTTGCCCAGGAATACATGAAGCTCTGGCCGAACGTTCAGGGTTGAAGGTTTAACCTTTGACCTCGTCGAAAGTGCTTTCCAGCCTCAAACCAGGTTGTTTCCCCCCCCCCACCCCCCCAGTGTCATCCCAAGTTTTATGCCCAATTCATCTTTAACTAGCTTCCTGCTCTCTGTTACATGAACTCCCAATAAAACCCAAACTTGTGGTTTCTGATATTTTTTTTCGTAGCCCGTTTAACCTCTAATGTAAATGAAAACTGCAATCGTCTGAACACCCTTGACTTCTGAACTCCTTCCCTCGGTGAGGCTGAAAAGTCCTCGGCGTATGCATGTCATATAATTACGAGTCGCGGCGCATGTTTATAAAAAGAGTACAGTCTGAAATCTGGGTCTCGCGTAATTACACATTTGCTTCCAGACAGCTGGGTATCTCTGCATAGATCCTGGAAATGCTATAGATACTCTAATGTGAGCCACATTTGGTGCCTATGTTGTGGGACTTTTATTTTCTCTGCAAAAGGCACAATGGAGGAAAACATGATGCAATTAAATGTGTTCATTCAATCCTATATTTACACAATGTGCATGTATAACTGCTCTGTAAACTCAAGTGTGGTTTTGGTTGAAAAGAGAGCTGGTTGTTGCGAAAAGAGACAAAGATGTAATCTTAGCTGTGGAAGGGAACGGAATTGCTTCAGTCTGAGCAGGTCGCATATAGCATCGGTGCCTGGTAACACTTAGCTGCTACGTATATATGTATTTATGCAAAGAGGTCATGGCACAGATCACGCCACCGAGGCTCCCTCAAAGATAAGTAGACCAAACTGGTAACAATGTAGAACTATCTGGTTTCCACGCGGCTAAACGCTGAGACTGGATGTCAGTTTGCGTTGAATCAGAACTTCGTGCCTCCTTATCCTTCAAGAAGATTTCAAAACAAGATTGCTGGAGGGAACAAATGTGAGGGGGCTGTGAGAAAGGAGAATCGCAGGTGAGCGGACGGTTAGTGCTGAAAACAGAACACAGTTAGGCATGCCCTGCTACCAGACAGAGAACACAAACACTCGTACTTGGCTTAGGTATTTTGTTGGCAAAAAAGGGTCTCGACAATTCCAAATCCCGACATAGAACAGTCAATAAGTTGGTATTTAGCTGGCCCCTTGTTCTA
This sequence comes from Poeciliopsis turrubarensis, assembly GCA_010277015.1. Classification (NCBI taxonomy): domain Eukaryota; kingdom Metazoa; phylum Chordata; class Actinopteri; order Cyprinodontiformes; family Poeciliidae; genus Poeciliopsis; species Poeciliopsis turrubarensis. The sequence goes on along the minus strand of VMRN01000046.1, from coordinate 1,369,275 downwards.
AACTTCATACAGAGTGTCTGGGCTCTCCGCTACTGAGAAGCGATCGCTTTCTGGAAATGTCACCCGCTTGCTTATGTCTGTCCGTGACGTGTGGAATGCGCCGGTTCAAAGCTATGAAGCTTACCGGCGCACTTCAGCCAACCATACTCCACTATGAAGAGGGAAGAGTCAAACTGAACAAAATGGCTTTTAATGGTAAATTCAGTGTTTGAAGGAATGGCAAAATACTGTTCATTTCCTCTAAAGCCGTTGCTAAAACTACAGCCAGACGACAAGCGCAGAAAGTCAACGTCGTCGTTCACGACGTCTCTCTCTGTTCGCTGATTGGCGAAATCCAAGTCCATGAGAGTAAACCGAGACTGAGCTGTAAGTGAGAATTGAATCTCGCAAAATAGCATTAGAGGGCGACGTAGTGTGTGTGTGTGTGTGTGTGTGTATGTGTGTGTGTAAACAAACCGATAACTGCGTGAACTTTCACATGCTTGTCTTAGAATTTCCATGGGGATGCTTTACACTTCTGCAGGTCAGTTCATTATTGATGCTTCTAAAGTTCTGAGAAAGGATGGATGGCATATTTTTGTATGTACTCACACCAAGGCCCAGACAGTGGTCATGGACACTGGTTTGATTCGCAAGCTGCTGACTCATCTAAAATGGACACCAGAAGGAATTCGAGGTTGGATTAGAAGTGGAGAGCCAGCAATCACCATCAGCTGATCGGGTCTAATAGGAATCCTGCATTTTTTATTTTTTTTTCTCCAACATGTGTGAACACTTTACGCTACATTGCAGGGATCACCCACTGGGCCGCTTTGGTCATGCAAACCCTCACTGCAGTCCCCACTAAGCTATTTTTTGATGCTTCCAAGAGATGATCTCCATCAGCGTTGTTAAAGACAACCTCAGTGTGGATGGCAGAACCCAAAGTATCCCTCTTCCGGTCCAACCTGGTGCCACGTGTTCCACCCGCAGTCGTTCTTTGGCCTCTGCTCATATTCCTATCCCCAGTGGTCATAATGCTCTGCCTGATCGGCGTATATTCTGATATGAACACGATGGCCTGTGGTTTTCGCTCCGCTGCGTTCTTGCTGCTGCAGGCGTGGGGAACTCTTCCTCATCCTCCATCGCTCGTGGTTTCGAAGTGGAAGCGCTCCACCTTGACGTGCTATTTTTCATCATGGTTTTAATTACACTTCCTGAAGAGTGCTTGGGGTGCCTCTGAACGCCGCGGCTCCATATTGATCGCGGTGAACAATAGGGAACCTGGAAGGGCTTTTAGTCTGGCTCTTTAAAAAAAAAAAAAAAAAAACTAGAAAAAGTTCCAAAAAGCGGCACGCGGTGCAGAGCTGCCGGACTGAACTGTCGCTGCACACTGAGGGGCGTTTAATCTTCACCACGGCTCATCCATCACACGGCGACGGCGCAGGAGACGGCAGCCATGTTTACATGCATAGAGTGTTCCATTCTAAGTGGCCCAGTTACCCCACCGTGACCAATTTCCTTTTCTTTTTTTTTTTTTTTTTTTTTTTTTTTTTTTTTATTCTCAGCGAAACATACTTCAGCAAATACATAAGCTGAAATATGTAAGTTTACTGGGAGAAGTTAGAGGCGTTTCTTCCTGCAGGACGTTTCATTCAGATGCGCAGACACAACCTGCTGGTTTTGATCAGTAAATGTAAAAAGCCTGACTTTGAAGGACCTTCACCAGCTTCTGATTTAATTACGGGTCACAGGTAGATTTTGAGCGTCAATAAAACGACACGGCAATCCAGAGGTACAGTCACAGTTGGCATGGGAACGCTCATTTACAGCCCCCCTGGGGGCAGTTAGAGGAATCCTCTCTCTGGCAGCCAAAGCCTTTCATATTTTCCGCGGAGCAGCACGCTGGAAGCTGACGGGAATATTCTAGTAGCTTGGGTTTTTATATATATATATATATACAAGGGAAATTCAATCCCAGATGATCAAAGGTTCTCGTCGAGGTCTGGCACTTTTAACTTGAATAGTGACTTAAGCACCAAAGAAAAGTTAAGTGAATTTATGCCTGAAACATGGGTCTGTCCACACAGCGTCATATTCTGACATTATGTTGGTGGGAAAAAAAAAAAGTTCCCACTGTTATTGCCCAGGTCATGTATGGAAACACGCTAGTGACAGGACAGAGGTCAGCGTTTCATCTAAGCTCAGGGTCAGCAGGAGGCACGGAGCGGGCGCATTTACCAGGATGCATTTCACCATCAGCAGCATAAACCGACAGCTTATCAGTTTTGTTGCTGATTGAACCAAATTGAAACTGATCGACTGGGTCCTTCATGCGACTCCTTGGACTGTTTTAATCATTAGTTGTTCAATTCAATCCAACATTAGCACGTTGACGAACGGGCTGCTGTCTGCCGGTTTTAACTCGGGTCAGACCAGCACAGCTCAACTTCCACTCTGGAATCCATAAACACAAACCAGCAAGTCTAAATTTAATAAATGTAACTTCAGGGAGCCACAAATATGAAATACGGCCGAAAAAACCCAGAGTAGCAAAAGCTACAGCTAAACTAGAGCGGCCGCTAGCATGATGGCGCCAAAACGCTAACAGAGTGTAACAGTTTTTACTTCTCAAAACAAAGTCTTAAGACCGGTTCATTTAATAACAAACACACTAGTTGATGGCAGCTTTATGAAAATCAAATTTTTGGTGCTACGCAGATGTTAGCAACAAAAACTGAGCAAAAGATTCACCAACCCGTCTCGCGGGAGGCACTGCCACCCTGTGGCGTTCCCTGGTACAGCACCTCAGCGAGGCTGACTGACCGTCACAAACTGAAGACCGGCACGCCAAGGTCTCACATCCTGTCCACGCTTAGCAAGTCAGCAAGGAGGAAAAGGTTCCAACGAAGTTTCAGGCTGTTTGAGCATCAGCCGAATGCAAACTGTAACGTAATGTTTGTTTTATGATGTAAAGCGCTTCCAGCTCCCGTGTTGCTTAAATACGCCACATAAATAAACTTGGTTGATTGATATGGGAATTAAATGGACATGTGGAGTTTTAAAAGCAATTAGTGATTTCATTTCAACCAGGATTGGCTTATTGAAAGAGGAAGTGCAGTCCAACAACCATTCAGAGCTGTGAAAGTCTGTTCTAACAGATCTGTCAAAAGCCAGAGGTCACATTTGGAACAGAAATGATGTGACTTTGCTCAACTGCAAACTGATTTGACCATTTCTTTACCGACATACGTTTGATTACAAAGGGACGGGTGGAAAATCTGAACGATGTGTCTGCTGTGCCTCTCAGTCTGTAAATCTTTTGCTTCAAAATAATGTTTGATGTTTTTTTTTTTCCTCCCCTCCAGTTTTTTTTTTTTTTTTGCAATTTGCTGTCAAAAACGAAGCCTGCATGGCGATTTCCAACACAGACCTCGTAGTATTTGACTCTCCGGTGTCGTTGTGCGTCACGCTCCCGCTGACGCTGCTCAAACTGACTTCACGAAGTTTAGCGGGACCACTCGAAATTCCACAGACAGAGCCGCCTTTTGTGTCGTGAAGTCAAGCTCGTTGCGGAACGGGAAGGAGAGTTTCTTGGTCCTGGGAGATTAAGAAACATTGTGCAGAAACAAGCAAATATGGGGAACCTGTGGGGGGAAAGGAGGACGCACAGATGGTGCTGTTAGGTTTTGTCACTGATGGAACCTTCTAGGTCAGACGTCTGGCAGTAGGGGGGGGTAGGGGGGATAGGTGGTTGGAGGGGATTTGTATTCTCAGCGGGGGCTACCTGCAAACAGCTTAAGGGTCTAAAAATAAAAAGGTAGCAGTAAAAGAACGAGAGATAAGGTTCCTTTCTTTCTTTGTTTCTTTCTATCCCTCTGTCTTTCTCGGTTGTTTACCTTAAGCATTAGAGGGAAGGTGGTTTCTGCATGTGGAACCATTTTCCCCCCTCCCAGCCTTAATGACTCCTAATTTCATGGCAAATAAACTAAACAATGATGCCTTTGAGTCTTGCTTCACTTGTAAGCACCGCGAGACAAAATCGCATTCTTTTCCGGTCAAAGTCCGGCTTAAATGTTCCTTTCTTATCAAGCAGTCGACCTGTGAACGCACCCCGGACTGTTTGGATTTCGTTTTCTTTTCCAGGCAGTTTGATGCCTGATTCCATCAAACTCTTTAAGATGGCGGTGTTTGACTTTTCATTAAAAAAGTTTTATTTAAAAAGACTGTTTTTTTTGTGTGTTTTTTTTTTTTACATATTTGTCAAAACGGCCATTATTATCTGTTTAACATTATACTGTCAGAGCCTGGTACTGGTTACCGTTTTGACAAATATGTCCAGGAAAAACATTTTTATAAACGTTAACATGCTGCTGCTGTAGAAACAACAAAAACGTTAATGCTGGATTTTTTTTCAAATTTTTTTCTAAAATAGAATTTTCAAAATTCTATTTCAGAATTGCACAGTAGCTGTGGATAAAAAAAAAGTGTTATTTACAAAATGAAATTCTTTTTGTGTCATTTTAACGTAATGGAATAGTTCATTTTGGTGTCAGATATAAAGACTGATGATGTTTCAGGAGTTATTAATACGTGAGGTTTATGAATTAGTCCATAAACCGTCAGTCACATAAAGACAATTATAAAGTCGGCCTTCTGTCACCTGAAGAACATTCCCAGGATTAATGAGAAACTCATCCATCACATTTATCTTTTGTCTCGTTGATTAGTTCAACAGTATCCTCAAAGGCCTGCCTAAAAAAAAAAAATAAAAATAAAATAAATCAATCAATCGCTGCTGCTGGTGGTCTGACTGAACCCAGGAAGACGGAGCGCATCACCCGGTTCTAACGTTCTTCCACTGAGAGAAGAGACATTAAGACGCTGTTAGTTTATTAATTAAAGATCTGCTACCGTTTTATCGACTAGAACCGGAACCGAACGCGGAGGAGCAACATTCAACTTCAACGCACCGACTTCCAGAAAACTGCAAAACAGCCGAAACACTGAGCTCCTTCAGAACAAAGCCAACAACTCAGCTGCTTCGAGCTGCCTCCAGTAGCAACTGGAACATTGATTATATCTGAGGTTTGATGATTTTGATGAAGCTATCTGACAGAATGTAATGTTTACCGCTTGTTTCATAATTGATGACTATTGATTGATGAACTTGACTGGACTCTGTTTGATCTGTTGTAGTGAAGTCAGAAGAAGGTTGTAATCTGGATGGGTGACTCTACAATCAGAAACCAAGTAAAAAAAAAAAAAGAAAAAAAAAAAAAAAAGACATTTGTCTCAGATGTTTTAGAGTTGACTTTCTGGAAACAGACAAACTGATCCAGTTGTGACGGACAGGAGAAGAACCTTGATATTTAGGAGTCCGGTGGAACAGACATGCCTCCGCTGGTCTCCAACTCTCATCAGGTCTATTCCTGCAGCCGTTCTCCAAGGAGCTCCCAAAACCAGAGCTCCTGGTTTCACACACGCACACACACACTCACACACACTCACACACCTGTTCCTGGGTGTCACTCCTCCACACGGCTGTCTCGGTGGAGCGCAGTTAATCGCTGATTTGGCACACTTACAGCGACAACATACCGAGGTCCAGTTTCAGCGGCCCAGCGCCCCACACATAAGAAAACGCGCTTTCGTTCTTGTCCTCGCTCGCACACGGCGGCCACATTTCACTTTACACGCGGACTTTGCACGGCAAACAGAAATAGCCTCTTTCAGTCGCACAACAATCGTGCGAAGGCCATGGAGGACGGCCACATCTGACTCTCATCTGACTGCTGATTCACCAAGAAAAAAAACACACACACACACACACACACACAAAAAAACGGTCTTTTCAAAGCCGGCCTGAAATGTACAATTATTGCAGTCTGGCGACAGCTTGTATATGCTGGAGCGCGCTCAGTTTTTGTGGCTTTTGCCTAAATGGGAAACAATTAAAGAGGCTTTTGGCAGCGCGCGAAGCCAGACAGATTAAAAATGGCCGAGCTTTTCAGAGCGGGAGGGAGAGGGAGGAGGCCCGAGTCGAGCCATGGGAATCCGTGAACTTGGTCCCTCAACGTTCGGTGGGTTTGGAGCCGCGTGGAGGCGGAGGTGGAGGTTTCCACGTTGCTCTGAACGAGGAGCGCCCCGAGAAAGTCTCCTCACGTTTCGCCACGTCACGGCGAGAAGGAAGCTTCCGCGCGAGCCAAACTGGATTTCAAAACATCCAGCAAGAAAAAAACAAATGCCTTCAATGCCTAAGATTAAATTCATCTTATATCCATGAACGTGTATTTTTTTTTTTTTTTTAAAAAAAGAGAGGTATGAGTATTAATGTTAGGATTGCAGTTCATTTTTATGACGATTAATTGAACTTTGCTGCTAGTTGTGAATCCATATCAACTTCCGAAAATAATGACTTAAGAATTTTTTCTTTTTTGCCAAACAAAAAAAACAACCCAGTTTTACACACCTGTGATGGAGCGTGTGCATCTGCATGTGTGTGTGTGTGTGTGTGTTTCAGGGATTTTAACTGGGTTAAGAATGCGGAATGAATTGCCGAGAACTGAATGCATAATTGCATTAATAAAAAAAAAAAAAAAAAAAAAAAGGGCAAAGCAAAATGACCACAGAATAATTTAATAGCAGTCTCCTATGTGTAAAATGCCTGGGTGAGCCTAGCCCCGCCTTCAAGGACAAAGCTTCTCCTTCAGACTAGCCAGCAGCAATTAGCAAACATCTGGTGGACCTGCACACCAGTTGAACTTGTCATGAGAGCTACTTGTAAAAGCCGGTTAAAAACTCTGTTGAAGGGTTAATAGAGGAGCCATGTGGAGATGACTTCCTGGAGGCGGAGTTTCAGAAAGAGCAGGTGCCTCTTAAAGGGACAGAGACACAATTTCAAGGTGGCGAATTGTGCAGTAAAATTTCTTTCAAGTCACATTTGATATCAATAGAGTTTTACTAACAACTGGAGGTGACACAGTTAGCTGATTGTGTTGTCATGGAGACTTTGGTGTGACTCATTGGAGACGTTCTTCAGGAACGCCCATATTTTCCCTCCATCACCTCCATCCTCCTCTTCAGCTGAGAGGAGGATACAGCAGATAGCTGCAGCAAGAAGGAGAACGGAGGAGAAAAAAGGAGGCAAGGCAGAGGGGGTGGAGGTGTGTGTGCGTGTGTGTGTGCGTGTGCGTGCGTGCGTGTATGTGCGTGTGCGTGCGTGTGTGTGTGTAGGGGGGGATCTGGGTGTGTGGAAAGCAGCCACTGCAGCAAACACCTCTGAAACAGAAACAGCCATTTAGCGGCGAAAACAAGCTCCCCTCACAAGACGCCCATGAATGGGCCACTTCAGCCGGCCGAGGAAGTTCCATCGAGGGGCAGGATGTTCTCCTCAGGACGCTCTTGAGGCGGGACGCGGGCCAGAAAGTATGCTTACATAGACCCGTCTCTCTCTTTCTCTCTCTCTCTCTCTCTCTCTCTCTCCTTCTGTCACCGTCCAGCTTTGCCCTCCTTCTCTGGCCGAGTAGAAAAGAAGGAAGAGAGAGAGAGAGAGAAAAGGAGCAAACTCTCCCCGGCCCGCTTCGCCCTCTCCATCCCCTCCTGCAGAGCCGCAGCCAGCCAGGCGGCGGTGGAGGGCGTGGAGCTGCGCTCAGCAAACAAAGGCAGAGAGGCAAAGACTCTCTGTGATTAAAGAGCAGTTAAGATGCTATGAGAGACTAATTTGTTCTCTGTGTGACTGAGAACAAAACAAAATCTGGGGCTTAACGCTTCCTGCAGCAGCTTAGAGCGAAACGCTGCAACGAGACTCCTTTCTCTTTCTAAATCCTTCACACAAACTGCAATGTGGTAACGCTTTCTGCATGCTTTTTAGATCAACACGCGCACACACACGCACGCACACACACACACACACACACACACACACACACACACAGCATCGCGGCGACTGCAGAGTGCAGCAGTCGGGTCAGGGGTCAGTTCGTCCGGCTGTCTGACCCGAGAATATTTCAGCTGTGATTTTCTTTATTGCCACCATCAGGCTGCAGTTTTCACCACCAGCTTGTCTTCTGTTTGTTATTCCATCACGTCTGCAACATATTTTCATAGATATGTCTCTTTTTTGACATTTAAACAAGAGTGAAAAAAAACATATGTATAAAAATCTTAATCTTGGAAGCACGAAACATCAAAAATGAGGGCAGAGTGGAGAAATAAGAGGTATGAAACTGTATCTACTGTTGCATATTGAGATACGTCTGCAGTTCAGTCACAGTCAATAAAATAAAATATGCATCTCAAATTGTCTCTTTTATCAGATTAAAACAGGAACATTAATTATAAAGCAGGTATTACATACAGTTTTCATGAAACTCCTGTTTCTGTTTGTAATGATCTTTTTTTTTTCTTTTTTACTGGTGATGCAATGACCTCATTTCAAATGTTATAAGTGAAAAATCATCATGATTTAAAAAAAAAAAAAAAACGAAAAAGCTTTCAAACTTTTTGATCGATGCGATGTTTCACTCTGTGACAAAGTTGCTCAAAGAAATTGAATTTTAAATAATTCTCCAATTTATTGAATGGGACAGAAATGGAACATTCAGAAATACTGACGTAGTTTATAAATCTCTGATTTACACTCTTTAGGAACACAGTTATGCTAGCCAGGCTAACGCCGTTAGTCGCTAACAAAATCCGCTAATGATGCATCAAACGTTAATTCTGTTTCTATTTAGTCTTTGCTTTTGCATAATTATTTCTCCTCATCGAAATAATTACAAGCCACTCACCGCAGGAACAGTAGAAAAGCCGTTTAGCTTACATGTAAATTCTTAAGCACAAATCAAATCTTGCTGGCATTACTACTGGCAGGACAAATCTCCGCAATTAGCATCTTCGGTCGCTACAGCAACATGATTCATACAAAGACAATCGTGTTCACTCAGGACCTAAACGTAAAAACCCAATAAATGAATCAACACGTGATGAACATTCAGCGCCGCTGAGTTCACGTTTTCAGTCTGGTGGAAAAACGTTTGGAGTCATTTTCTGTCCTCCTCACTGCATCAAAGTCTTTGACCCAGGAATTTGTCACATCCTTTTGTTCTTTTATTCTTTTTCATTCATTCTTCTTCAGTCAGATTTTGTAAATACTCCCCTTCGGTCCCCAACTAAAACCCAGGCCTTGCCGCCGTCCGCCAAGACCAACAGTTTGCAATACCGTGTTGCGACACGACCGAGACACAACAAGCAGGAACCGACAGACTAACATTTGCTCTCTGCGGTGCTTTTGGTTCCAGCTCATTTCGAAATTCCTCCAAACTTCAGGATCGCAAAGTTTGCCAGAGTTTTGTTTCGCTGCCAACGGAGCAGTCAAAGTTTGCCTCTGCAAATCGGCAGTGACAGAAAACGGGGCCGACGGAGGGTTCTGTTGTGACGTGTTTGTTCAGGACCGGCTCTGACGGCAGAGTTTGTGAGAGGGAGACTCAGAGATGTTGTGAAGTGGTTGCTTTTTATTTTTATTTATTTTTTTTTTATTTGCTGCTCTCCCATGTGGGGGAGAAACGTCAGTCCCAGAGGAGCTGCTGTTGTGGTGGAATGTTGCATCGTGAGAAAAGGATGAAGACTGAAGCAAACAAGCTGTGAGACAGAATAATCAAATAATGCCAGTTAGTTTCACCTCTCTGGGTCAGAACCACTGAACACGAGCGGAGAGGAATGATAACAAAACGAGACAAACTGCTGGAAACCGCTAAACCCTTTTCACTCAGCGGAGGCGCCATGATGGATTTCGGAACCCAGAGATGGGAGAATTTGTTTTCCCAAGTTGTTTTTTGCTGTTTTATCGGCGGCTTCCACTGGTTCCAGTCGAACGTAACGCCCGGTCGGGACCCGCAGGCGGCCGGATTCACCAAACCTTGAAACAGCCGGTTTAGAAAGCGACCCACACCTCCCGCCTCCCGACCCGGTCATCAAATGACCGACTTTACCTGAATTCACGCCACATCGTTGATATCAGTGCGTCATAAACGGAGGCTCCCCTCAAACCGGTGCAACTTTCAAACACATGCCGTACGGAGAAACTTGAATTATGGCAGGAAAATCCCTCCGTAGGCAAGGAGCTCACCGGTTTTTTTCCCTACATGCTCGGCTACATGCTGGCAGGCCGCCGTTTCCGTGGTTACTGATGGTTAGATGCATTTCTAATAATGCTTATTTATAAAGTACATGGACATTCATCTTCTTTCCTTGTAACAAGAGTTCGCTGCAGATCCGCCATGACACTGAAGGCTTCTGTCCATCGCCGCCATCTTTCCTCATCAAAGCTTATTAACAAAATGACAAGTTTGGTTTCTATCCTCGTCTGCTTGTGCAGCCGACCGCGCAGCAACGTATGACTGTTTTTTATTTATTTTTAAGTGAAAGGAACCAGATGAAATAAACAGCTGGTGATTTTACAGGAGACCTCCGTCATGGCGGAGCGGGTGGAGTCGCGTGCAAAGGGTCAAAACGAAATAAAGAAAGAGCTGCGTGAAAACTGACAGTAAAGAGTCAAAAACAAAAAAAAAAAAAACAAACTTCCAGAATCCGTCTCTCTGTTTCGCTGCTCCATCCTCTCCTGATTATGTGGCTGAACAACAACAGAGGAGGAATAAATCAGTGAGAGCAGAGATCACAGAGCTCTGGGCTTTGTTTGTCTAAAAGGAATGAAAAGCTGTTGATTCTTGTTTCTTTCTTTTTTTTTTTTTTTTTTTCTGAAGCATTTATACTAAAGAAACCAAAACCAAAACAAAACGTCCAACTCTGCCACATAAGAGGCTCGTGGCAGAAAGCGATGTTTTTCACAAAGGGAGTGTTTGGAGTGTGAAAGTGCGTCTCTATGGAGACGTTATGAGCAGCGACCGTCTCCCCCCCGGACCTGAGTTTTATTTTATTTTATTTTATTTTTTTAAACAAAAAAAATGTGCTGCAGCCTCAATCACTGATATTTTTTTCAAACTTTGGGGACAGCCTGACGCGTTTTAGACGTCAAGAGAGTTCACACGGTTAAGATACTGACTGCTGGCAGCTCTCGAGGGAACCCCTCTTGAAAAAGACTTCGGCAAATGAAGTTTAAACAATCGTTACGAAACGTTTGACTTTGACTGTCGACCGGAGCGACCCGACGACTTCAGAGGGTTAAAGCATCTCACCAGAATGAATGTCGTGACGACGAGACAGAGGGAAAATATTCTTTTAATTTCATTTTAATGCAGAGAAAAACAGCGTAAGTCACAAAAAAGTACCTTTGATATGTAATGAAATGCATTTATTTCCGATTCTGCTGCATAAATAAAACTATGTAGTTGGAGTCAGTTCTAATGTTAGTAAGCTATGTTAATTCATTTTCATTAAACAAAAAAAACAAAAAAAACCCCAAAACAAAACAAAAAAAAAATTTAAAATAGAGAGTGAGGCAAGTCTTTAAATTTGCTACCAGAACAGAAAAAAATTCAAATAAATCAATTTTAAAACTGACCTAACAAAGAGAAGAAGGGCATTCAAAGATAAAAAAAAAAAAAAAAAACTGAACCAGAAGGAAAGCTTTTTAAGGACCAAACAAAGTTCCGACTCTACATCACAATTCTCTTCTACAGGCTCTTAATAAAAACACTGAGAAGCAAACAGCTCTGAATAAAATACTCTCACCATAGGGAAAGCTTTTACCCAACATGGAAGAATAAATAAGAACAAAACACCATCTGTTTCATTATATCCATCCGTTCTTTACAGAAGTGCTTTTTTTTTTTTTTTTTTTTTTTTTGTCTGTTTGGCTCACTTAATAATATTAATAACATCAGTGAACAAATCAGGTCAATTAGCCCTAGAATGGATCCTTTAAGATCGACATTTTTCAAACACTTTAATTTTATTTTATTTTTTTAAAAACGCATTTATACATTCATAATGTGATTCAGAAAAAAAAACAACAAAAAAAAAATCGATCCCCTTTTGCTAAATCATGTAATCGAGGCACGACTGTGATAAGAACAAGAAAAGCATCTCCCACAAAAGCTTTCACTGAACTGTTTTTTTTTTTTTTTTTCCTAAATAAATTTTGGTGCAAAAAAAAAAAAAAAAAAAAAAAAAAAAATTAAAACAATTTGGACATCGTAGCAAAAAATTACAAAAATTATAGTCCCCGATTCGTGTTTTTATTTTAAGTCCTTCGAATATAAAAACGACTTGAGGAAGTTCTGGCGCCGACCTGCTGGTGAGTCCAGCCGGTTTCTGGTTGCACAGCAACACGTTTCCCACCGGTTCCACTTAGCAGCGAGGAAATCGGCGAACCCTTCAATGCCGCGTGAAAGTCCTTTCCCTTCTGTGACTTTGCAAACGTTTCAGACTGAATGCTTTTTAACTTTATTGAGGGATCAGTTAGAAAATAAAACAAACAAACAAACAACAAAAAAAAAACAAACGAGAGAGAAAGCCATTTCGTGATTCTCTTCCTAATACTTCTGGCCAGCTTCATTCGCCGGCGCAGGATTTGGTTCAGAGATCGGATAAAGTCGGGCTTTTAAGACTAAATTTGGCACTTTTCGCAGCACGATCCGAGGACAGACACAAAACACACGTTTGATTTTATAGCTGTGTGGTCGGAGTCACACAACAAGCCTTCATTTCATTCAGTAATAATAACACTATAGAGAGGCGATAAAATGGGCAGTGTTTGCTCCATCAACGAGAAAAAAACCCCAAAACATTTATTTACCCCCTCAGCTAAACCTTTACCAGTGAGTATTAGCAGCGTTGACCTTATGACCTTTGAGTGTTCTGTGATTATAACCCTGCGAGGCACATTTTAAATTAGAAATAGATCTATGAAATTGCACGCACTGGAACTTGGATGCTTTTAAGGGCTTTGGCCGCATCCGAGCAGGACCACACTGAACGAAAACCTTTTGGGAGAATTGTGGATCACATGAATGTTTTGTGGTTATTGCTGTAAAAACTGCAGGAAACAGAATCATGCAACCCATGTCAGTCACTGTGTTTGAGTAAACGACATAGAACGTCAACAGACACTGTTGACGTTCTATGTTGTGTGGCCAGAGGCTAGCTGACAGCTAGCCCTGTTAGCTAAACAGGGTTAGCGAAAGAACGTCGGCGTGCTAACAGATTTGGCTAATGGGTTAGCCAAACCTATTTAACTAACCCTTAAAAAGGCAAACAAAGTCATTTATTTATTTTAGGGATGCACCGATCGTCTGCCATAAAACCAATTTTAGACATTTAAACTTCCACTTCAGACCAACTGCACATCAATTTCTGTTTCAGAATTGTTTGTAGCTCTTCCATTGTGATTTGGCTCCATTCAGCATTGGCAGGTAAAGGTTATGAAACCAAACAGGACTGGAAATTGGGTCTAGACATTCTGATCAGTGCATCTCTAATTGCCTTGTCCTTTAAAAACAGATTGAGGTTGCCAGAAGGCGCTTGTGTTTCACAGCTTGGAGTAAAAAGAAAGCAAGCCTGCTGTAGATCTCATCATTTTCCATAGTGAACGTATGTTGGTGTTTTGGGAGAGTTTTTAAGGCCTAGTCCACATGTAGCCAGATAGTTTGGAAAACTAACATATTTCCAAAACGTTTTGGCCTCCCATCCACACACAGACTCAGGTTCACATCACTCAAATTAATTGAAGAACTCAGACCAGGTCAGATTTGACAAGACAGGAAGCATATGGGAAAACGAGAATTTGGGGCTGCATGCATCACAGACTGTGACAAACGTCCACATATTTGTTCTGACATGATTCCCAATCGACAACTCATTTAAAACTAGTACAACCTTCTCGCCTGGCAACACAAATGAACATCCTGATGCCACGTTCAACTCTAAACAGGAAGTAGTGGTCGTTTTGAAGCAATCTGATTGGCTGATATAGGTCTTAGCTTTGCGCTACGCTGCCCCCTATGGGTTCGGCATAATGAAAACAACTTTCAGTGGCGTTTATGTGCAGGTTTTATGAAAACAATCCCAATTGTACAGTTTGTTTAAATTGGTTTTCATAAAACATCAGGCTACGTGTGGACAAAGCGTTAGAACAAACCATAAAACTCTGATCACATCTTTCTTTAACACATCACAACTTGATGGAATCTTCAGTGAGTGTTTTTGCCAGGTCAGATTTACGTACTTTTAAAAGTCATATTCATGCTTTAAAACTGCAGGATTGACAGAAGGTGCACTTTATTTTGAGAATGACTGGTCTGTGTGAAAGGTCTAAGTGATGCGCTGCTATTTCTTGCCCAGCAAGAGTTCATCATTCTTTCCTTAGTGCAAATGCCAACATGTGAAACCAGAAGCAGAACCCAGCAGCACCTCCGGGTGGCGCTCCGGAGTCACAGGTCAACGTCCGGCTGTCGCACTACACTCGCTCTCAGAAACGTCGTCTCCTGCCATACATTCTCATTTCTCTGTTTCGGACAGGAAACAAACAAACCAACGAAAAAAAAAAAAAAAAATGGTGGATCAAAAAAAAAAAAAAAAGAAAAGAAAAACGTCTGCCAGTTTGTGACAAAATCATTTCTGTTGCAAAATAAGTTACAAAAAGTCGAAATAAAAATCTTTGTGTACAGTACTAAAATACCTAAACCTAGAAGTTTTCAAACTTAAGAACCGCATGTTAAGTCTATAAATACCTTTACAAATATACATGTTAATTATTCAAATAAAACTTTTCTCTGCAACACCCCAAAAAAAAGAAAAAAAAAAATTAAATGTTTTAACGCATAGACAGTGTCTTCCATCCTCAAATAAACTTTTTTTTAAATGTATTTTTTTTTTCTGTTTTTGTCTTTTACATACATGGCTGTGGACAGCGATATGATACATATTTGCATTTATATATTTACAATAAATCACTTTCTAGATATAGAAAAAAAACCTAAAACGTCCTCCAAGTGGCGCTGTTCTTATTACTGAAAGGGCCTGAAATCGGCCTCACGTCACCAGGAATTTTGTTCGGAGACGATTAAACCCCCCCCCCCCCCAAAAAACAAAACAAAACAAAACAAAAAGAACTGTTCTTAGGATGAAAAAAAAAACCCCCAAAACGTTATAACTGAGGAAACCCGCTGCGGCCTCTCAGAGCTTCTCCTCTGAGTTCTGCTGGAAACGTCTTCCTGGACTGCGTTCATGCGGGAGCATTCTGTTGTGATCTGTGCAGATCTAGAGGAGACAGAGCCGCGTCACTACTTGGTCGCCTTCAAAATGCCCTTCACGTCCTCCGCGTACGACTTCTGAATTCAGTCCCAGGATGCTTAGATCCCAGGAGGCACGGAATGGTTTCACCACACCACTGTTTGTAGCAAAAGACTGGCCAGAGTATAAAAATAGAATTTCATTCCTGAAAAGAACGCAAACAGCCAAAAACAAAAAGAAAATCCTTCAATGTCCAAAGTGTCTCTTGGGGGGGAAATCGGAGGAAAAAAGCCTGGAGGGTTTAAGACGAGCTGCAGGAGTATTGCGTGAAGTCTTAATTTCCATATCTTGAGGAGTCTTGATTCGCTGAGAGGTGATTATTTGTCACAGAGTGTGAGCGGAGGTCACGACCTCCGCTGGCCGGGCTCTTATGTTCGTATGACGGCGTTGCTGGGAGGCTGTTTGGGAAGACAGGGCTCGTCGGGCAGCGGGTCGTGGGCGAACACAGAGTCGTCTCCGGAGGAGCAGGTGCTGTTGGAGTCCTGGCAGGTCGGGGAGTACTGCTCGAACGGCACCGACAGGTCCAGGTACTCCTGTCAGAGGAAGGGTCAAAGGTTACCTGTGATCATCCGTCTCTTCTGAGCTCACATAGATGCAGGAATATCACATTCTGCGTGAAGAGAACCGCTCAGATTTCCACACATCTGGACTCCAGTCACACCATTCGCTCAAGTTTAAATTAAGTAAAAAAAATGGAAAAACGTCAATTAAAATTTTTTTTTTTTTTTAAACTCATGTTTTTGAATAGGAAGCTTTTATGCTCGGATAAAGTGGCTTTTCAGCCGTGTGAAAATAGGTGCATTTTGCAAAAGCTGCAAAATACACATCACATGAGTCACATGATCATTAACTGGATGTTACTACTGGCAGAAACAACAAAGACGATGACAGGAAGTAGCAGGCGGATGATGGTTTGTTTTGGGGTTTTTTTGGACAATGTGCAACAGTATTTATTTTATTTTATTTTATTTTTTTAACCAACAGTTTGAACACATTTGAAGCATTTTTAAGCAAATATAACAACAGAGTACGGGAGACAATTAGTGCCACTAATTCTGTCCTTCATGTCAAAACTTTATTCTGAGGATTCTGATGTTTTTTCTCAGAACTGAATGTATGAAAGAATGTGAAAGTCATCCTGTCCCAGAAAGTTAGTTCTCCTTCTGCACAACTCCCATCTCTGTACCCAATGCTGGTTGATCCTAGTTTACCACCTGCTTTAATGCCTGGATTCTGAGATTAAACTGGGAATTCTGAAAAAAAAAATACAAACTTAGGATGCAAAGATTGGGGTCATAATTCTGAGATTAAATTTGAAATCTTTAGATCAAAGTCAAAGACATAATTCTGTGAGTAAACTCTTAATTCTGAGAAAAAAAACCTGAACTAGTTCGTTTAGCAGAAGAGGACTGTTCACTTCAAAACTAAATGCAATCATGGAGCCATTTTTACAGCTGACCCCTCATGCCACAAACCTCAACATTACCAACATCAACACGAAATCAGTTTGACTCACATCAGTGGAGGTCATGGACAGAATCCGGTCCAGGTCTTCCACCAGCTGTCTGAAGGTGGGCCTCTGAGACGGGACGGCGTGCCAGCACTCCCTCATGATCATGTACCTGAAAGGTCAAAGGTCAGAGCCAGCCACATCCCATTACTCTGCAGCCAATCAATCCAAGTTACCCGAAACGCAAACATCCATTGGTCTGGACTAAACGGATCCAGTGTGAGGGTGTGACCGTCGTTGGTTCAGACACTTACAGCTCATGCGTGCAGTTGGCAGGTTTGTCCATCCGGTGTCCTTCTTTCAACAGCTTGAAGAGTTCCTCCACTGGGATCCCCGGGTATGGTGACCCTCCCAGGGTGAAGATCTCCCATAACAAAACCCCGTAAGACCACCTGAACAAGAACACACAAACAAAAACAAAACACTGGTCAGAGGCCGTGTTACCGGATTGTTAAAACAACCCAGTGGGTCGGAAATGTTTTCTACCAAACTCTCTTCAAAGTAATGCAGCGCTACCCCTCCCCCGCCTGTTGCCGTCAAGCTTCCTCACAGACACGACATGAATTCAGCTGTTGGGAAATTTGATCGGCTCAGGAAATGCGACAAGCCAAAACACACCCACAAAGGGAAACAAGATAGAAATAAGTTTTACTTATTCATAACTCAAGTTTTACTTATTGGACCAAATACCAACGTATTAAAAATAGATGATCATTGGTCATGCTGTCAGCGGAAACAGTCAAAGCTCACAAAAAACCCCCAAAAAAACAGCTTTTCTTTCTCTGTGTTTCAGGGAGATTAGTAATAATCCCAAATAATCATAACTTAGTTAAATCAGTTTGGTACTCAAGTTAGTCCTGCGCAAAAAAAAAAAAAAACATGAAAAAAAAATGCAATCAAACAGATGAGAACATAAAACCAAAGACAGTTTGTGTTTTTCCCGTTCTCCAGTGTGAGCCCAACACAAAAATAAAGTCGTTCTCTAGTAAACCCAGAATACAGCAGGTTGAAGAGTTTTTCCTCTAAAGTCTTCTGCATATAAAATACTAATCAATAAAAACTCATTAAGTCAGTGATCTAGAAGCTGACATTACAGATTCACACAGTGAAAATGGGTCGCTTTCCAGCTGTGAACTGATCTATATTTCCACCCAGAGTTTTCTGCCACATTTTGTTTTTAATATGCTATATCATCTTATTCTAAAAGAGAATCAGAGACTTCCTGCCAGGAACCAACCCTGACCTGGACTCTACTGTGAAGAGGAGAGTGTGTATCGACAGCCTGAACATTTCCATCCCAGCTGCAGTCCAAACCAAGCCATCATCTCACTCCCTTTCTCTCTCTGTGGCAGCAGCTTCAGAAAACTGCTGATTCACTCCGAAATGGTAAAAAAAAAAAAAAAAGAAAACAGAGGAGGGAGGTGGGGGTGGAGGTCGTCACATAATGGGCAGTCAATTAACCGGGTGTCGCATTGTTGAACGATTCATCCTGTGAATCACAATAAGACCCGTCCTCACTTTAATCTACTTATCTACGCTCCGATCTGCAGGGCGGAGAACGGCCAAGCCGACTGGCCCACCTCCTGAATGAATAAAACATCCAGAAAATGGCTTCCACCGACCCCATCTGTGGGTCTTATATCGTTCTCTCAATTTTTGATCATTTCTTCAGTTTCAGTTGAATTTTAAAACCGCGGCCGCCTTCGAAAAGCTGCAGTGCTTCTTTTTATTTTATTTTTATTTTCCAATTCGTTCCAGTCGGAATCAGTCAAAATGGTCACGTCAAGAAGCACGTCAAGGAAAAGTTAATCTCAGACATGTTCAGCAGCTGCATTTCGACTGACCATGAATTACCATAAACAGCAATTTGGATAGAAGGATTTTGAGCTTGAATGATTTAGTTTTTCAGTTGTATCAAAATTGGTCTGTTTCGCAAAAGTGCAATGGAAACTTTTTCCACATCAATCGAGTCACATGATCAACAGCTGGACGTGACTGCTGGCGGAAACGTCGAAGAAGACGACAGGACGGTGATGCGTCATGTTTTTCAATTATCACGTCGAAAAAAACATTCTGGTGTTATTTTGATGGTGCGTATTATTTGAGGGAAATGCAGCAGTTGCGAAATTGTGTGTTTTTGCCATTGAAATATTGACAAAGTTTTGTGATGGACACAAATAGATCGTAATTATTTTGATTTCATATCCTTTGCAGAAGGTGCCAATTTTTTTTTTTTTTTTAATGAATTTTAAGAAATATTTTCAATCAGCGTTTCAAAACCAGTAACAATGCAGGCATACAATCATGGACTTCCTTTAGAAATATGCGGATGCTGGGGACGTCTGCGCTAGCTGCCACATGTTAGCATTGAGATGCTAGTTTAGCCTTGAATAGCTAACTCCTTTTAGCCTATCAGCAACTTGAACATAACCACAGTCCAGCATCCAATCAGATTATTTTTTGAAGCAGAAATTAAATGAAGCCCAATGGGCTTTGTTGTCCATCGCTGTCAGCTGAAGTCGCTTGTGTGTCAGATTTGCAACCGTACCAGAAACGCACGAATAGGGAAGTTCCACTTTGAACCTTTGTACGTAGAAAACAAGAAAAAGCAAGTAATTACATTTAAATTTGTATTGAAATCAATGCAATAAAGTTTTGATTGTTCTTTCTGGGAATCAGCAGGTGGAAGAGTCACAAAAACTGGAGATCAGCCACAAATCTACCAACTGACAGATCTATGAGTAAAATAATTACTAATAGTGGGAAGAGCTTCCCAAGGATTAAGCATCTTTATCTTGACTTAAAGTCTTACATTTATACAAGTTCATATAAAACATCCCGCTGAGACTGAAATATGACTAATCATTTTGCAACTGTGACCATGCCGATCATTTGTTCTGTACAGTTTGGAGTTTTTGACAGCTTAATTTGGATGTTTAGAAGCGTCGCCCTATCAGACCGAAAGCCAAACAGTGGAAGGCCCTCCGCGGTGTGAAGGGGATAAACTGGCTCAGAGTGACTACTGTATAAAGGCAGGCGAAGATTTGGAGTCTGTAATCCAGACCTGCTGAAATAACAGAGCAGGCCGGTTCTCCCCTCGGCCCGTTCCCAGTCTGCAGTGATCACACAGCCCGGCAGCGCTGACAGGGGCCCCTGTTTGGCTTGGACGGCTGTGCTGGGGACACAGCGTCTGGCTGTGGCTGGCTGGGGGAAAGGCTGCTGGAACTACTGCAAGATACATCACCTTGGTGACCTCCCCGTCTGACAGGGCTGCCGGCTTTAGATCAGAGGCGGCACAAACACAGCCGGACGGGGAGAAAGGTGTGTATGTCTGAGAGAAACACACAACCCGAGGAAACACCTCAGCTTTCTTATCTCGACATTTTGGATTGAGCCTCATAAAATGACATTGACCATAGAACTGCACAACTTGAAAATACAAAAGTAAATTTGTTTAATGGAAATACAGAAATTTGGTGGTTAGCGCTAGAATGAGGTGGTTTTTCATTCGTATTGAAGTGGATGCATTTTGCAAAACTGCAGTGGAAAGACTTTATTCACGTCACACGAGTCACACAATCAACAACCGGATGCTGCTACTGGAGGAAACGGTGAAGACGACGACAGAAAATAGTTGGAGGATTATGGCACCGGAAGTGACTTGTCACCTGAACCACGTGAGATTTTAATAGTTTCTTATTTAATGGAAACACCGCATTGCAAATTTGTGTGTCATGAATCACATGATCAACAGCCAGATGTGACTGCTGGTGGCAACGACAAAGAAGACGACAGGAAGTGGTAGGAGGATGATGGTGCAGCTGGCTCCACCAGAGCTCTCACAGCCTCACAGTTCACAAAAAGTTGTGTGTTAGTCCAACATGTTTAGTCCATAACACTTCTGGAAAATCAGAAGTTTTGGGCAAACAGTTTGCCCAAAACTATTTCCCCTAAATATAAGGAGATTGTCGCTTCAACCTGTTTACATCTGTCGCTGCCATGATTGTTAATGATTTATTGTGTGAACAAGCTTATTCACATACAGTGATTTAGTAGAAACATTGTAATTGCAAAATCGTGTTCTTTTGAGATAAGCAGCATATCGACTAAGATTTGCACACATGGAAACGGAGCTAACAAGATGCTGGGACTCCAGTCTCGTATTGGGACGTTAGGAACAAACTCCACCAGAAAAGATTCCCAATTGAGGGCCGGTTGGCAGCATACTGGAGATATTTGGCGCGGGAACCCATCGGTTTAAGTCCTGCGCTTGACACTAACGAGCTCAGTCACCACATTTCAACAGCCGCATTCCTCCGCTGTACACATCAGCGGGCAGCCGGCATGAGACGGTCAGCTTGCGGAAACTCACACGTCGCTCTGGTGCGTGTAGACCCGGTCGAACAGAGCCTCCGGAGCCATCCATTTCACGGGCAGACGACCCTGGAGCAAAACAAGTACAACAGAACCGCTTTGGTCAGCAGAACTTTTCTGTACGGATCAGACAGGACAAACTCAGCGCTATCACACAATGTTTAACCATCTCCTGCCTCCACTACGCGCTCCATCACAGTCAGAGCAGCACAGTGGAGACAGTCAGCAGCATGTATTTAGATTCAGATTGTAGTGATTTGCTGGTTTCATAATATATATAAAATCACAAAGCTTCACAAAGATACTTTTCTTGTATTATAAAAACAGAGCAGAAATGCTTATAAGCTTCTAAATGAAATGAGACCAAACATGAAATATCTAGGATTTATTGCTGCGATCAAACACGTAACATAAATGCACATTTTCCTTACTGTCCTGATATTTTTTCCCGACATTTCAGATAACAAAGTACCGACGTCATGAAACTCACATTTGTGGTCTTTTTGTAGTAGTCTATGTTGTGCACGTCTCTGGCGAGACCGAAGTCGGCTATTTTCATGACGTTGTCCTCCGTCACCAGAACGTTTCTGGCTGCCAGATCTCTGTGGATGCACTGCAGGGGGAAAACGTGACAAACACGGGTTAGCTGTACATACAGGCATGTGGACAGCTAAAAGATTCATGTTGAAAGTTGACCAAGCCGTGCGAATTTAAATGGAGAAGAAATAAGTTTTTCATTTTTTGAAAAATGAAGGGTTTGGGAAAATGAGATTTCCGTTTGACAGCAAAACCTTTTGAGTTTTCCACTCTGGTCTGTCATGAAGAGATTGGAGTTAAGATGCTGGGACTCCAGTGTCGTATTTAACTTTACCTTAAAGTTAAGGTAAAGATCAACATGTGCAAATCGTTAATATTAGGCAACGTTCAACGTAGCGTCGAGCAGGTCTGGACGCCAAGCTTGGATTTATTTGTTGAAATCCAAAGTTTTTGTTTAATTGTTCATGCTTCTAACTAAGTGTGAACAGTTTAAGACCCGCATGCGACCCGCAGAAGAACGTAGACATGACAGAGCAGAGCGTTGTTTACAGCAGTAATAGACACAAACGTCTCTCAAGTTCATAATTCTAATTTTCAGCCATTGTTCATGTCTGGATTGGCCGCTTCTGGTGCAGAATTTTGATGCATGTCTCACATCAACGGTTGGATGAAATGCGACATGATTGTCCTAACTGCAGAAAACTATCGGATAAGTATTCAAATTAGTATGGAAGAGGGACAATCTGGATTTTTTTAAGGTGAAAGATCAGCATCAGGTCATTCAGTCAATCATGAAAAAGCTGGTTATGGGTCTGCTGTGTGAACCAAGTCTAAGGTACTGAAAACTGTTTAAAACATCAAGTCAAAATCATTCCAACCTTCATTTTTTGCAACACAGTGTTACAGCCAAACCAGAAAAGAACGCATTTTGTTTTTTTAAAAAAATGCAAATAAATTGAATCTGCCCAAGAGAAAATACTAAATCATTAAAAGTCTAAACCTTTTCCTTGTAATTATTTCAAACAATTTAAATTCTAATCACTTCGCTGCTATAAAACAAAAACTTGTACATTTACAAAAGGAGATATAGAATGTATCTTTTTATCTGTCTATCTGTATCCTTGTATATTTAGGCTTTAGGAGATGAGACCTTCTGTGAAGCCAGGTACTCCATGCCTCGGGCGACCTGATAGGCGCAGGACACCAGGTCTTTAAAGGTGAGCTGCTCGTCAGGGATTTTGCAGGTGTCAAAGGAATAATCCATGCCTGGAGGACGGCGCGCCCTGAGGTACTCCCTCAGGTTCCCTTTGGAGGCGTACTCCACCAGGACGTACAGAGGACCTGGTGAGACGGAGAACATTGCTTTAAAGATTCATCTTGGTTCTCCTTTAATCTTCTCTTCCTCCTCCTCTGAGGCTCACCGTCCTGAGTGCACGCTCCCAGCAGGTTGATGATGTTTTTGTGTTTGCCTATCATCTTCATCATCTCCATCTCTGACACCAAGTCTGACAGATCTTTATCTGTTGCATCGTCTGGGGGGCGGGGGGGTCAGAAGGCAAAGCTAAATCAGAAACGGTGCTGTTTTCTTTGAGATTATTAAAAGAGGGAGAATGTAATGTGGATAACCTTTCAGCATCTTCACAGCGACGGTGAGCGGCTTGTTGGGCTTCTCCTTGTCAATGCCAACTGCCTCCGCCATGACCACCTGACCGAAGCAGCCCTCTCCCAGAGGTTTACCCAGGGTCAACCTGAAAACAAACGCGCTTTTAATCTTTAGACTCTCCACTATGGCGGGTTTTAGGAAAACTGATATCGAGGTCGTAACGTGACAAAATATCAAGAAGTTCAAGGCGTCTGAATATTCTCACGGTCACTGTTTGTGTGGACGACTCCTCTCTTACCTTGTGCGAGGAAACTCCCATTTGGGGTCAGAGGGCAGCTCCAGCTCTGAGACGTTGGCCAGCATGGGCCCGTCGCTGGACGACAGCCGAGCGATCCGAACCAGAGGCGTGTTGGAGTTCATGGAGGAGTTAGAATCCAAGGAAACCTGCTTGGGTGCAAAAAAAAAATAATCTGTTATAGTCTCTGAAAGCAACATGGTGAAATCTGTTTAACAAGAACATAGACGGAAAGGAGAAATAGTTCATTTTTCACTTCGGACCAAACTAGATTTATTAGAGAAACAGAAATGATTAATCTCAGAATCCAATGACATGACAGCTGAGACTACAAATATAATCCTCAGAGACTTAATGCTGCCCCTTTAGAGTTTAGATGCTTGAGGATTGTCTATATTAAAAAGAATCCCCAAACTTTGAATTCAGTGAATTACATATGGGCCTTTAAGTTTTATACAAAGTCCAATGCAAAACACATATTAATAAAAAAAAAAAAGAAAAAAAAAAGTCTGGGCCTTCCAAATAAATTGGCGCCCTGGGCTACTGCCCCGATCAGCACATTCTAAAGTCCGGCCCAGACTGCTGGACATGACTTTTGCAGCCTGAGGCTGTGTGCAGTATGAAGCCATGGCTGAAAGGGTTTCGAACCTGGACATCCATCCATCAGTGACCTCCAGCTGGAGATCCGTGGTTCTGCCTCTGAGTGAGGCGGCTGCGGGGGGCTCCACATACTCCCACCATCTAGCTACCCCCATGGGGCCCGCTCCTACTTTTGATGAATATGTTGGTGTCAGTCTGCCGATTCTGCCCCTCGAGGCCTACAACACTACGTCAACTTACAACAAGTCATGACTGTAAGAAAATGAGGAGTATGATGTTAAGAAAAAAAATAAAAAATCTCCAACCCCAATTTGAAAAGCCTAAAAGTAATATCTGACAGAACATGCCTGGGGGTTTACAGGAGATTTACTTTGAGTTATGAAAGAGTGAGGAGAAAACTGGGAGATTAGCCTCCCAAAATTGAAGCAGAGATTATAGAAAAATGCAATAAGAACTTTCCCTCCGCTACCTTATAAGACCATGAAGGTGGAAAAAATTAGAGCAGAATTATAGGCTGCTATATGAGGATCTACTGGACTCAAGCAAGACTTTATTATGTCCCAAAGAGACAATGGTTACAGCTAAACACTCAGCTTTATTGTTTTCCACGAACTGATTTGTGATGTCCAAGCTTGTGCTTCTAGAAGTATGCAACCGTCCAATTACAAAGCTGGAAAGCTGGAATTGGTTCAAAACAGCCTCAGAGGAGTTGCTTTTCCCAGCAAACAGAGTGCAGCAGGTAAACGAAGCCGTCGGATTGGGTTATACGAGTGGGAACGTTCAGATTTGAAAGGTTCTCTTGCTTTCATGAATAGAGAATAAACAACCAAGTTAAATCTGCCAAAAAATGACGGAAATAACTTCAGGGCTACTCTTCACTCCACCTCGTTTTCAGCCAGTTACTCTCATGGTAACCAAAATGTTAAGAGTTGCTGCAAATTTGAACTCCATCTTGATCTCTAAGCGAGTCCAGCAGAAAAAGGATAAAAAAAAAAAGAGAGAGAAGGCTTGTCCGACTGCAGGTTGTGGTGAAGCAGCTGCTCCACTTGGTGTTTCTCTAAACAGTTGAGTGCGAGAGGGAGAGTGTGTGTTGTTACACTCACAGTGAAATCTAAAACTGACACTGACAGTCA
The DNA here is from genome assembly GCA_010277015.1 of Poeciliopsis turrubarensis. Taxonomy (NCBI): domain Eukaryota; kingdom Metazoa; phylum Chordata; class Actinopteri; order Cyprinodontiformes; family Poeciliidae; genus Poeciliopsis; species Poeciliopsis turrubarensis. Next base: position 1,343,992 of record VMRN01000046.1, on the reverse strand, counting down.
GAGGAGGGCATAAATATCCCCGCTGAATCTGCTCCAAGATAAATGTGAACACATGTCAGCAGAGATGATGCCTTACAGTATCCCAGCAGGACAAGGGGAAGATCCATAACAGACAGGTGTGTGATGCCCCGGTCATTTCATTGGTGCCGTATGTAGCATTTTGTCCTTTGACTTTTTCACATTTTGTCATTTGCGATGAACAGATATGGAGATTAGTGATGACATCATTCGATATTGTCATTAATATTGGACCAGTTGTATTTGTTGGACCGATACCGATGCGTTAAAATAATGGCCGATACTAATGTCGTTGCCGGTGTGTCGTGCTGCATGACGATGCATCATCACGTTACAAACCTAAGCTTGAATTAGGTTTGTAAAGCAAAATCGAGCCTTCATCTAATTGTCTCGGCAAATATTGAGAACATTTTTAAAATGTCACAAGGAATAAGAAGAAGAGAAAAAAAAACTTAGCCATGTCTCCTGGTTAATTTGGAGCAAATCAACCAGGTTTGACAAAGGGTAATTATGTCAGATTTTGACGTTATGCATGGCTACAAGAACCAGAAAGTAGTTGCACACTAGCACAGACCACACGTCTGAACAATGGAGAGAGGTTTTTAGGAATGTGTTGGTATTGGGGAAGTTGTCATCGTTCTGTCATGCATCGGCGATGTAACATGCTGTCTGGAGACGTAGAGAAAGAATGGGAATGCTTATGGCTAGAACAGAGGGAACAGCGAGATAAATGTTGGTTACGTCAAAACGTATTCAGTAAATGTGTTTTCGTCTCTCCTTTAGTGCGCTAACTTTTAGAAAAGCAAAAATCCGCCTCAAGCTAACCTAAAGATTTCTTCGAAAAATTGGAGAAATTATTTTGAATTTTGTTCTCATCTTTTCTAATGTGATACTTCAAAATGTGCATAAAAAACATCGATGGTCTTTGTGTAATTAACCCGGTTTTGAGGTTAAAACATTGCATGTTTAGAACTTTATCAGATATGTTCCATACAGAGCAAAGGCTGAACTGTTATCTTACGCTTTTATCATGTCAAAGACACTTGTTTGGACATTTTGTGAGAAAAAAACATTATTTCCATCTGTCAAAGTGCAGCTGGAGGAAAAGGTAACTTCATTTCATTTTCACCCTGATTATCCGGATCAAATCAGGTCAGCTGGGCGTTTTGGCGCCCAAACCGACAAGAGAGAAAAGGAAGGGAAAGCTTTGTGCAAATCTTGTATCTACTTTCTGTTACCTGTCTCTTGAGGGGGAACTTTGACAGTTTCTGCACAGGCGGCGTGGGGAGAGTCTTCTGCGTGGTCATTCTCATGCGGCAGAGGAAGACGATGACCACGGCGAAGACGAAGAGCACGCAGCCCGTCAGGTAGATGAGGATGTCGGCGTAGTAGTCGTCTTTGCCTGAGTTCACTGCTTTCGAAGGGAGGAGGCCGAGAAACATCAAAGGCACAGTTTAGCTTTTTATTAGCGGCACAAAACACACCAGAAACTTATTTCTGCGCAATAAAGACTCATGCATCATTTTAATTTCAGAGCTGCGGCAAGTAATTGTAGCCGTTTCTAAAAATGGAGGCAATTAGAGTTTTTGACATCAAGCGTAAGGGATGTTTTACACTGTCTCTTAGCCTTAAGATGTCTGAACAGATGATTTAAAGTGATCAAAGAGCAGCAGAGGCGTTTAATTTCATGCCTCGTCGTTTCAAATGAAGACATAATAGCACGTGCTAAGCAAATTCAAATTGTTGGTAATGATCCACTAAAATACACAATGATCAGATTTACAAACACTGCACACCGCATGAATACTTCTGTAAACATTTGCATAAGAGGAAGATGAAAGAGACAAACAAGAATCAATGAGAGAGCCCGTGTGGTGAAGAGGAATATACCTGGAAGCACCGTCAGCCAAGCGGAGTGGTAAGCAAAGCCGATAGAGTTCCCCGCCAGACAAGTGTACTCGCCCGCATCCTCAAAAGTTACATTGGTCAAGAAGAGAACCTCTAGCTCCTTATCTGTTGTGTTAATACCAGCCGTCTGTGGGGGAGGGAAGGGGGAATAGAGATGGAGCAGAAGGATGGAGAGAGGAGATTCCATGAGCCCAAAAGGTTTTGTTAAAATAAACACCAAACACCTCGCTGAAGAAGAGGAGAGGGCCCAGGAGTCAGCTTTGCCACCACCAACAGCTGAAAATACCAAAGAAGCACCGTTACCCAGCTGTGCTTATCTCAATGAAAGTTTTTCTTTAATGTGTGTGTGTGTGTGTGCGTGTGTGTGTGTGTGTATGAATGTGGGGGGTGATGCTAACTTTCAATTAGAAGGACATTTGAAGAAATGTGCATTTCACAGCAGCATTTATTTCTAAAAGGCAGTGGTGGGCACACTTCCTCTTATGCGCTAGTAACAGAGCTAATTTTTGTTTAGCGCTTTAGCTAACTTTGAAAACATTTAGCGCCCTTAGCATTCCCTAAATTAAAGTGCTAATTTGCTTGACTGTTTAGTAAACATTTAGTTGAATAAAGTTTGATATTTGTGTTGAAGGTTTGGTCATCGGCACACATTGTGAGTATCAACATGGTTGAATGTAGCTCATTAGCATTAGTTTTCGCTGAGTACTGTGTTGGTATAGCACTGTAGCGCTAGCAGAACTAATAAAATTTGCAACCACATTTCATTCATATATAGGAGATATATTTACGGTAGTAATATTGTTGAATTTGAAGCAATTATGACAATCATCACTGAAAGGACAGTCCAAGTTTTCCAAAGTGCATGAAGGCTATACATCCTACCTGCTGTGAGATAACTTTTGGTGTTTTCATTTGGTACAAATTCAGGTGCAATTTTTGAACCTTTAAAAGTGTATTTTGAACAGAAGCTTACATGTAACCTAATGTTTATTTACTGGAAATAGAAACAAAAGGAGGTTTGCCACCATTTATCTGACTTGTAACTTAATACACCATTTGCATGGTGACATATGGTGGTGGCTGCATCATTCTGTGGGGACAAAGCCAACTTGTCTATTAAGTAAAAACTACAGGCAGAAAATGCTGTGTTTTACACAGAAACATAATCAGTTGTGTACCACTTCCTACCTCTACTGTTTTACTGCCTCAATTTACGTTCAGATATGGATAAGAAAATCAATTTTGTGTATTTTTAAAATAAAACTTCTCTTCAATAATCTTGAAAACTGCATTATGAATACATAAATAAATAAAAAAACACTTCAATTATGATTTTTCCTACTTTGACTAATGCTACAGCAACAAGGAGCAGTCAAAGTGCCTCAGTAATGAGCGCCGCTATCACAGCCCCGTGCCGCATACTCTGATATAAAAGGCCATTAATATTGCGGGAGAATGCCCTCCATGGGAAATCAATAGCAATCTGTGTGTGTGAGGGAGGCTTGGTCAGTGAGGTTTTAGATTTATGGCACATTTGTGTGTGAGAGTGAGACTTTTGAAGCCATGGCAGCAATTAAGAACGCAATGTTGTGTCTGCTATTGATCAGGGTCAACATGGCGCTCTGAGTTCAAATGAATGATAGCTACTCACTAGCATGATGTGATTACTTGGACCCAGTAGAGGAATGCGTGTGTGCTTGTGTGTGTGTTTTTGTCCTATTAGCAAGTCAAGCAGACCCACAACCAAGAGGAACCCTGCAGGCAGCAGAGAGCGTCAGATGCGGTGAAGGCGGTTCCTGGTAGCAGCTCAGTATTTACCTGGTTTGTGAACCATTAGCCAGAAAGCTTTTTCCGACATGCCTACAAAGTTCGAGGCACGACACCAGTACTTCCCGGCGTCTTTCTCTGTCACGTTGGACAGTTTCAGAATACTGCGAGCCACGGTGTGTTTACTGACATTACTCTGTGAAGGGAAAATTGAGAGGCACAGTGAGGCCTGTGAAAGTCTTGCAAGAACACAGTAGCTGCGTTTTCATTGACCATATAATTGTGGAACTGGACATGTCGAAAATAAATTTGCTTGGTGGAAACAGGTTAATTTGGGAAAAAAAAACAAGCAATATTTTTAATAAACTGTTTTGGTTGTCAGGATGATGTGGATATTTCACAAAACACTTTTTCTCCATCACACGAGTCACAACAACTTATGCTACAAAGAAGCATAAGAAGGCAGGAAGTAGTTGGTTTTTAATGTTTTTATGAACTGTGATTTTAGAAGACAAATACCATCAACTAAATTATTCATATGCGAGTTCCATAGCATTTCTTATTGAATGGAAACGCTGCAATTATGAAATTGTATTTTTTCAAAGTCTGTGACGTCTTCAGTGGCTGCGTTTGCCTCAACCACAAAATTACACAAACTGAAATTATGAAAATTAATTTACTTAGTGGAAAGGCCGCAAATTAGAAAAAGAAACTAGTTTTTCAATAAACGGTTTTGGCAAACGGTGAGATTGTTTTCAGTCGAAATTGGTTTACTTTGCAAAACTGTAATGGAAACACTTTTTTTCTGCATCACGTAATCTGCAACTGGATGTTGCCACTGGTAAAAACCACAAAGAAGACGACAGAAAGCAGTTGGAGGATGATGGCGCTGAATGTTTTTCAATTCATTTCAACTTATTCACATGTGATTTTAATTGTGCTTCTTGCTTAATGATAACACCACAATTGCGAAATTGTGTTGTTGTTTTTGACAAAGTTTTGCACACATTTTTAATGGAAACGGCACTACTGTAAAAGAAAGAAAAACGACAATAAAACAAACCAGCAGCAGCTTAAGAAAGTCTAGCCTTTTTTATTGTGAGCTGAGTTGACTGAATAGTAGAAATAAAAGTGAATTTCACTTGCAGTCTTAAGAACTGACATGTGAACATGTCTGATGTTAAATCTCTTATGCATCTGTGAATGCATACCAACTACTAGCTGCCCTAGATGGGCCTAAATTATTAAACAGCACATAAAAAGGAAAGCAAATCAGATTTTAATGTAGCTAAATGAACATCCCGTGTTTGACTCCTCTTCTTTGCCTCGATGTTAAGTCTTTTTCCAGGCACCAAAGATCCCCCCCCCCCCCCAAAAACAACAACAAAAAAAAATTAGAGAGAGAAAGAGAAACACTCCTCCCACCCCGAGCTGTGTTTAAATGCCACACATGAGAGAGAGCATATCATGTCTGAATGAGCTGTGGTGAGTCCTCATAGAGAGGCACACACAAGTTTCTGTAAATACTGTTTCAATTATGCGGCGGTCGAAAATAGAGCCTGGAGCCTCAGTCTGGGCCGACGGAGCCGTCCCCCCCCCTTCTCCTCCTCTTCCTCCCCTTCACACTCTGTCTCTCTGCCCATTCATCTCTCCATTTCAGCTTGTTTTTTTTTTTTTTTTAAATTAAAGTCATCGGGTTTTCACACACTCTCCCCGAGTCTGCAGGATGATTTATATACTGACATGTCTTACACTGGATTTTTTTTTCTATTAAAGTTTAATACAATTAAGTTGCTGTGCTAAAACGGACGGTGAAAGAATAACCAGCTGCAATCGTGGTTGAATAAAAGGGAACATAAAAAGACCAGGTGGGATAAGCAGCTTGCTAAATAGATGCAGGATGCCAAGCGCTTAAAAAGTATCAGTGGATATTTATTATATGCGTTTGTTTTTGTACCAAAATCAAAATAGAATTAAGACATCAAACCCTCCTTACTTTAATTGTAGCTGCTTTAGGAATAATTGTCTCTCTACTGTTTTAAGTGACAGCAATGAAATCATGGTATAGGTTTTTGCTTAAAATGATAAACATTTGTGTTAATACCATGAAAGAACATCATTTTTAACCAATTTCATCCCGTGAGAACACGTAAAATGCAAAAACAAAGCATTTTCAATAGTAATAAAAGGTGCAACGATTGTATTTTTCTGGCCAATCCTCATTACCAATCTTGAAAAAAAATGTGGCCTCTAAATACCGATTCTGGGCGATTATTTTGTCTGAAATGTTGCTACATAAAACAAGAAAGTTACTGAGCTGGTAACAGTGGATTGACTGTTGTTGAATGCGAACCTGGTGGGCCGGTCTGTCAGTCAAATCTCACACAGCAGAGCAGAAGAGGACAGTGGTTGATCTATAGACCTTTGCTGAGGTAGATATGATTGGCTTCACATGTAATTATTGGCCGATCACAGATCCCCAAAAATGAAGAAAATTGGGGCTGTTCTTCTTCTATTACTCTCCAATTTGCATTATTTGAACCGTTTCTTTTTTCTCTTCAGAGAAGCTACATCTGGTCTGACAGTCTGGCTGTGATTTCTTCATGGAGCCATCAACTCTCCTGCTATTAACTTTTCTTTCAAATAGAACATATTCCTCCATCATTTCTTGTTTTTTGTGTGTCTCTGCTCTGTTTCCTCAAACCTCCAGTCGGTTGTAGCAGACGGTGTCTTGTACTGAACCAGGTTCTGGTTCTGCTGGAGGATTCTTCCTGTTGAAGGGAAGTTTTCCTCTCTATTCTCGCCACATGCTCAGTATGAGGGATTGTTGAAAAGTCAATGACGCAACACAAGCAATTGTTTTCTGTCGTTATACATCTTCAGCAAAGAGTGAATGTGGAAAGTTTAATTTGAAAAATAAACTGATTGAAATGACTTCTCAGTTCTCAACTCTTTGAGAATTGCCGCAATGCAAATAAACTGAATTGAACTGATAACATCCCGTCTCTGTCTTGTAGACAAAAACGGTGTGTTGGCGACCTGATCTGCTGCTACAACAAATTCCTTAGAGGAATCGTAGGTGAGACAATTTCTTTGACACATCAGCAGGATAATAGATGACTGCAGCCGAAGAAAGTCTTTTCCGTCTTTAGTGTTGCTGTTTTTCCTTTTTCGTGTCATTGCAGAAAGATGTATGAAGACAGATCCAGGGAAAACAGCCCCATGACCTGCCTTCCCTCTTATTCCTTCCTTCCATTCTCTCTGTTTCTATCTCCGACTCTTTGGTCTTAATACCCCTTTTCTGCCTACTTTCCTTTTGTTTTTTCTCACACAAGCCTTCATCTAACCCCGGCACTCTGTCACACGTTCTCTCTCTCTCCCTGCTGACTTTGCCCTTCCTTTGGTTCCCCCACTCATTTTTTCCATGGCTTTTTTTGGGTGCCTCTTTGCTCTCTCATTCTCTCCTCCTCCTCAAACCACGCGACGCAGCACATCTGACGGCAGCGGCGGTTAGCTGAGCCCGTCTCCCTCCCTGCGTTTGCCGCCACCACAGCAGTTAACTTAGTCCAAACCAGATGTTTGTTTTTATTCCTTCTCTCCAGAGGGACAAGAAAAGAAAAGAGAAAAAAAAGCTCGAGGGAGCAAAAGCCCTGTTGGTTTGCGACAGGAGTCTTCCCCTCATCAACCAGAAAACATAAAAACAAACAAAACAAACCAATGATTATGGTGGATTCCAGGTGAAGCTGCTTCTTCCAGTAGCTGTGTTTTCATTAAGCATAAAATTGTGCAACTTGAAAGTGGGAAATCAAATTTGCTTAGTGGAACCATGCCAATTTTGAAAAAAACTTACGTTTTTGCTAAAAAATAAATCAATAAAAAGTGACACTATGCTGAAGTGTTTTTTTTTTTTTTTTTTGGCTATATCAAAATTGTTATTTGACAAAACAGCAATGGAAATACTTTTTTCAGATGTTACAACTGGTGGAAACGTCACAGAAAATATCAGGAAGATGTTGGTTTGTTTTTGGTTTTTTTTCCTCTCTCACAGCATCACAGTTCATAAACAGTTGTGTCATTCCAAACTGAGCTGATTTATTGCCACTGGTTTCCTTAATTTTGGGAGAGCAGTGATCGGCTTAAATGCTTACAATCTTATCCACTGATTTTAACAATAGTCACTCCACTGTTAACAACTCAGCAATTTTCATGCTATATTTAGCAACATTTCAGACAGAAAAACATGGGTAAACATGGCCTCGGTTATTGGCAGGTCAGGCTTTTTAAAGACCGGTAATTGTCGATTGTCCAGAGAACTGCAATTGGTGCGCCCTAATTCCAACATGTTGAGTCCATAGCTCTTCCCTAAAATGGCCGACAACAATTTCCCCAAAGCGCTGCATACATAGCCGCTCCCAAGTGTAAGGGGGTTGTCACTGCAACGCCTGAATGAGACCCCAACATCTCTACTGATGGCTGAATTATGAGCATCTCATGTAACTGCCATGATTTTTAATTAAATTTGTTCACATGATTTGAATTTAATTCCTTATTAATTGAATCGCTGCAATTGCAAAATTGTTTTTTTTTCCCCAACATCATCATCATGATATAGGCAAGGATTTGTAATGGAGACACAGCTCGTGATGAATTTATTTCATGGGTGGAAAACTCTTTCAAAATAGCAACAAGATGCTTCATCACACGCCACACTCACAGTAAGAGCAGAAATCTGCTTTGATTTGCTGTGTTATCATTAGCTTAATGGCTCTACACTTCCACACGCTCCAGTGTGTTGTAACGATGCATCACCGATCGAGAAACGAGCTCTTCAATTAAGAGCGGTCAAGGAAGCCCCGTGGCCCCCGTTCTGCAAAGGCTCATTAAACACGACATTTAGGGAAGATTAACTACGTGTAAAATTATCTCGCGCCAAGCCTGGCTCCAGGCTGGCTCATTAAGACATAAACCCACCACAGTGTGTGGCTCCAAACCCACCTTCAGGACGTTGACGTAGGGGGCGCCGTCAGGGCCGTAGCGGCTGCCGTTCACCTCGATGTGTTTGAGCCACTGGATGTGCGGCTGGGCATCGCTGTAAACCTTACAGTGGAACTCCACGTTGCTGCCCACCTCCACTGTCTGATTGGCTGGCAGGCCTGCCTGGAGAATCGGCCGGTGAGGCGAGCGCTCTGAGGGAAGCACAGGCGGTAAGGTTTTTTTGTGTTTTTTTTAAACCAGATCAGACAGATAAATGATTCCCTGAATATGTATGTGAGACGGCGCAATTTAAAATGAATTCTGAGCGAAACAGGAAAGCAGTGGAACGCAGACGAAGCAGGAGTCAAAAGAGCTCTCTTGTTAGAACTAGCTCATAACCTGGCCGCAGAATTTTAAAGGACTTGTAAATGTTTAAGCGAAAGCTTTGTTTAGGCCAGTAAACAAGACTGTAAGCATGATAAAAACATGAGCAAGTTTGTCTTGTTTAATAGACAGCAAAACAGGTCTGAGTTTAGCAATATTCCTCACACTTTAAACAAATGTCAACAAAGTAAGATGAATTTTACAAGTTCCAAAAACTGAACATGTTGGACAGACAGATAATATACAGGCTTATGGAGGGTTAAACAGGACAAATTGTAATTATAAACAAAACTTTATTAAATGTAAATTGAAATAAATAAAGATTTAACTAAATATTTCAATCATTTATTTAATGTAAAATGTATTTATGAAATGTCATTTAATCATTAAACCTAAACAATTTCATGCAAATTTAAAACTGTTTGCATAAAAAGAAAGCTATAGGAACAACAAAATAAAACATGCAAACTTAGATATATTTTCTAGTTAGATAATTTAATTATTTCATTGTTCCTGTTCCTGCAGAGTTACCGTGAAGTCATTTTATCTGTGAAACTCCACCATAGAAATCAAGGGCCGGTGCTGTGGGCGGGGCCAACACCGATCTGTTGAACTCCGCCAGCTTAGTTTAATTTTGATGGAGGATTTTTATGACATTTTACAGTGAGCAGACGACATAGAAGCAGAAGACGGCCATTCAAAGTACCTGGAGGATAAAGCTGAATAAGTTCTGCTCACCCAACATCCACATCAAATGAAATCATGCAGCCATTTCTACTCCCTCTGTTACAAGATCCACCAAGATAAAAAAAAACAAAAAAAAAAAAACATGCCAAGCTAGCGGTGTTCGACAGGTCAGTGTTAGCTCCTCCCCTCCCCTCGACGGGCAACTCTGACAGATAAAATTATTTCATGGAGCAGGAATTAAACGATTTAACACATATTTAACTATTTGAATGCATCAGCTATAATAAGTTAATATTTTAATGATTTAATTAGGTACTTAATAAATTAATGTTATGTTGATTAAATTGAGTATTTAATCAAACATCTATTTACTTCACATTACTTTACTTAATAATGTTCTAAATGATTTTAGATTGCTGCTAATAATTTAGTGATACATTTAAAAAAAAAATGTCCCTTTAAATTCTCTGTGTCTGCTTAGTTCATATTGTTGTAGGTGGAGCTACGATCTCTGTTTCAGTTTTACTGCAACTTTAATAACTGTTGCGCCCTAATTCCAACACAACAGTCTGTCAACACAACAGACTCAAACTGGTGTTGCTTACAAACACGTACAACTGAATATCATTGGCATAAAACGTGATAAAAAGACTGAATAACAGCAGCTGAGAGTTCAAAACAGAAGGATAATCTTTGAGGAATTTTTGATAATCTTTCATGAATTAAAATGAAAGTAAACGCTTACCTAAAACGTCCAGCTGGTAGGTGTGACTGATGGTGCCGTGCTTGTTCTGCACCACGCAGGTGTAGTTTCCCCGGTCCGACGGCACGGCGCTCTCCATCACCAAACTCCACTGCTGGTGTCTCAGCTGAAGATGGAAGGAATGCGTCATTACTACCAGCACTGTCATGATAACAAATATTGCTGGACGATACAGGATATTGCCAAAAATGACTGCCGATGTCCTGTATCGACAGTAATTATTGCGATACAGGATAATAAGACCGATAAACTCTAATTTCGTAAAGAACACTTCACACTGGAACTGGAAAATACTTTAGTTACCCCAAAATAAAACCAAAAACAATGAATAAAACAGAAATGAAAACCAGCAAAATAATAAAATGGATTATTAAGTCTCTGTAAACTAAACTGGAAATATCAATCTGAATGGAAATCATCCAGCTCATTTAATTTGTCATCCAGTTAACTGACTTATTGCGACAGGTTTAAATACAAGTTTAAGTTAGAGAACCAAAGTCCATTTGAAAGCATCTAAGGAGATATTGTGATTTTAATAAACAAAAATAAAACAAGCAAGTGCAAGCATTACAAACTGAACTCCACAACGCCAGAGTTTAACGATGTACATGTACAACAGAATATCGTCTGCATAAATCCTAATCAAATCACTGAATAACACCAGGTAAGGAACAAGCATAACAAAAAGATATGCGCTAGATTTTTCACTTCACTCTGGATCATTCTAATTCTCAACTTGATAACAAAGCTAAAATTCATAAACAATGATGGTTAAATTATCGTCATTCATCAACAGAAGCCATTTTCACACTGCCTTACTTTCACAGGTGAGTGTTCAGCAAAGCAAATGTCTGTGAGGGCTGACAGACTGTCTTCTTTTTGCACCTCTGAAATTGGTTCCACTCAAGAGCAATCCATCGCCGGAGACTCGAAAGCTAAATTTTGCGTGGTAATTCAAACCAGGTGAGGCTGGAAGGCATAGCAGACAGATACTAAATTGACAGGCTCACAAGTCAAAGGGAAGGGGAGGGAGTTAGCAGAGGAACGGCTACGCGTCGTCAGGCGGCGTCTCCACGGGCCGGCGGGGGCGACCCGCGCCGCTTAACAGGGGGAAACGGGCGTCATAGGGTGAACTTTACTTGAAGAGGTCAGAATTTCTAATGAGTGATGACAACAAGGTGCCTTTTCGGGGTGGAACACTTCACCTCACCTGCACAGAAAAGTGTTTTCACAAACACACTTTCTGGGGGAAAGTGTGTTTGTCGCATTTGCAGGCAACAAATCCCTCCCACCGCCCTTTCTTCGTCTTCTTCTTCTTCCCTCTGGAGCACATACTTCTTCACCCTCTCTCTTGGAGGTGCATTCGGAAAATAAAGCAACAGTGTAAATATTATGCCTGAGTGTGCTTTTTTTCATCTTCTTCTTCTTCTCGCAGTTGCGTGGTAACATAAACCAGGCCGCCCGCTCGGCGTTGGCAAATGGTTTTTCTGTGGAATGGCTGGCTCCACCCCGTCTATCCCCTCTCTGAGATGAGGAGTCAAACTCAAGTCAATGGCTGCTCTCATGAGCAGATGAGTGACGCCTTGTGCTGTGGTCGCTGAGGGGAGGGAAAAAAAAAAAAGTTGGTGCACGAGAAGGGAGGAGGCTAAAATGTGGTAAAATATGAGCTGGAGCTGATATTCAGTGAAAGCCAGGACCACCAACAGAACCAGGGAGACTATAATCACAGCTACACCATACATTTACCACTCTCTCTCTACTTCTGGGACTTTGATGTGCAAACGTTTCATTTCAGATGTTACATTTTTGACGGACTTTGTAAAAAACCTGAACTTGTGTTTTGTTTATAAATGTGACATTTTATGATGCGTAATCTCCTGCAAAGGAATTACACTTCGGTAGCTTTTTGCAAATTTTGTGTACTTTGTTGAGATTGTAAGTGATAGAGCAAAATACATTAGTTCATCGTGGTCAGTGGTAGGACACAGTGGGAGGATTTGTTCAAAAATCAGGTTTTTACAAATAAAAACCTGAAAATTGTTGCTTCCATTTCTATACAGCTCCCTCTTAAGTAAAACCATCCAGTTACATTCACAAGTTCCAGTGAGAACCTTTTTGTCTGTGCGTTTCTGGTAGGCCTGTAAATCTGACGTACAAGCAATATCTGCAACAGTGGACAACAGAGCCGCTTCTCTTCATCCACTGTGGGTTCATTTCTCCTTCAGAAAATTGTTCTGATTGGACACTGGAAAAGACAACTGTTGTGTTCAAGTTGTGCTAAAAGCAGTTAGCCTGTCAGCAAAGCTATTCAGACCTAAAATAGCATCTCAATGCTAGACATGTAGCAGCAGCACAGACGTCCCCAGGGCTAATGTCAGCATCCACATTCCACATTTCTAAAGAAATCAATCATCAATGATCAGGAGTTCCTGAAACACTGGAAAGATTGAGTAGAATGACACTTTGCACCAACCTGATGATTGAATAACCTAAATAATGACAAATATCTGTGTTGTTGAGCTCAAATATCAATTTATTCAATAATGCCCCACTTTTTAGATATTCTTTTGTAAAAAAAAAAATTGAAAATATCCTTGTCCTGGTGGATATGACATAAAATTCCCCCCAAAAATGTTAAGAAAGTTTGCCATGGGGAGACTCTGTATCCAGCTCTCGCTTTCTGAAATTGAATTTCTGCTGTTGATTAAATATGAACTCTCAGTGACTTTGAGCGTTAACATTCCTCCACCTTTCATTGGTCACTTTAATTATTTTCAACACGCGGCCCGTCTGCTTTTATTAACATGTTACACTGGCTAACCCCTGGTGAACCTGTAGCATTAGTCCCCAAACGTGATAATCCCATCCATTTCAATCATGCCAGATTCCAAGCAGAATTAAATTATTAAGCAGCTTATGTTCCAGTCATACGAGGCTTTAAAGGTTTTAGGGGCTTTGGCCGCGGCTGTACGGAGCAGCGCCAGCCATGGGAATGGATGGGAGGGTTCACACCGCAAGGAACCACCTGCATTGAAAGAAGACAAAACTAGAGATGCACCGATCCCACATTAACACCGATACCAGTACCGATACTGGAAAAATATTCTAGATTGGGTATCTGTAACTGTACAAAATCCATAAGGGCAGATCTATTCAGTCTAATTCTACGCTTAGTGATCTGAGCAACGTCCTGGTCTGTTTTTGTGTCACTTTTAGAATTCCTAAATGCACTTTCTGAACAATTTGAAAGAATGTTTGTTGCAGTTCATTTTTTACATGTTTGACCAAACGAGTCAACTTATTGTTTTTGGCAGTTTCAGTTTCTTTATTATTTATTTTCAATTGGCTATTCTACTCCTAATTACACTGACTGAACAAATTAAAGTGTTTTTTTTCCATGTTTGACCAAAATAGTGGAGATATTGGTGTATTTCAGTGAGGTGAAATGATACATTTGTAATCCAGTACATTAATGTCTCTCCTTAAAGAAAGAAACATTTGTAATCAGTTCAGTTGAGCCGTTTTCCTGTATGTGATCGGCTGACACTAAACCTCAAGTTGGTATCTGAAGTGGAAAGACGTGAATTTGTGCATCCTCAGACAAAGATATCGTTGTTTCTGGTACAGAGGGAAGACGCTGGAGTACAATTAGGTTAGATCATCCCAGCAGCTGGCTATTTCATGCAGGGGTGTAGTGATACACTAATCTCCTGATACGATACAATATGCAATATTCTGATCACAATAAGACATGTATCACAATATTTGGCAAACGATACGATTCGACGCACTTTACAATTTTCTGAAAGATTTTAGAAGGACAGAGTGATTTTAGTGACAATTTGTGTTTCATAGACTTGGATTTAATTAACTGAAAACTGATTAAAAGCACCAACTACACTATACCTGACTCTGGACAGAGTCTAAGGGTCTGCAGCTGGATAAAATGAATCATGAATGAAGTGAGGAAATTAGTTTCTCTCATTTAATTCATGTGGATTTGACATAAAACTCAAAGTTTCAACAGTGATCCAGGAGCTGAGTGGGGAGATTATCAGCCTCTGTAGACTCTCAATATACAAATGACTGTACTTATGTTTTTCTTTTGGACATACTGTGGCTGCATTGTGGAGCCATTTTGGTGGTGCAGTAGTTGTTTGAGAAAACACAGGAAGCGCCGTTCCCCTTCATAGTCCAAACCCTCTGTCTTCACCTCGCAAAATAGCCCTGTCAGAACAAGTGGGGGCCAGTTAGCAGAATTTATGAGTGTGTCAGAGCGGACCAGCGGCCCGGATCCGCGCTACCGTCTAATTTGACCCGCAGAGAGGGCGGAAGCAGGAAGACGCGGCCCTTCAGGGCTCGCTATTAAAATCGGGGAAAGTTTTGTTCGTCTGCTGCCTGACTTTGGCTCAGCTTGACACTTGCATCAACGACAACGAGGATGAGGTCGTAAAGCGGGATGTGTGAAAGCGACAAAGTCAAACCCCGTTAACGGCGAGTCCTGCCTTTCAAAGCTATAGTGTGTTTTAATAATAATAATAAATAATAAAAAAATTAAAAAAAAAAACAGGTGAGGAAAGTGAGCGTTGCGGCTATGGGAGGTCTAAAATTAGATGAGGAGTTGAGGGGGGGAAAAATGGGTCTAAAAATAATCTCGCAAGCGTAGAAATTCTAGTGAAGGCTGTGCTAAAAACTGTAGTGGAAACTGGAGGATTTTGAAGTGCTTAAAGTCTTAAAAAGTAACAGCGGAGGCAGATTAAAAGCCCTTGCTTTGGAAAGCTGTCAAAACAGAGGGTGAATTCTGGATGGAAGAAGAAAAAAAAAAAACCCAACTAATAACACCGTCAGCAACACAATGAAACCCCCAAACAGCAGCTTTATGTGTTGGAAGAGAAAAGACGGCTGAATGGGCTGATGGCACGCCTATCTCCTGCCATGTCCATCTGACAGCTCAATAGAGGGTTAAACTTTGACCTTCAGGCCCTGGCCTTGGAGAACTCCACAGTTGTCTGGGAAGCAGAACAGAGATGGAATTTGAGTTTTAATAAACGACATAAGAACTTTATGCAGTTTACCGTTTAGTTCTCTATAAACCCTGGAAGTACCTGAGATTAACTTAAATGCTTCAAAAGACAAGCGGAGAGTGGGAGACGAAAAAAAAAAAAAAAAGATGCTTCAGAGCAAAACGTGGACCTGGTGCATGAGGAACAACTGGTTATTCTGGAGTAGTACTTTCTTATGAAAGCAGCAAATAACCATTTGACAACAACGCTGTCAGCATTTTTCCCTAAAAAATTGTGTAGCTCCAGCTGAGCTGGCCAATTTACCCGTAAAAGTTTTTTCAGGAGCTTTTTAAGCATCTCCTCTTGTTGCTTTTGAACACAAGGGAAAAAAAGGAGACTGGGTATCAAGTTTCTAATTTTTCTTTTTAGATGTTGTTCTCATTGACTAAACTTTCCCAATATAGTACATTTTCTTTTCAAATATTTTCAAATTCAAAAATACTTTGATCCCAAGGGGAAATTAAATGTTGTTGTAACTCATATTAATTCAAATTTCTTTAGAGATTAATAGTAGATGGCTTCTTTTCAAGAGGTGCTATTATTGCTGAGCCATGCATTCACAGCCATTTTAATCTCACAATGGAGCTGACAATCTGGCAGTGAGTGAGCTGCTATCCGACTGAAATTATCCCTGCTTGCTAACAGTCTGACGGACTTCCATCGAAAAACTCTGATTGTCCAAAGCAGGCGCAACCGCCTGAAGTAGCTAGGAATACGTCAAATAGAACTGGGACAATGATTAGAACTACGCCACGGGTCGGTTAGCTGCTCCTTAAACATGCGCCTGACATGAAGAGCAAAGCGGTCCTCAAAACCAGCATGGCTGAGATTCATTCAGCTAAAATTACCCCTGGCTGTCAGTACCAAGATGATGTTGTCAAGTCAGAATGGATGCAGCAGGAAGATGGCTTCACCTTCAGGACCCTGATGGGAATAGTCTTTAGAATGTCATTGTTGTGGTGACAGAGCTGAAGCCCCGCCCCCCCGTGGCTTCTGGACCCCCCCCATGAACCCATCACCTCCACATGGAAGACGGGGTGATACGGGGTGATACGGGGTGATACGGGGTGACGGAACGCTGTCCGCATCTGTCCATCGCTCACGCTGACGTGGTGACAATTCAATCTGGGGCCGATCTGTTTGAAATACTTCATGTCTTTATTTCTGCGTTTATTCATCCATTTACATAACTGAAAGCTGCGGAAGCGTCTAGCTGGAAGAGCTCAGAAAGAAATTCAGGAGAATTTCTCGAGTTAAAGAGAGAAAACATTCTCTTTATGACGAGAAAGCACATCGTTATAAAGAGAAACCTTCTCGTTTTCACCAGGTATTTGAAAAACGTGCTCTTCTGACAGACTGCGACTTGTTAAAAGGTATAAAGACACCTGGTTTCCTCCAGACGGCTTCTAAAACTCCCAAGAAGTGTTGATGTTTTAACGTTAACGATCTTTCATATTTAAAAGGGAAGATATTTTGATTCTGACGAGATATGAATCTCTGTATAATGTGTTTTGCATCTCATTATGATGAGAAAGTTTTCTCTTTTAAACGAGGCACCGCTCCTGAATTAATTTCCAAACTCTGGCAGTTAAATGCTTCCATAGGAATAAAATTGCACACAGATAGATAATATTTACTAATGAGGTAACTTTTGAATGTAATTGGTGGTTTTTATTTAGAGGTACTGCAGTACATTGGGGGAGTTGGGTTGACTGAATCAAGATTTGTTTTTGTAAAAATGTGGTTTCACTGATAATTATTGAAACAATTTTTAATCAGCATAAATTTATATTTAAAAGTTTTGAAAAGAAATATTTTTTTTGACTGTTTGGTTTACAACTTTGATTTGTAAAAGGCTGGAAGATTTAACAAACTAAATAATGTTAACCAACCATTTTTATATGAATTTCTTTGAATCAGACTTCAGGTCTAGAAACAACAGGCAACAAGATGTTTGTTTAAATATTATGACACAGTATAATGAAGCTGTGCAGTGAGAAAAAACATATATAAAAAATTTGGATGACAAGATAAATCAAGTGTTGTTAATATCAAAGACACTAAAATGCAGAGAAAATAGAGATATTAATGAGGCGGTGATGTGGTCAGAGGTCTGAAATTCGGACGGGTTCAAGCTGTTACGCCTGACGACCCCGAAGCCAGACCATGTCACCCAGTGCCATGACCTCTCCCTTCACCTCTGTGAGGGCAAATACTGCCCGCATGGTGATCACTAACTGGATCCTAAAACAGTTTTGGGACAGAAGGGAGGGGTGGCGCACGTAAATATCACTCAATAAAGACACATGGGAAAACGTCTTCATTAACCAGTACAGACATAAAGGAACATGGTCCACTTTTTCTGCCTTGTTCAATAAGAGAGGAGCATCTTAATAAGTCGTCAATCACCCCTGACGATCTAGATTTAAATTACGGCGAAGGAGAAGTAAAGCAGTTTTAATATAGACTGCTCAAAAAAATAAAGGGAACACTCAAATAACACATCCTAGATCTGAATGAATGAAATATTCTCATTGAATACTTTGTCCTGTGCAAAGTTGAATGTGCTGACAACAAAATCATTGTTGATTGTCAATCTGTGTTGCTTCCTAAGTGGACAGTTTGATTTCACAGAAGTTTGATGTACTTGGAGTTATATTGTGTTGTTTGAGTGCTCCCTTTATTTTTTTGAGCAGTGTATATAATAGTAGGTAAGTGAGTAATTACATGTAAAAATCAACGTGTTAATACGCTAATGTTAGCAAGAACAAAGAAATGCATAAGGTGCGATTTCTTTTGGAAAAATCTTTAGACCAGAACCGGTTAGGCTTTTCAGAATAAAACTAGAATTTTGATGTCATTTCCAAGTTATCACCACCTGCTGGAGCAGTGGAGGTATTACAAGGTTGTTACTAAAAAAAAGCAAACTAACAAAAAAACCCCCCAGGTAATTAATGGAAATAGTTCTCAATTCACATAAAATACTCAAAAACTTTCTTAAACAGAACTGATGTAAATTTTTCCCAAATAAGGACTTTCACAGGTGTTTAATGAAGAAGTTGAAGATCGGACAAACAGGTGGAATAAACATGTTGTACTCTAAGCAGTCAGTTGGGGATTAATCTGCTGCTAACAACGTGGAACCAACCTTATCATCAGCAAATCATCATGTACACTACAGACGCTAAAAGCTGCTGTCGGGGAGCCACTTCAGTCCAAGTTAGGGTGTCCTGAGGGCTGCTGACAGGTGTGTGTGTGTGTGTGTGTGTGTGTGTGTGTGTGTGTGTGTGTGTGTGTGCGTGTGCGTGTGTGGTGGGGGGGTAGATAGATAGAAGAACAGAGAGTGGGGACAGAGCGAGGGAGACAACTGCTGTTGGTCTGCTGGGAGCAGATGTTGGAAATCTCTGTAAACTGTTAATAGCTGCAGGATCTCATTACATTTAACTCTTTAAAGGCCAAAGTTCCACTTGGGAAGAAATATGTTTCAGTGTTTCTCCGCTGAGATATTAGAAGACGCTAATTTACAACCACAAAGTGACGTTTTAGTGCCAGTTTTCCTATGATATTCTTCAAAACACAGATTTATTTGGTGTAAAAAAAAAAAAATTAAAAAAAGATCCTTTTACAGTATAATTTTCACGGGTGATTAAATAATGCCTCCAACGATCAAAATCTGCTGTAAAGACTATTCAATAGAGCGCAAGGTAAGAGCAACTCTGACTATTGAATATGTTTAGAACTTTTCAAACTGAATACCAGTGAGTTCCAATATTACTGTACATATTTGGTTATTAGTTATCAGCTAAACAAACCTAAGACTGACAGAGATCTCAGCTTCAAGTGAGTCTGATGACAAAACTGAACACAGCAGCTGTTTGCTGCAGCGCTTCACTATCAGCCCTGGACTATCATGCAAGCATGCATGTGTCTGGTTTCAGGACTGCAGTTTGACCCCCCACCACCACCACTATTAAACTTATTTTGGTCGTTAGTTGGTAGAGCATGCCTCCCTGGCGTCTTTCACGACATTTATACACCGTGAGAAGATCCGCCAGGCACGGCGTTCTTTCACCACTCAAGGTTTACGCTCCTTTAATTACGGAAACTCACGGACCAATCCCGGCTCTAACCCTATGGATGGATGGACAGCGGCGTAGCAATCCTCACAGGGGATTAACATGCCTTGCTAGGGGACACTCTGGCAGCACCTTAAGGGGTGGAGATTGCGATCTCCGCCTGGCAGAGTTCCGAGTGTGAAGGTTTGAATCTAAAAATCTCCTGAACTCCTCTACCCTTTTAGGTGTCAACATGCTCTTCCTCTCACCTTGATGCCTCCCATTCTCTGCTCGCCCTTGAACTCCTTGCCATTCTTGAGCCAGTGGATGGTTGGCATCGGGTTTCCATCGGCGGCACAGCGGAACTTGACGGTGTTGGCTGCGGGGACGGCCAGGAGCTTCTTGTCCATCCGTTCGGGCTTCGTCCAAAACGGAGCTTCTGTGGGTCCAAACACAAAATATTGTTACAGTCAATAAAGGAATTCGCACAGAGCTCAAAGGATTTAAGAGACAAATGCTCAATGGGCCCGGTGGTCGTTTTCTGCTCCTGTTTTCTTTAGTATTCTTAGATCATATAACATTTTGAGAAAAGACCCTTTGGGAATGTGCACATACATGTTACTATAATTGCAAAAAGATGTCGCAGAGGAGAAAGCTAGCTCTCCTGCTCCGTCCTGAAAGTGATGCAGCTTGGATGAGTTATGCACTCTGCCAGAAACAAATGGGAGATTCTGGATTCCAAAAGATCCTCCGACACAACAATGTAAAGAGCAGGAAACATGAGTTGGCTCTTCTACGTTTAGGCTTTGCTTTTGCAAATGTGGACACATATATGTGCAAAGGTAGTCACACCTAGCCTCGGGGCAACCAGGCCATTGTTCTGAGCGTCACTTCATCCAGAGTATCGGCTATTGAGAAACGATTGTTTCCTGGAGGCATGGACTTTGTCAAAGTCTGAAACGATTTCACGCAAACTCTAACGTTTAGTCGTGACATTTGTAATACGCCAACTTAATGAAATTTACTGGCAATTGTGAGTGCTGTAAGCGACTTAGAGATTGGAATTCAGCGAAATTGGGTAGGAGGACAATGGCCAAACAAACAGCCACAAACTTCAATGCATTTTATTGGGATTTAATGTGATAGAGCAGGCACTCTACCTTCCAATATGACTGACCTGTTCCTCAATATGAAAAACGGTCATATGTTACTGTTGGAAGCTTACAGGCACCTGCGGACAAAATTCTAATTCAATCCTGTTTTCATCCAATTTCAAGCCCTGCTTGGTTTACAAAGGGATGTTGTTCAGTTTATAACGGTGTCACAGAGAAAAACACGGCTTGACAGAAATTGAAAAAGCATTAGAAGCGGAGCCTGAAGCTCTCCGACAATCCGAACAAAACTTATCATCTCCTTTGCCTCCGAAACAATGCGAGGGTTCATCTGAATTGCGCGATCTTGGGAGTTTGAAAACCTGTCAGGGTCGATTTATTGAGTTGTATTGAGGAGACGCTGGACAAAGGGAGTGCAGCCAGTCAGACGAGCTCTTTGTCCCATCTGTGAGGATGAGGAGGGTGAGAGCACTGAGGCATGGTACGCTCACTCTCTTTACTGGTCTCTGTGTGTGTGTTTCCCTGGACAAAAGCTGGGGAGGTGGCTGACCGGTCATCAGATGTCTCTTTTACTTTTTCAAACTCCGGAGGGGAGAGAGGAGCTAATTACCATCTGAATGCCAGGACTTCTGTCTGTGTGTAAGCTCCATCACGCATGGATGAGATAATAATTAAAAAGTAATCCGAACCGCCCGGCCCCCCCCCCCCCCCCACCCTACAACAGCCGAAGTAACGCTTTCTTACTTCAGGTGGGACGTCAATCACTGCCGAATTACGATCTCGACGTCAGATCTGCTACATGTGCTCTTATCACGATGCCTGTGGGGTTCTGATGCATTTCTGACACACAGTGTTTTGGCTCCTGCTTTCAAAAACTGGGATCGGTTTCACAGAGTAATTGCAACCAGACTGAGGGAGATATTCAGTGTTGAGAGATGCAGACGTATCCTCTGAGAAAGCAAACAGAAGGTTCCTAAAAACCTATCAGACAGACAGTAATTGAACAGGTGAGCGTGGAGTGCAGACTTCCACCGTCCTCAGCTTGGAAAGACAAACACTCTCCCCACATCCAAGCCCTCGCACACCATCTCCACCTCCACCCCCACCTCCAAATGAAGAAACGCTGAGGCTTCCTGACTCCCCCGCTCGCCCTCCGATCTCCATGTAGCGTTAGCGACTCGTCACTCCCTCTCAGTGTGGGACAACCCTCTAAGGAGTCTGAACACATTGTTTTCTTGGCATTGCAGTAAGCCACACACACTCAGTCCAAAAAAAGAAAAGTAACACACACACACACACGCACACGCACACACGCACACACACACACACACACACAAGGTTTTTAAACAGTCGCTTTCCCAATGTGTGGTCCTTCTGCTTCTGAACTCATCCGAGCCTGAAAACGCTTTCCTGCTGTCGGTCCCTCAGCCACAATGATTTCTCCAACCCCAGAATAAATGGGGACTCAATATGTTGGAGGAGTCACCATGGTTTTCTACCCAAGTTTGGTGTTTTTTTTCTCTTCTAACATCTTGTTCAATCATTGAGATGCTCCTTATTGTAATCGAATTTCAGTCCAAGTACAACATCTGCGAGGACTCTTCCCAAACAATATCTTGCTCTGATAGTGACCTACAGACAATAAAAACTGCAGAGTTGCACCAAGGACTTGACCGGCGTCACCGCAACTGTCAGACTTCCAGCTTGAGCAGGCCTCGATGTCCGGTAAATGGAAGTCTTAAAACGGATCTTTTTCAGCTAATTGAACACGCCGTCACAAAGAGCTTCCAGGTCACGTTGACAGCAACATTCTTTGGCGTTTACGATGGTTCTGAGCACAGAAACTTCAATTTCCTGTAAAAGTTGGACCTGCTGTTTGTGATTGTGATCCATATTGGACTAATGCATACAAGATTATGCAGTCAGATCTAATAGGTGATAGTTTTGACAAGGTGGCCTTTATTTTTGCATTAAATTCATACTTTCCATTTTTAGAGTCTTTTCTTTCGTGTTTTTGATGCATTTAATAAAATTGAGAAAGTAGAATCAGATTTTTCAGTGTTTGAGAAGTGAATTATCTGATTCAAATCTCTTCCCGACTGATTGGTGCGTCTTTGTTTAATAGAGAACTGTCACATGAACTGTTCATTTAGAGCGGACGAGAGAGCAAGAGTTTCTCTCTTCCAACCTCTGAGTGTCACCGAACAGTCCAGGACTGATTATTAAGGGTTCTCTAGAAAATCCGGTTCGTTCGGGGAAGTGTGATCCCGTAATCGAACTCTGATGCGGACCAAAAAAGCAAACTCTGGTTTGCCTACAAACCCAGGTCTTAGTTCATCTCTGCTGCCGATATAAATAATTAATGACAACTGCCAGAAGGCTAGAAAACTAATGTCTGTGGTGCTTATATTTTTCTGATAGTGTTTAATTCAGAATCAGATGAAATCGGCACAGACAAAATATGACAAATTGGTCACAGCATAGTGATTAGGGCATCTTAACACGAAAGAAGCAAAAATATAAAAATAACGGTGAAACAGAAGAGAGGACAGTTGAAGCTATAAATTCTATCAGGGTAATTTGTCTGAATTTAGATTCAGAAGGTGCAGCAGCAAAAACATAAAGCCTTCCTTCACTTTAAAAGTAGCAGGCAGTAGCTGTTCTGATTGCAATATGACTTTTCTTTCAAACTGCAGTCCGGCTCCATGTGCTCTGCTACACACAGGAATTCTATCCCATATCTAATTGGCAGGATGGTATTTCCTCAGCAGAGGCAGGATTTTCATGGGGGGTGGGGGGTGGCACCTCCAAAGAGGCACACAGTCCACAGAACCCTTTCCTGCCTGGATATTTGCTGTAGTGGAAACTCTTCCACTGTAACAGAATGATTCAGCCATGCCACTGCAGAGATGTGTCCACCTGACAGCTGCGGAGTGGAAAAAACGCTCCCAGTGCCTAAAGCTGCACCACTGGCCTCCAGCATGTTTGATAGCTTATTCCAAAGCGTGATGGAGGAAATCACTGAACACAGAAGGAAGAAAGGCCAGTCAGTGGGAGGAGCCAGGATTTACTGCTCAATTACAGGGTCGTATTGCTCTGATTTGATAGGAAAGTACAGAAATATTTGAGTTTCTTCTGTATAAAAATACATGAGCAAAATTGCTTTTAAAACAATGGAAACCGCAACTCCCTCTGTTGAAACATAGGGATGGCAGAATCATTATGTGGGGACACATTGCAACATAAAAAAGAAAAGCTATGCATCTTTTTCCTCCCGAATTTGTGCTCGAGTTTCTGTTGGTTTATCAAATAAAATGTAAATAAAAACGTTTGTATTTGTGAGGGATGCATCGATTCACTTTTTTCCCCTTCTGATACCGAGGAAGAGATCTAAGGTTTAGTATCGGCCGATACGATCCGATGCAAAAAAACAGCTGGATAGACTTAAAAGATTTCTTTTTTCAAATGCAAACATAAATGCGCTGGATTATAAGTGCATTTGCCGACTCTGTCCCAGAAAAACACATTTTACTACCAGCAGCTTCACTAGCTTGGTCAAAAACAAAAAAAATACTGTCACTTGTTCAGTTAGTGTAATTAGGAGTAGAACAGCCAGTGGAAAATAAATAAATTAACAAAAACAACAGATTGACTATTTTGGTCAAATATATATAAATAAACTGTAACAAACCTTCTTTTAAATAGTTCAAAAAGTGCAAATAGGAATATAATATAAAATATATAACACAAGACATCACTCAGAGCACAAAGCATAGAATTAGACTGAACAGATCTGCCCTAAAATATTGGGAACATTGTCACCGATACCTTATTTATTATTTTCAATATTGGAACTGATACAGATATTATTATGTACCATAATTTGAACTACATCAAAGGGCGTGAAGAGGTTAGTTAGATCCAATCTTTTGTTTTTTCTTCTAATGTTGCTCCACATGCAGGTGAGCAGTTTTTACATGAGTAGAAATAAACTAGAGGTTAGTGGAGTGTGCAGCCCCAGCAGGGTTATGCACTCTGTGAGCGTTTTCCTTTAAGCCCTGCTGTTCCCACTGCTCTACCCTCTCCGACCCCAAACCCCTGCTTCCGTGTCTTCACATTCCCTCTGACTTCCGGCTCTGTGCTGCGTGACTGCATTACTTCTGTCTACCGGGCTTGAGCGCAGCGGCAATTAGACGGGGCAGGATGCGGAGGGTGGCCGGGACGCGAGGCCCGCCGGCGCTGACACGCCGCACCGGGTGAAGTTGAAGAGGGTGTTTTAATTGCGTAATTGTATAATTTGCCCTCGCTGACGCCTGCAAGCACACAGGCAGATTTCATTACAGATTACACTGGGGGCCTTTGAAGGCGCACTGCGCCGGAGGGCCTGTGGGGACCAAAGGAAAACAGAGCTGGAGGAATGGCGGCTGTGGAGCAGCGTTGCGTGGCCCAGTGTCCGACTCTCTGCTCTCCTGCCAGGGTAAACAAAGAGGCTGCATAGCTCCGGAGCACGGCACAGCACAGATTAGGCTCTGTTAACATTCCACCCTGCAACACACACACACACACACACGCACATTGCACTTTTTACTCACCAGAAGCTAAGAGAGTGGGCACTGCTTCTCCACTCAAGAAAAAAACAAAACAAAAAAAACCTGACTTTCAGATGTCCTGTTCACTGTGAGAGACTGGAAGATAACTGAACGCTTACATTAGTCACTTTTAGACGCCTCAACCACTGAGGCATTTCACGCCTTCAAAGGGTGGAAGAAGAACCAGTACATATGGAGACATTGAGTCGTAATCTGCTAGGTAATCTTCAGTAAAGCTGAAATGATTAATCAAATTAATCATGATTAATTGATTACTGAAATAATCCGGAACTAATTTAGTGACTGATTCACTGTTAACTGGAGTACACCAACTCTATAAAATGGTAATTTCCTGAAAGAAAGAGGTAGAGAAAACTGAGCTTCTCAACTCATGGGAGAACCCAGACACCCCATGGAGGAAACTCATTTCACATGCTTGTGTTTGTAATCTCGTTCTTTTGGTCACTACCTGGAGTTTGTGACCATAGAAGAGGGTTGGATCGAAGACCGGCCAGTAAATCCGGGTCTGAAAGGCAATTGAATTGGTTTTCAATTCAGCTCACACAAATTTGTCTGTTGTCTTCCCACTCATTTGTGAACAAGACCCCCAAGATACTTGCCCTCCTCCACTTGGGATACAATCTTGTCTGCAACCCTGAGATTGTACTGTATCCCTTTACGGCTTAAGAATCAGAGGTGCTGATTTTCATCCCAGGCCACTTCACCTTCGGCTGTGAACCGATTCAATGAAGGCAGGAGATCACGGTTTGATGAAGCCAACAGAACCGCATCGTCTGCACTAAGCAGATATCCGATCCCGAGACCATCAAAACGGATCATCTTACCACTGTGGTCTCACACTCCAGTCCCCAAGGGCTGGTGTCCTGCAACTTTTAAATGTCTCTCTGATTCATCTCATCTGGATCCAATATTAGCCTGTTAGCAGAGCTCGCCTGCATGACAGTGGGGCAGTTTAGCAATTCAGCTACAGTTTGTTGGATGAGGGACACATCTAAAAGTTGCAGGACTCTGTCCCTCAAGGATTGCAGTTTGAAACCACTGCCTTAACAACTTTGCATGAAATTCTTTCCATGACTTTTCCTGGACAATTCTGGTTACACCATTACAAAATGTTCACACTAAAAACACATTGACATTTGTGTTTTCAGCTCGATACGTTTTAACTTTTAACTTGAACTCATGCCAACTCAACCTGCGCTAAGAAATGTTGACTCTTATGCTTTTTGCTCACAACAATTTACTGCTTCTTTATTTCTCTTGTGCTTGCAAAGTAAAGAGGCTTTTGTTCACCCCTCTCCCTCTTCCTGGAACTTGCTGCAAGAAACTCTGAGACTGACTGAATTCATCTCATTTAGTGCTTCAGCATCCAAACTAATGACATGTACTGGTTTTTACAGCTTGACATTTTCCTTTAACTGTGTCATTTTTTTGAGTTGCATTTGTTGCTGCCTCTTGGCCGGGACTCCCTTGAAAAAAGGTTTCTAATATAAATGGTAAAATAAAAGTAATAGGAGGTATGAATAATTTCAGAGGCCACTGCTGTTGTTAACCTCAGTTTCCTTTTAGCCATATTTCCTGATGCAGCGACCTCCTGATTTGGGCGAAGGCATTCGCACGGAACTAAGTTTACAAAGTCAAATCTTCAAAATGTCTTCCTGCAGATTCTTCCACCAGGTGTGTTAATGAGTCACATCCATAGTAGATTTCTCTCTCTCTCTCTCTGTCTCTCTCTCTGTGTGTGGATGTTCTTCCGCTCAACATCAGGGACTCACCGGCTGGCCGTGTGGCTCGTCACATGGCTCCTTTCTGCTGCAGCCCCGCTAATTAGCAGTGGCTTAGCGGACATTAAGCTGTGATAGGGGTTTAATGTTTCTGAGCTAATCCCTCTCCTTTTGGCCGAGAAATCGGAGCCTCGTATGTCATGAGGTAGACTTACACCCAGAGATTAAGTCTGGCAGTCAGAGGGTATTTACCGGAGTGCAGGATGTCTGCCGAAAGCTGTTGCCTTTGCTGCCACTTATGTCCGCTTGGAACACGGTCCAGGCTTTTCCTGCTAAGCGAAGGCTGTGCATTCAACATGTTCGGGTTTAACACCGAAGGTGTTCTGCTTATCCAGTCGGACATGTGGCAGAGAGACAATGACAGGAGGGTTTCTGTAGAGCTTTGGGGATCTGGTTCAGTGAGATCAGACTGAAAAGATTAAATATTTTCACCCAGACACTGCATGTCGACGGGCTGTCCTGTCTTCATAAAATGAGAGTACCTAAACAAATTCTGTTTTTTAAATTAAAGTCTGAACAAAAAGTGTTTGATACATTTTAGGGGATGATCGGCAGGTTGCCACCATAATAAGCGGATAGCAACACACTTTGGAGTGGAATTTGTTACTGAACGACAAACATTGAATGAACAAAAAAGAGCAAACATGTTGAGACTAGGGCTGAATGATATGGCTGAAAAAATGTGCCAGGAAAATCTGATTTGGCATTCAGGAGCGCGCCGGGTTCAGGTGTAACCTGTCGATTTTGATCATTCTTGATTAATTTTTTGTTTGGAAAATATGTGAAATTTCTCTCATTTTCCTCCACCCCATTACTTCCTATTTTTCAGCAGTTAGGAGGCACAGTGGCAAAACCTGAAACTCAACAAGTTGTTGCTAGGTAACGAAAGAGTGAGTGAGTGAGTTGATTCCACCAAGCTTGCTTAACTGGCTTCGAGAGGGGGAGGGGCTAAAGTCTTTCCTCTGCCTACATCTCCCAGAATGTAGTACGGTTTTGAATCGGAGTTCAATAAATAGTCCATATATTGAATGTTATCTTTTGATAGTATTATACATGAATATTGCAATATATGTTATGATTTATTGTTCTGCCGTAGCTGAAGCGGAGCAAGACTTCAAACATTTTGTTGTTCTTACATCGTCTTGATTTTTAAAGAAAAATCTCAATCAGCTAAAATTGGAATAGCCAAAGAAAACTATACATATCATGTAGAATTACAGCATGTATAATTCAACGTGGCAATGCACCATCTTTCCAGAAACAACGAAGACTTTTTCTAACAGAAGCTTCCCTTGCCCCATCAACATCTGTCTCTCTCCATATAATGATCATAATTAAAAGACGATAGGCTGTATGAAATATTAATGACGACCATGAGGCATACAGGCTTTTCTTAACGTCACTGTCTTGCTGTTTTAGTTTGATTCGTGTGTGACAGTGTCGTCAGGAGGTCTGAACAGCCTGGAATGAAACTCTTGACTTCAGATCACTATCCGCCCTTTGCTCAGAACAGTTCCATGTTTTTGCTTCTGGCACTGATCCCATTTATTTTTCAAGCAGTGGGTTGTTTTTCAGTTGTTACTCAGTATGAAAATGTCAGATAAAATATTCCCATTTTGACCCATACCCAGGGTCCACAATGCACCGATCCACTCATGTCTTCCTTTTGCCTACTATCGCTCTCCTTCCTACTTCCTGTCTCTCTTTATTTCTCTCTGTCTGCCTCTGATCCTTCACAGTATTTCCATAATGTCAATTCTCTCTTCTCAGTCCCCTACACCTGTCTGTGCCTCACCTTCCCGCTGTCTCCTTCCATATGGTACGATAAAGGCAGCGCAGTGTGTCGTCTGGCTGGTCGAGGGCTGTCAGAGCGAAGGAGACGCTCTCAGTCTCTCTGCAGCCGTGCTGGCTGACAGAACGGAGCGTGTGAAGTCTGCGAAGTCGGCAGAAGCCACCCTTCATTGTTCTTTGTTACCCTACACCTGAACCCGGCGCGCTCCTGAATGCCAAATCAGCTCACGTCCCGGCAGAGCACTTAGAGGGCTGTTACCTGCTGGAAAACCTCAGAGCTTTTTGATCTATGCGCCGGTGGTATTTAGCTAAGTGCTGTTGGCGAAAGGTTTATATGAGCCCAGCAAGCTAGTTAGAGGTTATTAAAGCCACATAATGATAAAACTCAACAGACAAGTCATGGATCAGAAAAAAAAAACTTTACTAAACACAACTTTGCTCCTGCACAAAAGAAACTAATTAGGTAATTAGGTCCTGAAATATAAGGGAATAAACAAATAATAAGTAACGATGCAAGTCTTACTAGCTGCATTTCCATAAGAAATGAGCGCAAAGCTTTGTGTCTATTCGGCTAATGTAGGAAACAACAACACAATTTTGCAATTGCAGTGTTTCCATAAAAAAGAGACAATATTCAAATTTTGTCTCTTTTGAATATGAATAAGCTTGTTCACATAAATCATTAAAAATTATGGCAGCGACTGATGGATGAGATATAATTCGTAATTCAGCCATGATGCTAGCGATCATCATCTATCAGCCAATCAGAGGAGACGTCAGCGTCTCATTCAGGCGTTGGAGCGACAAGCCTCTTCTACTTGGGAGTGGATAACGATGCACGCTTTAAAAAAAATGGTATTTAGTGACTCAACAGAAGAGCTATAGATTCAACACGTTGGAATGGCGCGCAACCTTTTATGAAATCTTAGGAGCGGTAAAAACGTACAACTTCAATGTATTTTAAAAAGTAATTTTGAGCATTTGGAGTCGATTCAGAATTCCCAGCACTAAATAGATCCCAGGAATGTTTTTAGGTGCAGGAATTATTTTTCCTGCACCTCCAATAATACGAACAGCTATTTAAGCAGAACTGACGCATTACAAATTGTTTTGAAAGAGCTCAAATAATGGAACATTTTCAGTTTGTCACCATTATTCAGATTCTGCATGGATAAGAAATACATTCACAATTGTGAACCTGAATTATCAAAACACTTTTAACGGTTATTTCACATCAAAGAAAAAAAAAAGAAACTTCTTCTCAAACCCCAAATTTTTGACATTTGTGACCATAAAAAACATCTACTCTACACCAGCTATTACTACAAACGAATTAAACAGAAGAGTAGAAAAGAATTCACCATTTCCATTACCTGCATCTTCTGGATCTTCATCATAGTCTTCATCATCACCAGATGACAGAGAATCTGAAAAATCAGAAACATGGGAGATTCAGAACGACACAGATCATGTAAAATTTTGACTGAACAATTCCTATGAGCTTTGGGCCGTTACCTAAACACACAATCAATTCACCGATCACGTCTACAACGTGTGCAGCCCAGAAATGTGTGTGAATTAGAGATTAAATGGTGTGTGGCCATAAACACTTACGATGGTGCAAATGTTCCTAAATCCAGATCCAGAGATGCATGAATGCATGCTGGAGCTGGCTGCTCATTGAGAAAGTCCTGAATGAGGCTACAGTTCTGCTGATATTACAACCTAAACATTTCCGTAGACGATAGGAATCCGGGGGTCGTTAGTGCTGCAGTCCCACGCTCCTATGAGTGGATCCACACACGCACTTCTCTAGCCATGGTTGCAACATACTTTCTGCTACAAACTCTCTCTGTCAGACTAATTATTTTGCAGCCATAGATTCTGTTTAGATATGCTGTGCTTTTTTTTTTTTCATTATTTTATTATTTTTTGCCAACAGCGTGGTTACTATTTTCCATGTGACCTTGGATTTTTCCAGTTCAGATCCTCAGATCAGGTTAATGAGAGCCAGCTGTTACCTCGACGGCCCCAGTGAGCTAAAACTGCTCCTCAAACTCCTGACTAGCAGGTTTTTGTTTCTATTATTTGACACCTGAGCCCAACGACTCTGCACTGTTGTGGTACGACTCAGCAGACAGAAGGCGTCCTAAAAATACTCACCGAGGAGTATCAGCAAAAAGATGGGGATTGTAGCTGAAAACAAGTTAATCATGTTCCAAATGGCATGATGTATGTGAGCAGACATGAAAAGGTTTAGAAAAGGAAACATGGTGAATAATCTGCGCTTCATAGACATAGCAATGGTTGGGTATGTTCAGGGAAAAAAACAACCTTCCCCCCAAAAAAAACTAGCACACTCATCTGAAAAACCTTTCAATCGGCAGTTTGCAGACTTCTGTCTAAAAAAACGTACAACATGGTCAAATGTTTTGTTTTTTCAACTGCTTCAATGTGTCTGGCGGGCAAATTTGATCAATCATAAATCATAAACATCACAATGCCCTTTCCACAAAAACAGCCCTGGTCACATTAAGACAACTTCTTGACGTCTTTTGTCAAAGACACACCAGCCGAGGTAGTCGCACACATCATCGGTGAATAATGTGAAAGACTTTAGATTGACAGAGGGAGTCAGTGACCAGTCACAGGATATAACAAGGTTTCAATACAAAAGCCTAAAATTGCTGAGATGTTAAGAAACTATGTCGTTCCAATAGTTTGAAGTCCTTTGAACGCGATGCTAAAGAAAGTGCTGTCGTGGCAGAAGTTTGGTAGACCTCTTGCCGAACAAAACTGCTCGTCCGTTTCGGTGCTAATCAGCTAGTCACCGTCTGGGGAAAACATGGAAAGCACCGTTAATAGTGTGAAAACTAACTATCACTACCATCATTGATAATTAGAGATTTTTGGATGGGTATTCTGTTTTACTAATTTCCTTACATGAATTGAAAATAATGTAATATCACCATTAGCCTGAGCAGTAGCTCAAGTTAATATTCGCATACATTTCAGAGCAACACTGTTTATTATCTTTTCTCGTAGGCAGAAGGTAGCAGTGCACTCCTAGCTCTTAGCTATCTGCACCTAACTCAAATATTTGAGGACCAACACAATAGTGTATTGTGTGTTTTCAGATAAACCAAAGGCGCGGTGCTTAAAGTAGAGGGAGGAGAACCACCTGCACTGCAGGGGAAAACAGGATATTGTCGCCTCATGCTGTTCAATGTCAAACTTCTAAGGTGATTTGTGCAGGCACAGGAGAGTTAAAATTATTCACTTCATTAACGCCTGCAATGAAATTGCATCAACTACGATCTTAATCCCTGAAGCATGCTGAGCTGAGCTGGAAGCAAATGTGCTTATTTTATTTTACTTGAGAAATTAAGTTAAGGAAAAAAATATTGTGCCAGACACTCCAGCTCAGACATCAGAGATGACGACAGTGGTGCACATTCAGAGTCTGGAACAGATACTTTGGACATAAAGGAGAAGTTATCCACCTCCGATTAGCACAGGAATTGATTGCATCCTCTCCAGCTTGTAACCAAACACACTTGTGTGTGAGAGCTTGTGAGGAGGTAGGAGGGCGAAGTGAGAGAGAGGAAACTCACGCATTTATTGCCACCCCATCTGTTTTCAATGCTGAAATGTTTCAAGCTAATTGCTTTCTAATTAGTTGTCAATAACAGACTCAGCTGGTGTCCCGGGTTTTACGGTGAAACGGCTCCTGACTTTTAAGCTGCTGCTCACTAGCCTCCTGACCCCCACCGCCACCGCCACCGCCCACGGCCCCACCCTCACTTCCTCTTGGTCTTGCGCTCTTATTAGCGCTCTGCTTTCACCACAGAGCCATGATAATGAAATTCACCTTTGACTGTGTGGCTGGGAGTCTGTGCGAGGTGTGTACACAGAACATGCTCTAGTGCATCTCCGTAGAGTTCTAAACCTTGGCTGCTAGCATGGAGCATTACTGGATGTTAGGTAGGAAGTTACTATATTTTGCAGGACAAACAGAAAAGCAGAATAGATGTGAGATTTCAGAACACCCTCCGATATCTCACCTGTCACCCTGAGGGTGTAGTTGTTGAGCAGGGTGTTGGTATGGGCGAGTCGGCACGTGTAGACGCCCGAGTCTTCGTACGACACGTTGATGATGCGTAACATCCGTTGGTCGACTCGCGTCCGGTTGCCTGACGAGAGTCCGATGCCGTCTTTGAACCAGACGATGGGCTCTGAGGAGTCCTCCCGGTCGCACAACATCTCCAGGGTGTCCCCCATGCTCAAGATAAAGTCCTCCAGGAAAGCAGTTTCACTGGACACAGAGTCTGCAAACAGACATGAACGAAGAAGAGCGGTTTGAATTACAAAGTCAGATAATCTGGATTAAAAACATCATGGAATATACCAACTAGCATGGGCTGTTAACCGTTGTGCTAGTTTCCAAACTTTACTTCCTGTTCAGTAACATCAACATCTGATGACATTATGCTTTGCGTAGCCCAGTTGATTCACTCTAAACCAGTAGATAAAAGCACGCCTAATTTGAATTGGAATTTTTTTGTTCTTTCTTGCAACATTTTAAAAGTTTGCTTTAAATTTGCTTGCCGATTGCGTGGAAAAGTAGCTCGGATTTCCCAATTTAAAGTCCATGTAATGAAATACCACTGTCAGTTTCCCTTAATTACAATAATATTATTGTAATTAATTAATATTTGATAAAAATGCAATGTCTGTTATTGGTTTTCACAAGCGTCGACTATCTGCTATATATATATATGTATATATTTAATGTTTTCACAATGAACTCCCATGTTGCTGAAATGTGCTACACAAGTAGACTTGATTGATTTTTGTAAAAGGTGAACATTTTTTTGGAGTGTTGAATCTTAAATATGGCTTTCAGACAGAAGGCATATTCAAATGCAAAGTACCTGATTAACTCAAATCCTGTGACCTCTTGCTGAACTTCCATGTGTGATTATGTCAGCCACACCCACAGTTTGCTTCACCAATGCAGCCTCAGTTGGGTTTTCCACTTGTTAACAATCATAGTCTATTTTCTGGAGCACAGCTAGGAGAACTGCATTACAGACCTGGCAAATTCTTCTGTTGATCTAATAAATCTGGGGTTTCCCTCCGACAAAGTGCATTTCACCCCATACAATGATGTTTCACGCTCTGTGTTTGTGGATGTGACCTTGTAGAAAGGCCTAAAAGAAATATGGTGAGTACTGCGTCTACGTCTTCTGTTCCCCGGCTCTCAAACAGAAATATGCTGGAGTCTGGACTGGAAAGTTGCAGCTTCAGAAAACCCTGAAATCATCCACAGCAGTCTGACAGCCTGCACATCTCCAGGTGAGTTCAACAGACACAAACACAATAGAAACGTGAACCACACACATCTATTTAGCATA
Organism: Poeciliopsis turrubarensis; assembly: GCA_010277015.1. Lineage (NCBI taxonomy): Eukaryota > Metazoa > Chordata > Actinopteri > Cyprinodontiformes > Poeciliidae > Poeciliopsis > Poeciliopsis turrubarensis. The sequence continues at coordinate 1,309,662 of VMRN01000046.1, read as the reverse complement.
CGTTTCAGACATTGCCAAATGTTCACTCCTAAATTATTCGCATCGGTAAGACGAACGGAACTATCCCGACTCCCATATTCCTGTTTATTTTTATACTAATTTACGTAAATCCCTCACTTTCCTTTTTTCCAAACCCTGTTCAAGAAAGAAACGTAGTCATGGTGTTTGGCTACAAACAGGAAAAGCTGCTGTCAGGCCATCAGGCAGAGAGCACAGACAGATGTGAACTGTGAGGAAAGCCTCATTTATTCCTGCTTGGAAAAACCAACATGTTTACCGACTTTGCTGAGGATGCCGACCGGAGCAGAGAATGGAGGAAACAGAGCCGCTTGGATGCGACACTGAGGCGCTTTGTTCATTCATCAGAGGTGTGTCCTCTTATTCATATTTCAAATACACAATACGGCGACCATAAATAATCAACGTGGCCTAATGGCAACAATTGAGCTGAATGTGCAGTCATACACAAAGGCCACTTGTAAGGCAGCTAATGCATGCATACTTCCACATGTCTTCGACAGCTTCTGTAACAAATTACTCAACATGCACCTGTTTACACACAAAACACAGAACCCATCAAGCCCCCTCAATGCCCAAAGCCTCATCACCCCCTGCCAGGACTGAATGTGTTAAGTGTGTGATTTATGTTGGCAAAGACACTCACTCCCAAAAATGGCAGAAAGGACAAAAACATCCTTGAGCAGCCACTGCCAAAAGACAGCAAATGTTAGGCAAGCCACTGAAAGTATTACACAGTCATAAAGTGGAAGAAAGTGAATTCAACATTTTTTTTGGTTATTTTTATAAATGTAAATCTGAAATAGCTAAACTACAAACTCCTTCAACAAACACCTATAACTCTTTATGTTAATAGTTCAAACGCCACATTTACCTTCATAATAGTGGTGAGACATGATTAAAATGTTTTATCATTTTAGTTACTGGGCCTCTAATGAATTACTTGCAATTTGGAGACAAAATAAGCAAATTTTCATAGTAAGAACCATATATGTCTCCTAAATTATTGAGTAAAATAGACATGTAAGCTCAAAAAGACATTTCATTTTTCTAATCTGTTATTTATCCAATTCAACCATCAGAAAGTGAAGTTTTCTCATTTCATTTTCCAGTGTTTCAGGAACTGATCATTCGTGGAACTACTTTAAAGACGTGGAACTATGGATGATGATGTCTGTGCTGATGCTGCATTGATGCTATTTCAGGCTGGAATAACTTCGCTGATAAGCTAACTCCTTTTAGCACAACTTGAAGATGACAGTCTTCTCCAGTTTCCAATCTGATTGTTTTTCTGAAGCTGCAAATAACCTCCTCTGGGCCAAAAGAAGCAGAAGCATCGCTATCATTTGTGGGTGTTACAGATTTACGGGCGTACCAGAAACACAATACAGAGGTTCCGGCTCTGTATTTTGAAAATTTTGAAAGCAATTAATTGCATTCAAACTTTTAATGGGCAAATACAGATGGAATTAATTAATCAAAATTAGCATGGTAAAGTGTTGGCTCTGCTTAATATTAATTAATACAATCAGTTGAACACGTATAGTCTTCTCTATTTCCACTCTTTGGGGTACAGGAAAATAAATGCCACTCATGGATCAGAAAAAAAAATCTGTAATTGTGAATTTTTCACTAATAACTTGGAGCTCGATTCTACAGAAAAATAATGAACCGCAAACAGGCGAGGTTACACTGGACTGGAATGCTGTTCAGCAATGAAGTAAATGGTGGAAGAGAGTACGTAAGCACACAATGCTTTTATGAAGAGTTTCATTCCCTTCCACTTCATAATTACAGGTCCCTTTGAAATGTACGGTCATGTAAAGTCCCAATAAATCCCAAGTAGGAGGTTGCTTGGAAACAGATAAAATGTGAAAAAGTTCAAGAGGCACGAATACTTTGGCGTTGCACACATTAAGTCATAGAGGAATTAACTGAGTTAATATTTACCCAATCTCAAAATGTTTCTTCAAAGCGTTTGGAGGATTAAAAAGACTTCTTTCTCTCTAGCCATGCTGGAGATGCTAGGTCAATAATAAGCCAATGGGGCTGTTCAGTGGCCTCCGGCTTCGACAAGCAGATTTACAACACGTCTTTTTGTTAAAACAAAAAGCTCCATTCAGGAGGAGAAAAACCAGTGAGGCAACAGCGCACAGCACATAAATTCAAGCCCAGCATGAATGACTCTCTACCTTTGTGTACGTCTGAGAAAGAAACCTGAGAAAAAAGGGCTGCAGAGTATTTTCAAGTGTTAAACGTGGAGAAGTGGGCTCTGTGAGGTAGATATAAAATTCTCCAGAGAGTCGGCGCTGGTAGTGGACTTACCAAAAGTGAAACCCCTCTGAGTAGACAGCAGCATTCTTTGTATTCATCATGCATTTTCTTTATAAAATATATTCTCCTGGAAAAGACTTTCGCAGCAAAATATGTCCAATTAGCATTTGTTAGCAGCGAGGCGGGACGGCGAAATGCATTTGTGCATCTTTTGCTTTGATCTTGGGGAAAACATATAAGAAGAATATTCATTCACAACTTTGATGTTTACACACTGCCAGGAGCTGAACAAATGCAGCAAAACAAAGCTACACCCAACATGCTCTAAAAAATCCCAACGTCTCAGATGTCGCACAGAAACGCGTCTTGGCTGAAATGTCCTTCGTCCAAATTTGGAAATCCAGATTTTTAAAGCTGCTGTGCATTCAACGTGTCTTTGGTTTCGACAGGCCCGCGCATTTTGTGATCGCTCGACTGCTCCATGGCAGATCTACAACTCGCGGAGCGTTGGTCAAGACAGGCTCATGGTGAAAATCCGGTAGCGTGAGGCTGCAGGATTGAAACCAAGCCGCTGCTCTTTGAGAAACAATGAAATGCGCTGCTCTGTCAGGGCCAAATATGCATAAAGGAACTCCTAATTAGCATCCGGGCACTTTCAGTCCCTATAGAAATGAGAAAAAATAAATAAATAAATAACTGCAGCTGCGTGGCCAGCTGTGCCCATCTGTGTTTGTACTGAGGAGCTCCAAGGTGGGAATTCACGGAAGAGAATACATGAGAACTGGACACTCTTCTGTGGCTAAATGCAATACAATACACTTTAAAAGTTTAAAATTCAACTTTACATCTAAAATTGATGACTCAGATTTTCTGAAGTAAGGTCTTTTTCAGGGATGAACCCATCCACTGTCTTCACTTCCGATACCAAAACAAATATCTGAGGTTTAGGATATATATGTACTTGATTACAAATTTATTTGCAAACTCTGCACCAATACAGCTTACTGAAACACAACAGATTCACTAGCTTGGTCAAACTGGGAAAAGCAACTTTAATCTGTTCAGTCAGTGTAATTAGGATTAGAACAACCAATGGAAACGACACAAAAGAAACTGAAGCTGACAAAAAATAAACTGCAACAAACCTTCTTAAACCTTCTTAAAATGGTTCAGAAAATGCAATTAGGAATTCTCAATATAATGTAAAATAATATAATGAAGCATGACGTTCAGAGCACAAGGCATAGAATTACACAGAATAGATCTGCCCTTATGGTCGTGCACATTGTCACAATACCTAATCGAGAATTTTTTTTCCAATATCAGGACTGATACAGATATAAATATCAGGTTGATGAATCTTCTGTCTTGTATGTTTAGGATGTTGGTTCACTCTTTTCTCTTTAATTTTCCACAAACTCACCAGAAAATTATGAAATTGTCTATTAAAATCTTTCAAAGCCTTACTTAAAAAATAAAAATTAAAAAACTGGAGCTATCCCTTTCAAGTCTCTCTGAGCCCAAAGTTCTCCGGACCAACACTGGATCTGCTACTTATGCCTGTGCTGAAAACGCAGCTTCAGCCCATTAGCAGTGTTCAGACAGTAAATGGCCGATGCCAAAGATGTCTGATAGAGAAACAAAGGTGAACAAAGCCTAAGCGACGCTTCCTGTTCTGCCTTTGTGGGGACGTCCAGCTTCATATCAACATCTCCACATTCCCGCTGCTCTGCCGTCCGGCGCAGCATGTGTAAGCTGTTTGAGCAGAGCGGCTGCGGCACTATCGCCGGAACCCAACGCCAGCTGGAAGCAATGTGTGAGATCTGACTTTTCGGTGTGTGTGTGCGCTGTAGTGGATGTAGGTTCAGATATGTGTGTGTGTACGTACGATTGTAAACGAGGTACTTCTGTGTTTTGTATGCGTGGCTCCGCGGCCCCGGCTGGACAGTCACTCCATAAATCAAGGGGGCCCATGCCCTTCTGGCCCCTCTGGCCCTTTCAGAGCAATATCATAACAAACAGCCCTTCAGAATAGTACGTCTGTCTCTGAGATACTGGGGTGCGTTTGTCTGTTAAAGTGCTGCTCAGAGCCTCCGTCTTTTCTGTGTGTCTGAAGAGGTTTATTTATCCTCTACAAACTTCTCCAGGGGCCAGTGGGCAGGCCACGGCCCTAGGGATAAATAGCCCTCTTTATGTGGGAAGTCTTTCCAAACTTATCCCTCTTATGCATACACACCCTCTTACACACGCACTGAAGGATTGTGTAAAAAAAATTCTGGAGGAACAGGAAGAAGCATAGACTCCGTCATGTCAGGTCAAGTTATCAACTTATGGTTCGCATATGTAATTGAGCCGAGACTTTATCATTTTATTTTCAATTAATGACAGATTTAAACATGTTAAAAATTTTAACGTAAAATTAATCACTTTTTGTTTTCTTTTTTTAAAGTTCAAGCTGGAACTTTTGTGTTGCGTTTCCGGAATGTCTAAATCTAACGCACAAGCGACGTCCGCATACAGCAGCGGTTGACAAAGACGGCCCTCGTAGCCCACGGGGGGTTAATTTCCACTTCAAAACCTCAAATTTACTGTATGAAACATTGTAGGATGTACAGTGCTCTGCACATGCTTCCACAGCTGCTACCAACACATTCACCACGCAGGCAGAGCTTTCAACAAAACGTAGCCTAGAGGCCCATGCCAACTCATTCTGCCTACAAATCTGTTCCTTATGGAAAAGTGGTTAAAAGACATCAATAAGCACTAATTATTGTTTTTGAAGAACACTGACGCAGCATCATGATGGGAAGATGGATGGAGCTGGTAGAGACCCTTGTACTGTAACATAATGTCTTATGAGATAGTTCTATAAACTATTGATTAATGTTGGCGAGGGAGTCGATACAAATGTAAAGTATACTTTTCAGATTTTTATTTGTAATAACTATAGAAAATTATGCCAAATTTTCATTTCCTGTTGATCTGTTAAACAGAATCCCAATAGAATACATTGAAGTTTGAGGTTTCACCTTGACAGAGCGTGACACTTTAAATCATTTTGCTAGCTTTGATGTTTATCAATGACATCTGCGTTAAGTTAAAAACTCTCTTTGTAATTGTTTTAGATTTAGACGTGTGTATGAGGGGTACTGATGTGCTTCTTCCTCTCCTTTCCTAACAGGTACTTTGATTGAGCCGGAGAGAAAAGCAGGAGCATATGCTTTATTTAAAGCCATATCAGAGATTAAGCAGCTTTGGAAGTGATGGATTCCAGATGCTCTGGAGAGACATTTATCTTTATCAGGCTATCCCCCCCTTTTTTTTCTTTCCTCCTCCTCACTACATTTAACTAATCATACGACAAGGCCGTGTTTCCCACATGTGCGGAGCAGGCTGCTCCCAAAACACCGGCAGACAATTCAGCAACAAATGGTCTGTTGCAGGTAATTAGACAGCTTCCACTACTGTAAAAGGCTGGATTCCCTGTATCTCAGCCATCACTCGTGGCTCTGGGTGCGTGCGGCGCTGGCACTGGGGATGATATGCTCAGTGCAGATGAATGTGATTTGCATGTATTGATTCATTAATCCATGCCGAGCTTCAAATATTTCACCTCTTACGGAGCAGGCATGGGATGTTCTGCAAATATCCGAATTACAGCTAATCAGCTAGTGCTGTTTGGTAGAGAGAGGTTCCCAATAGGGTTGTCATAATTCCTTTACATTACGTTTCATATAACCTAGATGGATGAAATGACTTCAATCAGAGCATAATTATGCGTTTGAATCTCCTGATCAAAGTCCTGATCTGAATGCAATTAAGAGGCTGTGGCAGGAGGTGAGAATTGATCTTCAAATAAGTGCTAACTTCAATCTGATAACAGCTTGAGGTTTTGTTTTTTTTTCCTTTTTTTGCTGATAAGAATGGGCAAAGCTGTTTTTGTTTGTAGCTAAGCTGGATCATAGATGCAAAACATAAAAGTGGTTTTGCATGTTTGCTGTATTCAAAGAAAAGAACTTTCTATTTCTTTTGGTCTCGACTGAATAAATTTATTTTCAGGTATGAGAGCCAAATTGGGGTCAAAAGACTGACAATATCTAGCCAAGTTTAACACATTAAATAGAAGCTGATTTTTCCATCTTGATGCCGAGAGGTGCGAAACAAATAGACTTAATTTGACTTGAGTTGAAGATTCACCTCTTTATATCAAAGCAGAAAACTCCAAAAAGAGAAAATCTAAATCCGCTCAAGCAGTATGAATACATTCGCCAGTCTTTGTGTGCATCTTATTTTTGTTTTATGTCTAAAAGACACCATAATTCACTCCAAATATCTTCCAAGGTGTGTCAGCCTCATAGACGGACTGGGACGTCCTCAGCAGCAGCGGCTCGTCTACTCGCTGCTCCCGCCAACAGATTCTTTAGCCTCTACTTCCTCTGCTGAAAAGCGGCACCGGCTGCCAACCGTTTGGCACGCTCAGCAACCCGTCAGACTAGCCAGTATCACATGACCTTCAAACAGGATCTGTAGAGCCTTCCCTTGCCCCCTCCCTCACCACACCACCCACCAACAACATCAATCTCCTCCCCGCCATCAATAAAGACCAAATTTTTCTTCCTCCGTTTCAAAAACTGCTCAAATTGTAAATCTTGCTCGTCTCTGGAAAATTTCCCAATTCTTTCACTCCTTCCTCTATTCTCCTCTCCTTTCTCGAATGTGCAGTGAAAACCCCTAATCTCTGTTTAATATGGTTTGGCCGGATGTAAATACCTTTGGACAATGCCTTTAATCTGGGCCAGCCTGACAACCTCACACCGACCTAGAGAAGAGTGCCAAGACGAAAGGGCCTATTGGGGGAGAGACGAGGGATGGAGATCAAGGAGGAGAGAAGAAGGGTGATGGAAGGAGGGAAGGGGGGAGGGTCTCTCCACCAAGCTGTGGCGCTTCATCAAAAGAAACCCCAAAAATCAAGTTAAAGATAGACATTGCCTCTAAACATCCCGCCCTGGCCTGTGCCAGAACAACCCCCCCTCGGACCTCCCTCCACTCCTGCTCAGGCCTGGACTTCTGCTCAGCTGCACTAACGAGCATCGGAAGCGACTGTACGTCCAGAGTTTCTTGGCAGAGACCAGCCATGTTCGCTCCTTTCAGACCCTCGTCATCGCCCATCGTGTCTCCCCACCCGCGTCGGAACGGGGCGCGGATCTGGCCCATGGTAATTGTCATTCCGAAGACGAACTGGCCTAGTTTCAATTCAGCAGACAAAGTGGAAGAAGAAGCCCACCCCCCATAAAAGCCAAGATGTCGGTGGAGAGAGTGCGGGGCGGGAGCTGCCGAACAACATGATCACACAACAACACGGAGGAACCAGTCTGATTACAAGGTGGCTTTTAGTAGACATGACTGCGGAGCCTCTCGATTAGGCAACGGGATCGCTTCGCGTTCTGGGAGCAGAGGTGGTCTAACGGCATGCCGGCAATGATTTGTGCAAACGTCACAAATAAAAGTCAAGACGACCTGGGAATGTCAACAGCAGAGTCGAATGACTTACAGCTTCAGACGATGGAGGGAAAAAAGAACCTGATAGCGACTTGCAACCTTGACCGAATCTATCTGACAACTTTTGGAAAACTGTCCAATGGTCATAAAAGTGCGCTCTAAAAAGGTCCCAGCATAGAATTTGCGCTCTGGGTGATCTGAACTGTTAAGAAAGAAATGAACGTCTCGAAGTTCAAAGCACAATTCAAAGGCCTCTTATCTGGTACTGCAGAGACGAAAAGCATCTGATGGAAACCATGTTCAAACACACTGACACAGCATGAGGAGATAGCTGATTGAAATGTTCAACTCTGACCTCTGGTGACCTCAACTACAACCCTGCCCTGACCTTCCAGGGTGCCAAGTGTGGCCCCCGCCCCCTCACAAATGCACAGAGACCTTCTAAAGTACCCATAGATAACGCCAGAGATAGCGGTGTGCGTCTGTGTGGAAGGTGAAAGAGATCACGGGTTTATGGCGTGTGATCAGAGGCCAGAAGTGCTTGTACTTAGAACACACACTCACACACAACTAAAATCTGAAAGCTGGAGTGGAGTTGGCATTGTCTAGACTCTGACAATTACTGTCTTATTGAGATCTTGGCAACAAGACCGAAGTTAAGCCTCAGCAGCCTTTAGTTAATTAATCTGTCAGGAACAACAGATTTTATTGACCTGTCACCTGCTTTTTATCAATCTGAATAAAAGCTAAAAGCATCTAAAAATACTGCTGGAAGTTCTCATTGATATTAAGCCTAGTGTTTCATCTTTATCGGGGAACAATGTGGTTACTGTTCGACATCCACGGCTTCTCCATATTTAGATTCTATTTTCATAAACTGTAAAATAAATATGAAGCACACGTTATGGACAGAGCAAATGTAGTAACATTTTTTTCCTTTTCGCTTGTTTTGAAAACATGTTTGTGCATGATATTGTATATCTTTGACAGAAGTCTCTAAAGGCCTTAATATCCTCCGAATTACTGACCAAAAGATACAACAAAATCAAAAGCAGCTAAAAAAAAACAGTCACTGGCGAACATCTTGTTGGAAACTCAAAAATCTCATCCTTCCGTCAATCAAACAACACATAATAAGTAAAGGCAACCATGTCACGATCAAAACAATAGTGGTGTTGGCAGATGTTTACAGAGTGAAGAAATGTGTCAGGTGCAGAAACAATTTTCTGTGAGATGTTGACGTTTGCATTCAGATTGAGTAAAAAATGAAAACGACAGTAGGAAGGCTAAACAACTAAAATGAAATTTGTTGTTTCTTCCATCTGGAAGTATTGTCATATTTGGAAATGTTGGCAGTCTTGTGGAACTCTTACGACTCCCACATACTCGGGCGTCGTGCGCCTAGTCTCTGAGCCAGAGACTCTGCTTTCACTGTCCGTAGACAGTTTAAACTCCATAGCTGAGCACAATGAATGCCTACATTTCTTGTGACAAATTCCTTCATTTCCCACAGTCCAAATAGATATTAGTATGTTTGACAACCTAGTTGTACGTTCAAATATACCAAAACCTTTGCTAATAATCTACATTTAAAACGGGGTACACACTAACTGCGAATATGATATGCTTAATAAAGTTCAAAACATTAACTCTTATTTGAATTTGTTTAATACTAAATACAAACAAATAATAAAATAGAAGGTATCTGGAATGTTTCCAGACCTAAATCCAATTTGGATTATGTGGCAGAGCTAGAAATATCCTTCATCCAGCCTCACTGAACTCGAGCTATTATACTAAGAGGAATAGGCAAAAGTTTTGGCCAGTAGACATACAAAGCTGTAACAACATCAACTAATGATTCCACACAGTATTAGTTCTGGGCTGGCTTTTAAAATCACACTCCTCACTTTTCAGATCTTCATTGAAACAAGAAAAACCTAATTATTGTTTCCATTTCATAATTATGCATATATTGTGTTGGTCTTTCACATTAAATTGATGTATAGGATTGTCGTACTGTGTCCGTCTACAGTACTGTAGGAAAATAATGAGACTTTCCAAAAAGTCAGTTTTCCAACATAGAGCACCTTCAGGCTTCAATATGTTCAGTTACTTCCTCATTCTGCAGCGCCATTGAGCAAAACGTTTTCAATAAACAGTTTGTTCTTTCTGCAGCTCAGCATTAGGAGAAAATGTACTCAAGAACAGGCGATTATTTTTTTTGAAAAGTACAATTCGATGTACACATTTAATGTGTTTAATCATTAAAGAACTACAGGCATTTTGTTCAAACATTAGTGAAGAAATAAACATCGGATGGCAAAAGTAGAAAGACGGCGACCACCATTACTTCTGCAAACAGAGCGCTGCTGTGTGACGTCAACGTTCTGCACAGTGTCACTTTGGGATCGTAAACCGTTCACACAGAAATCGGTGAATTGGCAGTATGTGTGACAATGCAAACAAAAAGAAAATTGGATTTTGAGCATCAAGACCTGCACTTTTAGCGCTTTTTGGTTTCATGGTTCTTGTCAGTTGAAGTCCACTTTATCAGCAGAGTGCCAGACTACCAAACCAGCTCTATCACAGATGTTTAAGTTGCTCCTTCCAGATAAAAGCCAACATTGGCCTTTATCTTAAGAGCCCTGAGTGCTTCTCCAATCTGAAGCAAGCTTTGTGAGTTAGAAAAACAACCTCTTCGCTCGTTCTGATTTCGTTTTTCAGCGACGCACACCAAACAGAACGCTGCATGCGGAGAAATCTGTCACATTAGGAAAAAATGTAGCCCATTACCAAATGCCGCATTCAAAAATAACAGTTCTCGAATAGAAGAAAAAAAAAAAACACATATGATGACGGCTATTTAATAAGAAAAAAAAGGAAGAAAAAAAAATCCAGTCAGCTCTACTGTCACTGTGCCGCTGTCAGCCAGCACAACTCCACGTCTCTCTCTTCTTTCCAGGGTGAAGAAGGCTTCCATTACACTCTGCAGACGGTACAAGGGTTTATTATTTTAGCTCTCCTGGCAAAATAACATAAGGGAATACTGAGGGGGGAGGCCGAGGGAGGGAATTTGGTTTCAATATTAGATGTGTCAGCTGTTGCTGGATGTGGGGGAGCGTTAAACAGAAGCACACATGAGGGTGAGAGCACAAGCCTCTGGATCGTTTCAGCTGTGAACAAAGATAGATGGATGAAGCGCCACAAAAAGAAAAGGGAGGAAGACAAGGGGGGACGAGAAAGGAAATAAAGATGGAGAGAGAAGTAGGTGACCTAATTAGACTATATTAAGGGGAAGGGTGAAGGCACAGGGAGCAGATGTGTGAGAGTGGAAAGAGGAGACAAAGAGAAGGTTGGGAAAGAGGAAAGAAGAAGAGTTGAGGGAGGATGAACATGAAAGAGATTTTTGACAAACCTTAATGTCCTGAAACTGCAGAGTTTTGTGAGAGCTGAGGTACAAAACGTTGCATTGTACGGAGCCCTTCTGGCGACATGAGACAAATTACTTAATAACTCATGGGAACGACTCGTTCAATCTGTGGGAATGACTTAATAATGCGAGATTATAACTCTTATTTTGTGGGAATGGCTTAATTATAACAATTCTTGGCCACAAACTAAACAGGCTGCTGCGGCCAAGAGTTATCAAGTCATGGGCAAAGTTTTTTTCTTCCTTTTTGTTCCCTGTCACCGGCGGGCTTTGTAGTATTGAGTATTTAGTCCCACTCATAATAATTTTGCATGCGCTAAGGTAAAAAAACAATGCTGGGATTATTTGGTTAATGTGCACACAGAACCAACACCAATGTACAAATATTAGCGCCGTTACATTTCTACCAATAAAACGTTGAGCTTTTTGGATAGAGCACCACTGCACCAGACGCAGGGGGACTTATCGTATAGTTTACCATTTATCGTGATAAATTTGTTATAAGAATCTTGAATTATGGTCATCAACATGAATTCCAATTAAACCCCCAAAAAACTGTCTGTGCTGTCGGGATTGATAATTTTACCATTTTCCTCACCGTTTGTTCAATGTAGAAAAATCAATAAAAAACAAATATTTCAAAATAATACTGTGTGCAGTTCATTTGTAGAAATCACATTTTTTTACGTGCATGGTGTCCTGAAGAAGCAGATTACAAATTGCAACGTTTTTCAGGAGCACTATTTGTGTTTACTGTGACACACAGTCATAGTCATACAGTAACCTCAAAAAGAAGAATAAAATAGTTCTTATGGTTACTGTTACTGTTGGCACTGTACAGCAGAATATCGTTATAAAACGTTAAGTCCATATCGCCCACCTTTCACAGAAGACAGCAACTGCCACTGACAGCGTTAATGAGAAAAACGTGAGGAAAATGTAGACTTTACCCAAAATTGACTAAAATTGTGCAACACAAGTGGACAGCACATATTAATACAGCAAAGGGAACTGGTAAGCAGGTTGACATGACAACGTGACACACTACGAATCTGAAAATGAAACACTTTTTCATTGAAAAAGTGGGAGAAAGCATGTAAATGTGTGGTGCACAGCAGGTTTGAACATGCATAAGGTATACTGGCTGCATTTTGCAACTGCAAATCCATTCCGCAGTTTATTGAAGAACATGCAGCTCAATAAACGGTGGCAGTAAATCTAGATGACAGAGGGACAGATGCAAATAAAGATGAAAAGAGGGTGGGAAGATGGATAAAGCTGAAAGAGCCACATTTACTTCCAGTTTCAGCGGCTAAAAAAATAAAAAATAAGTGCAGATTTTCAAATAGCAGTCCAATACGACACAACGAGGCCTTCTGTTCCCCGTGTTGTCTGCTTGATCTGTTAAGTATCTCAACAATTGCCTTAAGGGGGAGCTTTGTAATTAAAAACCCGCCGTATGTCAACACCGCTGTCAGCCTGTGGGCCGAGAACTGCCCTGAACCGCAGCCAGGGGTAGAACACAGGGCATGTACAGGTGTGTATGAAACAGAGAAGAGTGTGTATATGCCTCAGAGACATCATTACGATGTAACACGGTACATGCAGCTATGAGAGGGCCTTGAAAGCTGATGGAAACTTCAAAACATTTCCACAAAAAAGAGAAAGAGAGAAAAAGAAAACGGGGAGTAAGCAGATTCCTGCGAAGATCTAGGGCTTACAATGCGATTTTTATTTAATATCCCTGCATATATGGGCTGAGAACGTAGAGAGAAACACACCGCAACATGAAGACGGCAAGGGCCAGACACACAGACCTGTCTTTTCATCCATAATTCATGCAATTCTTCTCACAGAGGATTTCAAAGGGCATTAATGAGGTATAATAATAATAGTCAGATTGGTGACAGCAGCGACGGGGTCGGTGTGAGTCCTACTGGGTGACAGTGACCCGCTGATCTCCAGCTGACAGCTCCCTTTTCAGAAAGTTTTACCGAAGTGGACATTTAAAAGACTTTACAAAACTCAAGGTGTTGTCACACCTGATAGTCAGGTAGACTCAGATCAACTGGGGACCAAAACTGCAACATTTGTTCCATTTTCAGCTGGTTTTGTTCTCTATCGCACTGAGCGAAAAAAAAACAAACCATTTCAAAACCTGTTCCCCTCCTCACCTGTGGTGGCGCTGCAGGAGATTTCACTGAAGGAAACGGCATGAATACCTCAAAATCGATTTGTCACTCAGTGCTGCTAGAAAGCTGCATTTTGTATTTGCCCAGGTGATTTTTCTGTCATATTTCAATTTCTCTGAAGGATGTAAAACTAAACTGTAATGATTTTTTAAAATATTTTTCAAAAAATATTTAAAAAAAGTTTTACTGCAGAATTAAATTCTATCATAAGAACTTCTGTGATGCTGAACTAAACAGAAGCAGTGTTCAGCTTTTAATTCCTTTACTAAAAATAAAAAAAATAAAAAAAAAAGTCTTGGGTGTCTACTGGATTATTTGCATCACAGAGTCGACACAAAGCAGCCATTGTTGCAGAAATCAGTGCTCTCTCTAAAGCTTGTTTGACCTGTATGCTTCCCACGCCTGCCAAAAGATTTCCTGATAACGTTGCCAGGGAAATATGCATCATCGTGTCTCTGCTGCAGAGGAGGAACCGCTCGCAGCGCCATCAAGCCCGGGTTGAGATGAACAGCCCGGTTCCTCATGGCTCTTGTTGAGCCCACACATGACGCGTATAATGGGATGATTACAGGTCAGTGAGGTCTGGCGCTCCACCATTCGAACATGCGTGATGATATTCTGGAAAATAAGCCGACACATGCAAACTGGAAGGGAGAGAGGAGTCCATTTTACCCAAACAAAAAAAATGCACAGATATTCCTTGTCATCTTTTCATTTTTGTTTCATTGAAGAGGGCTGAACAGCTGCACACTACTGGTCAGCTGGCTTAAAAAAAAATTGTTGGTTTGGTTTCTGGTCAAACTTGCTATACCTAATTTACTCATGATGAGTTTTGATGTGAAAACTAAAGGAGTGGAATATTGAAGCTGTGGTTTGTAGCTTTTATTACATGCTTATTGTTAAAACATAAGTATAAAAAATGTGTTTTTTTTTACTTGTTAAAACTGTCAATATATATTGACAGTTTTAATCCTCTGCCTTCTCCAAGAGTTATTATTGTCGTCTGAAGAAATTGCTCAGACACAACCAATCAGAGCCAGGAGGAGAGTCTTACCGCTGTTAGTCACTCTCATGTATGCACTGCTCACATCCCCCTGCCCTGCAACCCTCAGCTTCTCTCCACAGCGGATCCTGTCATGAATGCTAAATCTAGTTAGCACAGCCACTGATGTTGGCAGATGAACAGTTTTCCTGCAAAGGCTCTGATTGGTTCTTTTTGACTGGGAGCGGTGCACTTATTCATATTGCTATCATAGCTCAGGGAGGAGCTCGACTTTTTTCCACATCGACAGTGATGATTTCAACAAATATGTCAACATTTTATTTTATTTTTTTTTAAATAGCTACATAATGCAGCTACGTAAATGCCAAAATGCTGAGGTGTTTCTCCTCAGGTTTACTCGGGTACGTCTCAGAACAAGATGTTGGGAAAACCTTTCTTATTGTGAGCTAAAGGGCAGAATCATGTCTTCACTGAAGTTCTTCAGAAGAACTGCTTTCTGCATACGCTGTCAGCTATTCTGAGACCCACACACACACACAACCATACTCACACAAACACACACACATCCGCACGCACACAATACCTTCAAGAAAACACTGTGATCATCAAAGACTTTGCGAGCGCGGGAGAAGCTTTCAACCGGCAATATTGTGCATGTTCATGTGCTGGACAGAGGAGAATAAGATATGCAGCCAAAATGAAATTTGACAGAGAAGAAGAAGAAGAAAATATGGGAATTACTGCATGCATGTGTGTGTGTGAAAACAAATTTCTTGTTGACCCAAGCAGCCCCTGCTGACATGGACTGTGCTTAGAGGCGTCACGTATCTCACACACGTCTCTGTCTGAGTCAGGATTTCGACTTCCTTCACTTTAATACCAGCAGATTGGTCAGGTTCAAACCAGGGTGGAGTACTAAAACAAAAAATACCATTGACAAGTACTCCAATATGTAAATAAACAACAACAAAAAAAAAAAAAAGAGGAAGAAAAGAGAAGTTAGCTGGTGGGAGGGAGTAAAAATATCCATCATTGGGAGATGCTTCAAGGTAAATGTATTTATTTCATTGTTGAGTATATTTATAGTTATTAATTTATTTAAAAAATATAATGCAGTGTTTGTGATTTGTTAATACAGCTTCAGGGACTGTAGGCCTATAGATACATTGCATGTTACTGTGATACCATTGGACCTGGTTATCGAGTTTTTATAGTGTTGACAATGAGTAACAAAGCACTGCATCCCTTTTTCTTTTATATATCAGACATACATTTAATATTCACCAGCAGATTGACAACTTGATAGCTAGAACCAATGGTAGTCATCGTCAGTGAGCAGCTTTTTGCCCTCCAGCAGGGAGACGGAGGGCGTTATGTCACATTGCTAGACAAAAGAAATGTGTGTTCAGAAGTTATAGTGCAGTACATTTTGTTTAGTACAGCCACATGTAGCGCCAACATCTGTCCAAATCACCCGTATTCTGGTCCAGGAGACGGAAACATGTCGAACTTGCATTCTTGTCTCTTTTTTGCCACTTTTCAAAAGTTTGCAATGTATTTGCGTGATAATTGGATGGAAGCAAAGCCATCATGATGCCGGGGGGATGATTTCATTCAGAACACCTCAGAATATCTGGGAAAGACAAGAGACTCAGTGGAGAATCTTAAGGAGTTTTAACTCACTATGATACATGAACAATACTTTGTTCCTTTGACAATTACACACAAAATGCAAATGGAATACGTCATGGTTTGCGGTCTCAATGTGACAAAATCTCACATCACAACCACAAAAAGCCACCAGCAGGAGGTGTGTGTGCATGTGTGTGTGTGTGTGGTCAGTCACTAAAGGTGGGATAATGACCCACACAGACATTCACCCTCTGCTCTTCCATCATTAATCTCCAGCATCAATTCACCCGACTTTCCAAAACGCTACTTTCTCCTTCTTTTCCAACATTTGGGAATGCCACCAGCCTTTGGAGAAATAAACAACGGCACAGACTTAATGGAAACAAGGGGACTGCACGTCACACTCACTCGCAGACAGACCACAGGACCGCCTCGCTTTACTAATGCACACATAAAAAGCAGGGAATAGGTCTGGAAATGACTCTAGAAGCCTTTTTAAAGCTCGTTTCATGATTATTTTTTAATGGGTAGTTCTGTTCTTTGGGTGAGTTTTTTTTTCTCTTTTTTATAAATGAAATTACATGCTTTCAGGGCCTTCGATGGAATAAACCCTCCATTGAAATAATTACAGGTTTTATATTTAAAATCTTCCATAAGTGAAAGGCGACCATTAGGGGTTTTTAAGTAGAAATAGCAGGGAGAGATTTTTTTTTCCAAGTCAAAAACATTCATCACCCACACTCAGTGGTCACATATATAAACAACACAAAACGTGGGCAAATTCATAAGACAGCATTAATACAGCTGCTGTGCAGATAGCTGGAGGCCTCACACCTTTTGGTAAATTATTATAACCTGTAAGCTTTCAACAACATTGCAGGACCTTCTGATTACTATTCATCACACACACACACACATATGTCCATCTACCTTTCACCTCCTCACACACTGTAACACACACACAGTCACAGACTGTTAGCATAAAGCTAAAGGAACTTCCCAGCTCAGGGCTGTTGTGGTTGAGGGGAAGTCATGCCATCTGCCAGTAAATGACAGTCGTTTTGCTCCCACTGCTGGTCCATCTGTGGACTCGGGGAACTCTGCGGGAGGACAAAAGGCCGACAGGGAGACGGGCCACAGGCCGGACATGCCTACTGGGCAGGGGAGACATATTTATAAAATATAACAAAACAGGAACCTCTGAATAGGAAAAGAAAAAATAACTTGAGTGTTTATGTTTTAAAACAGAACACAAAGTGTACTTAACATCCCAAACTGGACTTTGTTTGAAGTGTTACTTTCCTGTTCTGGTATGGCACCGCCATCTTTGTTTCTGTATTGACTGGTTCCGCATAAGGATGAGCAATGGCGACCTCTTCTGGACGGCTGCAAAACTATGTTAAAATAACGTCTGACGTTATTAGTTCATCTAATTATGATCAAATAAGCCTTTAATCAACATTAACTCGTAAGTCAATTAACTGCTTGCCTTTTTCTTAAAACATATTACTAGACTCAGTGGAAATTGTCCTGGCAATCCAGCAAAAGCTAACATCCTCAGTCTTCCTTGCCTCTGCTCCTGGGGGCACAGCCAATCAGTGGCGAGGAAAATGAATAGCGCTCCTGGATTGGTTGCTTTACAAACGGCAGCTTGTGGTGTGTTAATGTGTGCTGCCTTTAGGTTTCTCAGCTTCTCAAGCTACATTTTCTTTCAAATATTTTAAATATGCTCTATGCAGAAACTCTCAGTTAGGTGAATGTTTTAATGAATACATTTGGAGTCACAAAAAGGGCAAAGTTTCATTGTAAAAGTTGCTTATATCTGTACTTTCAGCTCTAAGCTAAAACTTTATTGCCACACTGCAGTATCCCTAAAAGGGCTCCTTTATGTTCCATTGCTTATTTACAGTTGTCTGCCTGGTTTACAGTAACCGTGGGATAACATCTTCGATGCAGGCCGTGTCTTTCATTTCAACCAAATTGAAAGTAACCAACAATAGAGACACTGATCGTGAGATAAAGTCCCATCATTTCATCAGAAAACACACTTTCATCCATATCAGGTCAAGCGAACCATCACACATCATGTGTAGAACCAGCAGCGACGCGAGACTACCTGTCAGAGTCTCTGCTGCGTTTCTGCAAACATATGAAGCAGTGAAAATAAAAATAAACAAAAAATGCAAATGCAGAAACAAAACCACGCCCAACGTTATTTACCAGCAGATGCACAGAATCGCAACAGCTCTGTCGTATCATTGGGGCTGAACATGAGGTCAGAGGCTCCAAGCAGCTTTTTCACTCGTTTCATTTGTAGTGATGGAATTCCTCAGATGACATCACATTTCCAAAGGATTTTCACTCCGAAATCACACACACACACACACACACACACACACACACACACACACACACACACACACACACACACACACACACACACACACACACACACACACACACACACACACACACACACACACACACACACACACACACACGCACACACACACGCACACGCGCACACACACACACACACACAAACATTATGAGAGCACATTAGGTGCAATCCACGTCCCCTCCTGTGAGCCGCGTTGTCTGGAAGATAGCCCCGACGTGTTCCTACACACACATGAACAAAGTGGCAAAGACAAATCTGGATCCTCTCCAGAGAAAACACACAAGCCCTCATCTTTCTTAATGCAACTGCAGCATGTGAAGAGTGTCAAAAGATCGCTTCAAATGGCTTCTGACTTAAAGAGAAGAAAATAAAGAGAAGAGAGAGCGAGAGAGACGGGATAGGGGGTGCGGGAAAAATAACTCTTGGCTAAAGCCTCAGGAAAAAAAAAAGAAAAAAAAAGAAAAAGATTACAGCACTCTGTTTGGGTTTTTTTTTTTGCGCAATATGGAGAGATTAAAGAAAACACAGTTGACGTTTGCTTTGGATTGATCTCTGGGCATGTCTGCGCCTCGAGAACAAAGAGGAAAAAAAAAAAAGAGAGAAATCACACTGAGCTCAGCAAACCAAAAACAGTCCAATTAAATCCCGCTGGGGGAATCAAAAAGAAGAACACATTTACATAAACAATAAATGTCTTCTGAAACAGTTTTGTTTATTTGAAGTTAGCGGAGCGCTGAGATGTGACGGGGATGAAGAAGCTGCTCAGCGTGAAGTGTCCAAAAACAGAGCATTTAGAATGGCTGCAAAATATTCACACCTCTGTGAGTGTCCCCCTTTTGTCCCATTAACATAATCAATAGGATATTTGATTTCTCATGATTAATCAATTAATTATTCATTTAACGATTTAAGCCTTTTTATGAAATGTGAATACATTGAAAGATGCAGATAAGCAAATAACTATTTGTTTTTTAAAAATAAGAAAATAAATATTTCATTGCCTGAAATGTTTGTACAGTTTTGGCTTGTTTGGTGCTCGGAGTGTGTTGTTCTTTAGGCAAATGGACTTTCTTTGAGTCCGTATACTCCAGTCAACGATAAATTGACTTCTAAAATAGGTGATGACTATTTCAATAACCAATTTATCAAAATTAATCTGATTAATCATTTCAGCCCTTGAAACCTCTTTATTTTTATCCCAATTTGTCAAATTAAACCGTCAAAAACAAAACAAAACAAAACAAAAAAAAATGCTACAGAACGAACTGAGGCAAAGCTGTTCATCGGTGAATAGAATACAAAGAATAGAATTTAAAATCTCCTTAGTAGTTTACAAAGCACTTCATAATAGAAACCCAGACTACATTTCTGATCTTCTTCAACCCTATAAACCACTCTGACCTTTAAGATCATCAGAATCAAACCTACTAACTATACTGAGAGTCAGAACGAAACACAATGAAGCAGCTTTTAGTTTTTATGCGCCAGCGCTCTGGAAAAAGCTTCCTGCTGATTGTCAGACTTGCCTATTCTGAATTTTTTATATTATATTCATTTACTATGTTTAAAATTTTGTGTTTACTTTGTCTATTGTTGAGATGCTTGATTTTTTTTATTATCATCTTCTTGTTGTATATTGTTTTTAACTTTCTTGTACAAGCACTTTGAATTGACTTTGGCTGAAAGGTGTTATATAAATAAAGTTGCCTTGCCTTAGTTTGTTTTACATCAATTAGCTGCTGCTCTGACTCAGACGGATGGAGCGCATTTCACTTGTCACAGATTCTTCATTCATTCAGTTTTACATCAAATTGACAATTGTTTTCATAGGGCTTCATATTCACAATATGACGCTGTCACCATGGGGACAAATAAACTGCACTGAAATTTGTGGTTGTGACGTGACATATAAGTGGAAAACTTCCAACAACTACATGTTTTATCCAGTGTATTATGTGCCTGGCAGGCCACCAGGTTTTACATGCCCCACCAGGCTAAGCACTTGTTTGTCTGAAAAGTTGTTTTTTTTTATTATTATTTATATGCCAGTAACAAGAATAAAAGCCTCAGCGCTTGCTTGGTTCGCTCAAATCTGTAAAAGTGCAACTTATAGAAGTTTGCCCTGAGTGGGCAGTGGGACTGATGAGAGAGCATATATGTTTCCATCCAACTTTTAATATTAACACAACCACATGGTGGGTGGGCCGCTGGTGACCAGGCTTAGCAAGTTCTCTGGGGGAATCACTGACCTCCAATGTGAGCAATTCAGACAGGCCACTCATCTTAGCAAAAGCAGCAACTAAAATGTCGACTTGTGTTTTTCTGCTTGTCTTCTGAAACAGAAAAGATAACCAGAAATAACAGAGGGCCGGGCCCCATATCCTACCTGTGGGCTGAGCGGTGGGCAGCCTGGCCGGTGAGACGCAGAGCGGCAGCAGGAGGGAGAGCCAGAGGGAGCACCACAGAGCCGTCATTCCTCTGGACGGAGGGGCCCGACGCAGAGCAGCAGGGACCGACTCCAACTCAGGGCCCATCCTCCACCATCCGCATGCTGTCTCGCTGAACGCCGGCCGCAGACAACGGAGGGCCCGACCACTTTCCGCCTCCGACCTTTAAAAAAACGAAAGAGAAAAAAAAACAAAACAAACATAGTCAGAAAATCAAGCCGTTTAGACGTCTGGGTGTTCGTTGCGAGAGAAATCAACATCACGTCGAACCAAAAGCTGAAGAAACACCGCAGGCTCTGTACGCGCCATCCAATATTTTGACATAACATTCTGTACAGATTTTCAAGATTAGAGTGGAAATCCCTCCTCGCTGTTTTGCTCTTGCGGCACTTCTGACTGCTGAGGTGGGTTAGCAAAGATTCGACTCAGAAAAAAAAAAAAACAGAAAGAAAAGCTGTATGCCAAAATCCCAAAACCTACAAAACGAGTTTATTAAGTCATCTTCAAACTGCGCTAATAGAGCAGATTTGTGTATTTTTGGAGCTACGTAACCTTTCGCAGGACTCCGCTCCTGCTTGGGGGAAATTCCTCTCCGTGGTCTGGCAGCTGATTGATGAGAATCTGTGGCTCGTCCAGCAGGAATACCCAAGTTTAGAAGTCAGCGTGAGTTAAGTGTGATAAGCAGGAGGGAGGCAGAGACACGGCAGGTACAGAGCGGGATGATGAAGAGCTCTGCCCTCTGTTTGTCTAAGCGGGGAGAGGCTGGAATGTACCGAAAGCTCTGAGTGAAGTGCCCAAAAAAAGCAAAGTACAAACCGCCCAGTCCGAGCAGTCTTCCTACCACTGGTAGCTTTAACCTTAGCTGGTCTCCCTCCATGCTTAGAATGCTCTAGACTACTGGTTCTCACATGTTTTATGAGAAGAAATACAAACAGCAACAAGATATTAATAATTACGGGTTATTAATATTAGTCCAGTTTTACTTATCAAACTGATACCAATGTATCGAAAAAAATCCCCACAAATAAATCAGCCAATACCAATACCAACGTTGTGCATTCCTAATTTCGTTTTATGTTTATCAGCTCTACATCACTGTTTAAGTGCATTGCAAACATATTCATTTAAAGTTTTCCACATCATGAAGAATAGCAAAAAGAAAACTACTTTTAAAGGAAAGAATGAAGAAGCCCTATTTAAAGATTCCTTTCGATAGGAAATGAAATTGTTCCCTTTATACAGGAAACTTTTTAAAGCAGAAAGTTTACTTTTTGCTTTGTAGAAGAACAAACAGGGACATGAAATAAAGTGGTCTGATCAGACTGAATCCAAATGTTACTCTTTGGCTTGTGAAAATGCTCTGTGAAACATGGTGGCGGCAACATAATGCTGTGGGGATGCTTGGCTTCCACCGCAAAAGCTGAATGGAGGAAAACCTACAAAAGACTGAGACCAGCAGATAAACTGAATTTAATGCTTTGGATTGAAACATGTGAACGGTTCAGAATGGCTCAGTCAAAGTCCGAAGCTAAATTCCAATTGAGAATTGAGCAAGACTTGGTAATGGATGTTTACAGACACAGAAGAAAACCCTGAATTGTTTTCCTCCCACTTCACAATTAGGAGCTCCAGTGGAGAAGGTGTGAAAACTTTTACAAGGTGCTGAAATTGCTTTTGTATCTGTTAAAACAGACACCAACCTTTCCACTGAGTATCACGTAAATCAAGAAAAAAAAAGCCTCAAAGTCTCATCAAGGCACACCAACATTTTGGTGCGCACACACAGGTGTGTTTTTAACACACAACACAGTCCAGAAAAAAGCTTGTGTTGTCTTTCCTCCTAACCGCGCTGTTTTTCTTTCGCTGCGGAGGAACCGTGACACATTCCTTACTCAGCACAAACTGAGAGATTCTGGTTGAACCTTATCAGTTTTCTGCACAGAAAACACCAACTTAGAACACGCGCACACCGTCCTAATCTAAGCACTGCACATCCCGCAGCCTTTCATATTCTCCACACTTCTTCTTCTCCCCTCAAAGCCCATCGTCGGTTTGTGATGAGAGCCGCGTACGCCACTGAACGCCGCTGCTTTTGTTCGCTTTGGCAAGCACAGAAACATCCACGCTGCAATAATAATAAAAATTAAATAATCCTAGCTTTTCTTACATATACATTCGCCTTGACTTCAGAGATCTGTTTGGACAAGTTGCATGGCAGCCTCTCAGCCATGTGAGACAGTAACAGCTCTGATTGACTAATGGAGGTAGTTTAGATGAAGACGTGGAGGAGAAAGCAAGTGTTGCGCGTGACAGATGGCGTTAAGTTAAATCATCATTCCCTGGAAGAGGAGCGGCTGCTCTAAGTCGTCTTTTGACTACAGAGGAACTTCTCACCAACCGTTGCGAGACAGAGACGCCACAACCAGACAGAGAGCTGGCTCTTTCTTTCTCAGCTCTGACCTTTGACCGGCAGTTCAAATGTAAAAAAAAAAAGAAGAAAAAAGTCATTTACTTTCCCCTATTTAATAAATCAATCCTCTTTTAAAAGAAAGTGCAGCGTGTGAAACATGGTAGAAAAACACAGAAACTTTGGAAAAAAAAAAAAAAATCAAAAATCAAAAAATTGGAAATCCATCCCGGCCTGATTGGTGCGTCTTCACTGATAAACTCATCAACTTCTATTGAAACTAGATCTCAGTGAGGAGTTCAAAAGCAGTTGTTATGCTAATATTGTCTTAAAGCGTGGAAAGACAAACAGAACCAGAGCGGTGAATAAAACATGAACATTAATCATCCAGAACTATTTTCACACTGTTAAAGCTCAAGGGCAGAAAAAGGGCTCCGAGAACAGTTCTGAACTCCGTCACTACTGCCACCTCCTCTTCCTCCACTTCCTCCTCCTCCTCCTCGTCTTTAATGCGGATCAATTCAACAGAGCCACACTTCTTCAGAGCGGGACGAAAACCCAATAGTTGGGCAGCAGTCAGCAGCTGAAGATGCATCTGGAGTGAAAGTGGAGCTTCAAGGTTCCAAAAAGTCAAGAATCAGCCTCACATCAGAACATCAGAACTGCTTTCTGTCACGAACACTCGCCTTCCTGACCTGTCGCCTCTCCAACCACTCAGACAGCTCCACATCAGAGCACCAGCCTTCAGCGACAAGAGATATTGATCAGCTGAGAGGCAGGGGGAGTGTGTGTGTGTGTGTGCGTGTGTGTGTGTGTGTGTACTTTCTGCTTCAGGCTGCACAGAGACCTCCGACTGAGGAGAGTCAGGTTCACCTCAGGCTGACACAACTTTACACGTTCACACACACTGAAGAATGAACAGGACGTCAACTAACTAAATCACAGCGGCTCAGTAAACACTCCTATAAACTATGCTGCCTCACACGGAAGCCCACGCACACATGCACACACACACACACACATGCACACACGCAGTCATGTTGTCACGTTCCTAAAATAACGTTCCAAGCTGTTTTTTGGGGGAGGTTTTTGCCAAAAGTGATTTTTTTTTCTTTCGTTTTTGCATAACTCATCTTTTAGCGACAAATGACTCAGCCCATTGCTTTACGAAGGTGACCATATTTATATTTCTCATGAATATGAATTTAGTTGCAAAACTCAAGTGATGGAAAACGCAACCTGAAACTATACTGAGAAACAGTAGTGGCAGCACGATGCAGTGGGGTTGATTTGTTTCTGCTGATCAGGAGAGGAACAGAGCTGAACACTGACCAATCCCAGGAGATTTAAGCAGACATGTTTACAATGGCCTAATCAAAGGCCAAACCTAACACCTACGGAAAACTTGTGATGCTTACATCTGATTCTGATGTAAGCACCAGAATCAGAAACTGGTGCTTACAGAAGCTATTCGTGAGCTTGAGCTATTTTGCAAAGGCTGCACAAGAATGCAAATGCACTACACACTTTTCAGATTTTTTTTTTTTTTTTTTTTCTTGATTTGATTTTCCTTCTACTTCACAGCTATTTACCGCTTTGTGATGCTCTGCCACTTAGAATCCAGTTAAAAAATACTTTGCATTTGTAGCTGTAGTATAAAAAGATAAATATATATATATATTATAAGGTGTGAGTTTAATGAAATTGCTGAAATTGTGTCACAGCTCTTGGTTTTAGTGTGCAAAAACGACAGATGCCAGCCGTTTTCCTTTCACGAATAAGAAACACTGAAGCCATTTAATTCATAAATAGAAAGGAGGAAAGAAGGAAGCGCCATTACCACGAGCTAAATGAGTGACTGAAAGCAATCCCGGCAACAAAAAGAGGCAATTAGTCTCACATTCGGAAGCGAAATGTGTCTGAGTAAACCGGTGGGCAGCATTCCTCAGGTCGAGACGTGAAATTCATTTACAGAATCAGTTAATCGATCATTATCCATTCCAGCTGCAGCATCCACGTCCTTTATGGATTCCAGTCATCTTCTGGGCTTTGCCAGGACCGTGAGCCAGAGCGAGCGGTCAGAACCCCCCGGTCCAGAAGCCTGCACTGTAAAAACTGATTTCTGAAGCCACTGAATTTTAGTTTGTATGCAAAACGCTCAGCAGGGGCTGAGGTTCATGTTGAGAAGAAATCCTGACCAGGATTTCAGTGGAATTCAGTCAGACTCATTCCGCTCACGTTGGGCCGCAAGTATTAACTTTTGGAAGAGTTCATTCGCGATTCAGAGAGTTTCGCGCTGAAGCACAAATCTCAGCTTGCATCCAAGTTTTTAAGTCAAAACCTCTCCGGCAAACTGAGCCGTTGCCAATCAACGGCACAGTTTAGCAGCGACTGCCACAGATTTAATACGTTCACCACTGTTTCAGTAACATTTCATTCCCTAATGACCAACACATTCTTCTTAAACATGCCATTAAAAACCAGATGGGAAGAGCGATCAAAACCGGCCAGAATTTAACTAATTTGCAGGGGAAAGACGCTCTTTAGAAATTGGTCGTACCCTCGTTTAAGCACTTTTTTTTTTTTTTTTTGCTGTTAAACTTACAAACTCTACCCAGAAATGTTGACTCAAACTGTTTGAAATGCAAACTGCAACACAACTAAGACCGCTGTGGCTACATTTTAGACCTCTATCAGACCCATTTTTCTTAAATCTCCCTCTTCTTTTTTTTTTTTGATTTATTTTTTTTACATTTCAACATAAGGAGCTCCGGCTCTCGTTGGTCCTCGTTGAGGATCCAGCAGGAGTCAGAGCCAAACCAGGGATTCCGAGCATCCGGAAAACCTCGCGGTGCCGCCGTGAGGCTCGTCGGTTCATCCGAGCTCTCAACGTCTGAAAAAAACGATTCTGCACATAAATAAAAGTGTTAAATATAGGCTGTCAAACTGTTGATTCAGCAGGTTTTGTACTTAACCTAACGTGACAAATGCAGTTTACTGCTCTTTTTGTTTCCTCCCCACCCCCCCCACACACACACACACCTTTAACCCTGTAAAGAAGAAACAATTAGAACTTTTGAGAAATAAATCAATTCAGTTGATTACAACAATTTTTAAAACAATAGAATTTAACTTTTCTATCTGAACGTTTTGAAAACTAGAGAAATTTTAAATGTCTCTTAGCTGCTAAGTTAAAAAAAAAAAAAATCATAATTTAAAAAAAACATAAGAACAAACAGTCACAACAGTTTTATTCTAACAAATTGTTTCAGTGCTGCTGTTGGTGCAGAAGAGACCTTACATGTGAGAGATGGAATAACGGAGGGGGGAAAACTTGCAGCTTTCTGGAGAAACTTTAGATCTGATCGAGGAAAATGGGAGAATATGAAAGAGGAATGGAGGAGCTGCAGGGAGCAGGAGGAGCAGGAGGAGGGGAAGGGGGGAATGGGGGGGGGGGGGAGGCGTCCTCGCTGGAAGCCCGGGAAGACGTCACCGCTGCAGAGAGGAGACAGCTTCACCCACCCAGTGGAGGATGCCACGGCGCTGTCTACTTTCTGAAAATAATCACTGGGATTTTCTGTTTCACAAAATGCACGATTCATTTGAAACGAATGGAAGCAGCACTTGAACATGAAGGTGATGAAAAGATGCCTCCTAATTGGGAGTCGGAATTAAACTTCAGCCACATTCCCCGTGCGTGCGTTTTCCACGTTTATTTCATTTCATTTCATTTTATTTTATTTCCCCATGGAAACTAAAGTGCAACCGAAAGGAGCGTTTGAGCTCAACTCGACCGAACACAAACGAGAAGACGCATTGAAATGTGTGTCGCTTTGCAAGGCCTGGCCAATTTCCCCGCAAAACACAAAACCACGATCAGAGAGAGGGGCGTCCGGAGCGGGCACGAGGACACGATGAGGCGCAAAATGCGCACGGACCGCGACAAGACCGAGCCGCTGCCGCTGCCGCTGCGCCGTGTGTGCAGCTTAAATTCAAGTTGGAATCGGAATAGCGCAGAGCGAGACAACCTGTCACACACCCAACACAACGAGGCGAAGCGGCCAGGTCCAGCTAGTCCACCTGTAACTAATGATAATAGCAGCGTACTTATAAGAGTAATAGCAAATCTTACCTAAATGAGTCACTTCTGACAGAAACTCAGCCTTCAGGTTCCAGATGTCCCGCGGCTTTCATGAGAAGAAAACCCCACGACCTCTACTGACCAGGAAACTTTAGGAAAATCCACCCAACTGCTGTCAGTTTCTGTCCGTCTCAGATACACGCACAAAACCCGCCACGCAGCCGTCAGAAAGCACTCCTCGCGACTTTACTCAAAGTGTAGCTCGCGCCGCGCCGCTGCCGCTGCCAGCAGCTTGTCCTCCACTACATCCAGCTCGGCTCCACGCGCTGCTGCTGCTGCTGCTCACACGGTCCAAACGGTCCAAAATACGCTCATCTTCTCCCGCGCGTGCCACGGACTGGAAGACCGGGAAAGTGCATTGAACTCGAGGAGAGTTGAACGCGACTCCTCCGCTTCTCTTCAGAGAGACCGACTCTCGCGCGCTCCGTCGCCTCTGAACACTCAACTCCCGACTGGCGAGTCTCCGCCGACTGCTCCTCTGTCAAGTAGTGGGGAGTTTGCAAGGTGTTGCTGTAAAGTGGGCTCGGTTCAGACGCGTGCAGCACTTCCGTTGGGTACTTTCAAAATAAAGCAGTTTCCCTGAATATCCTAGCTCGATTTTTTTTCCTCCTCGACTGAAGTGGTAAAGCGAAAATTCAGAATCCAGGTATGGAACAACAACAAAAAAGTTTCGGCTACTTCTAGAAAGTCATACGCCCAAAAGACAACGTTTTATCGCGTGCTTCCGGTTCTGAGGGAGCAAACTGTGTCCGTTTGACACAGTGAAATTATACTGATCCATTCACATATGTTGCCTCCCTCATCTCGCGGTTTCTGTTAGAAAGCTTCATATTTCCACACGGTTCCACAACAGCGAACCCGTCCTCACACATTAACGCTGAGAACAGTTTTTGTGGGACTCTTTAAATAATTACATTTTTAATAGTCCGATATGTTTCTGATTGGGGAAAAAAAACCAAGATAAATAAATAAATAAATAAATAAATAAATAAATAAATAAATAAATAAATAAATAAATAAATAAATAAATAAATAAATAAATAAATAAATAAAGTCATCTTTCTTAGGGTATCAGGATGGGTAATTATTTGATCCCAATTTAACTTTGGAAAGGGAACACGTCGGTGTGAGCGTGAGCGCGTGCTTGCGGGTTTTTTGACGATTCTCGCGCTCGCGACACCTCTCGCTTTCAGCCGGACGCACGTGCTTACGCCTGAGGGCAGGACCGTTTATTAAAAAAAAAAAAAAAAATAAACGGTGAAAGAGTCGGGTTGCCCGCCTCGGACCCCCTCGCGGCTCCGCTGAGGGCATGGAGTGATGGAGAGGTCTGAGGGATGAAGAGCCTCCCACGCTCTTCTTCTTTTCACTCAAGAAACTTTCCCTCCAAGCCTCAGAGCCCCGAGCTGTGATCTGCCACTGGTTGGTTTGGGTTTGATCCAACAAAACAATCTGTTTATCTACTTAGAAATATTTCTAAAGGTTTAAAAAAAAAAAAAAAAAAAAAAAGGAGCAAATTAAATTTGTGAAAGCAGAGCAGTACTTTACAGTATAATGCATCTAATGGCTGAAAACCATTAGATGCGTTTCAGTTTACTGTCATAATAATGACAATATACGTCTGAGGTTTTCAAAATATTTTACTCAT
>VMRN01000046.1:1245112-1280170 GCA_010277015.1 Poeciliopsis turrubarensis | reverse complement strand
CTAGTTCACTCCTGGATGGAGTGTTTTGGGTTTTTTTTTTTTTTTTTACGAAGACCTAGTCAATCTGCAGCTTGTTTGAAGGCAGTTGACTTATCAACCTGGGTTCTGCATTTTCAGTCCCGCAAGGAGGATGATTTGGACCCTTTGAGCTTTCTGTTAAATCTGATGGGTCACACGCTGAACATTACAACCTAAAAGTTACACAAAATAATTAAGTAGTTTTGCATAATATGAAAATAGTAAAGTGGGTAATTCCATTCATCTTGTTTTGATCTCAAATCCATAGCTGCAGCATTTTTTCTGTTTGGCCTCCTCCTTTTCTTGGAGATGCACTAATGAAGGAGTTGTTCCCTTCTGGGACCTAAGAGTGCTTCTGTTGAGGTGACAGATTGTGTTATGAAACTGTAAGCAGAAGCAGTCACTGAGCTTCTTTTCTAAACACAAAGGTCGAGAATCTACATTATTTTTTTCCCTGACAGATCATGACCTGTTTGTTTTGCTCCTGGATTGTTTTATTCTTCCCTTTGGAGGTAAAGCAGAGCCTTTCTTTCTTTCGCTCATGAATTACTGATGTGTTCAAAAAAGACTGTATAAGCTGGTCGTGTTTTAAAATCAGGCTGTTTCAACATCAAATATTTATTCTGCCTCAGCAGTATGTTACACCTCTTCTCTGTTGTATGTATAAATTGTAACTTATGGGGGTTTGAGTTTTGTATGTGAAAATAAAATGCTGATGCTAAACTGCTCAGACCTCAAAGAAACTGGAATCTTATATATATATATATATATATATATATATATTAAAAACTTGGGTTTTTTTAGTATATTTGTTAAAACTGTCGCTATATAGTGACAGTGTAATATGAGACTTTGTTCAAGAGTTGTTGGTGGAAGCATCATAAAGTGGGACAGTCGGTCTGGTCCCAGCTGATATGAGAGTAAATGGTCCTAATTAAAGCCCAGTCCTCATTGAAAACCTCTGACTGTATCTGAGGCTCAGTCTCATCATAAACGTGCAGCAGGTTCAGAACTGGCCTAGCGAAAGTCCAAACTCTAAATCTAGCTGGGAATTTGTGGCAAGACGTTTTCCCCGGATCATCCAATCCGGTCAAATTTCACCACAACGCCAAACAGGAAGCAGTTCGAGCTCCACTTCACCGATTCAGCGCACCAAGGGGAAATTAGCTGGGTTTATTTACTGACTGCCCTCAGCTGGTCCCTCTACACACCGACAGCGTCTCCCGTCTGTTTGTTTTTGCTGCCACCCTTACAACTCTCCACTTCTTTAAGCAATTACGCAGAATTGCCGTTAAAACCCATTTAATCTGCAGTGTAGTGCAGCCGCCGGGCTAATCGCTGCCATCAGGGCCGACGCGACAGCACCCAACAAACCTTTAGGCAGCACACTAATTACTGTCGTCTCATAAAACCGTGTTTTGAGTACGCTGCTTTATGGCGCCATAATGCGAAGCAGCCCACTACTAAGTGACCATCAGGAGGCTGAGGGAGTGTGCCGCTGTCGCCCAGGTTGTGGCTCTGCCTCCTGTCAGGCGATTTATGGCAACCTCTGTCGACGCATCGTGAATTAGGCAGAAGAAGATTGGCGTCCGCATCACTATGTCAACATTAAAGCAGGCTTTAGGGTTGACTCATTGAAGGCGGCTTGAGAAGAACGAGTTTCTCCTCTGTGCCCAGGTTGATGGTGAGTCACAAACGTCCACGTGACGTTTGGAATCGAGCAAATCACAAATAGCATCGACACTTCCTGCTTACTGGGCACCGATGGTGCTTCTCTAAAAAAGTCGGTTTTGATGTGGTGTAAACGAGGCGGCTCTGACATCAGGAAGAGCTCAGAATCCTGCTAACATCTAATCTCTGTCTTTGTTTAGTATCAATCCAGATCAGTCCGTCCAACTAACCTGCCAGGTAAGTAAGGAGAAGGTTGAGTAAATTGAGCTATTTTTTGTCATCTTATAAAATGTTATGTGTGACGAAAAGCTAACATTCCACATCACCCTGAACTCATCATCATGTCAGCCGTATCGTGGTGGATGGAAGTCGTGCATTTCTCCAGGTTGGCTCAACTACTTGCACGGGGAGATCTTTGACCTATTTTCTGCTCAATGTCTGAAAAATGATCAACTTCGGACTTAAAGGGGCAGTGTTATGTAAATATTTTTGGGCTTTACATCACATAATAATGTTATTTCCCTCATCAAAAACATACCTGGAAGTGTTGAATATGATTGGTTCACGCATGTTTGAGGAACCCTTGAATCTCCAGTGGCAAACCTTCAGGGGTGCCTCAACAAAGCCCCGCCTATTTCCCCAAAGCTCCTCCTCCAAACCGAACTTCCACTCCAGTGCCCCCCGCCCCTCCCGTCCCACACTCAGCTCCTCCAGACTAGCGGCAGCATCAGTCAGCAAGTACCTGGTGGAGCCACACGTCTGCTGAGCTACTCATAGGAACTACTTCGATTGTAAACGGCATCATGGAGGAGCATTGTTGTGATGACTTCCTGAAGGCAGCGCATCAGAAAGAGCAGGAGCTTATTAAAGAGACAGAGGCTAATTTTAAGGCGTCAAATTGCAAAGTCAAATATTTCTAAGTCATGTCTGATATATATTTATAATTTAAAAAAAAAAAACCGGAAGTTAACATAGTTGCTAGATTTTGCTAAAAAAAAAAAAAAAATGGTGCCTGGAAATTACATGATACCGCCTCTTTAAATAGCTACTCAGTGTTAATGCTCCAGAATTGCATTTGTGTAAACTTCGAACAATTCCAAAGACTTAATACTGAACTCTAAGCTTTATTTCAGATCAGCTCTTGAAATGAGCTGGATTCATTCTGCCAGGCCGGCGGCCCCATGCCTGCCGAGTCCAGGCAAACCGCATCAGTGCTCCGCATCATGGGAAAGTGTTAGGGAGGAAAAACAAAAAACAAGCTGTACGCAGAGCAGAGCGGGGCGATGAAGACCGGGCTCGGCGACCCTTTGGACAATGTGAGAGATGTTAGTGGGAGGGGAGCCGAGGCCGGGAACAAAAGCCGGCCGGTCAGGAGGAGAGGTCATACAGATGGTGAGAATGCTCACTCAGACAGCTCGAGTACTGATGGGCAAACTGACCAAATGACCCCTACACACACACACGCACGCGCACGCACACGCACACACACACACAACTGCTCATGTTAATAGGAAAAACAAAACTCTTCCCAACACCCCCTGCAACACCCTAACTTCTAATGAATTCTCACAGCACAGACAAACACATGCACTCACGCACACACACACACACACACACACACACACACACACACACACACACACACACACACACACACACACACACACCGCTCCCCTCACCCTTCTCTTGCATTCCTCCTCCCTCACCCTCAAGCCCCCCAGGGAAGTGATCAGCAGGAGATGAAAGGTGAAGCTTTTTCATTTAAAATGGAGTTAAAAATTAAACACAAAGAAGAAAGGCGCAGAGTTTAGTTTGATTATCTGGGACCGAGACGTCCAGAGAAAAAGAAACCGCACGAAAACGTGTGAGAACCTCAGCGAGGCCGTCGGTGCCGGGGCAGGTTGCGTGGCAGCTGACGCCACGGTTCCCGTTAACCCCACCGAGCCGCCGGCGTGGAGCATTTCCCCCCTAAATCTCCCCCCGTGTGGAGTGGGCAGCTGCCCACCGACTGCGGAGCGGGGAGATCGAGAAAAGCACAGGAGCTAATCATTAACACCAGGCAAAGATGCAGCACAAAGACGAGGGAGATGACGGCCGGGGGAACTTTGCACCCGGCCGCATGTGGCTCTCTCCTCTAACAGAGGCTAACGTCCGCTCCTCAGCAGACCAGCATGATCCAGGAGTTCATCACAAACACATCCAGGTGATTCTAAAACCCCTCACATGTACCGCATGAAACATTCATGAACATTTCTTAGAGCAGGTCACAGAAAAACAAACAAACAAACAAAAAACTTTCTCAGCTTCATCAGTTTCAGCGAGATCATTGTGTTGTTGGAATCACTCTGTTGTGAAATGCTTTGTTACAAGTCGCATCGAAACAGTCCCACATCATGATGCCGCCACCACTGTGCCCAACAGCTGTTAGAGTGTTTGGTTCTTTGTTTTCCAGGTAACGGCAGGCTTGACTAACTTCCTTTTATCCGAGGATGACAGACTGGGTCATGCGGTTAATGTTTGGACAAGACTGGGAGTCACGTTGCTATGAGAACCCGTTCACAACCCACAACTTGATTTTTGTCTTAACTGC
The DNA here is from genome assembly GCA_010277015.1 of Poeciliopsis turrubarensis. Classification (NCBI taxonomy): domain Eukaryota; kingdom Metazoa; phylum Chordata; class Actinopteri; order Cyprinodontiformes; family Poeciliidae; genus Poeciliopsis; species Poeciliopsis turrubarensis. The sequence goes on along the minus strand of VMRN01000046.1, from coordinate 1,275,891 downwards.
CTCACACATGGACGACAACAGGAAGTCAATGCATCATAGATGGATAGACTGACGAAAATCAGGCAGTTTTAACATGATAAAATGGCTTTAGATGCTTGGGTGCAGCATCCAGCACATCAAATGCAGCGGAGCTGGTGATGATTTCCATCCCCTTTTTCATCAAACTTTCACCCATTTCCCCCCCCCCTGGTTCTCCTAAGAAGTTGACTTTCGTTTGTGAGAAACTGCACAGAGTGATCCGGACGGCGCTGAGGTTCTGGAAGGCTCCGGCCCACGTAGAGAGCTCAGGGACCCAGGCGGCGGGAAGGCGTCTGCACACGAGCGAGCCAGTTCACCTGCGCAGTCACTTTCATTTTACCTCAACTGAAAAAAAAAAAATCAGTGAACCGCAAGACATTTTCGCCGCGCAGCTGCGAGTGGGCACAGGTAGTCGGCGATGTGACAAAACACTTTAATAACTTGCCTGAGAGACGGGCACCGTTTGATGAAACGGGGAAAAAGAAAGCCGAGGCAGGAAATGGTGAGGAGACGCAGCGTGTCACTACGCCTTCAAAAGAAACAGGAGTGTATTGCAGTTGACTCGATCTAACAAAAACTGAAATAGAGAGCATGTTGTGTGTTTGTAAAACTAAAACATTCCGAGATGAAATGACATACTTCATTTTTGTGTTTTTTGAATCCATATGTGAAATATGTATGTTTAACATTTCTTTTGAAAAATATTATCTTCTATTGAGGATTCAGTGAATGCATCATCGCAATAAAACCTTTTTGAGTTCTGCACCCAAAAAATGAACGACAAAATGCTGAAACTACTGCCATAACTAACAAAAACTCAACTAAAACTATACCTTCAACTACTAATAACTAATAAAAACCAGCAAACACACTCTGAAAGCTAACTAAACCTAATGAGACAGACAAAAAGCCGGACGAAATAAAACTAAACTATGATGGAAAAAAAATCGATTAGAAACGATCAGGACGCTGTGATCCGAGGAGGGAAGAGCTGCACAGCGAAGATAATTGAAATTTTTTCTAATGGACGGTGAGAAGACAGGAAGAAGAGGGAACAGGAAGTTATGTAGCAAATGGCCCATGACGGATTAACTAAACCCAGGAGAGCTGAACGGACGGCTGCAGCCTCTGCACACGGTGCACCTGCTCTACCCACCGAGCCGCCCGGCACCTCGCATAAATCATCCAAGAAACAAGAACTGGGTCTACGGACGGGACGACACGGTGGACCGAGGAGAGCGGTGACACGCGCCACAGACTGATGAAATGCTCCACAAATCTCGATGAATCATCACAGAAACGATTCGCGTGATCATTTTTCCCGCAACGTCAGAGCGGCTCATTTCAGACGCACCTGAAGACTCGAAGGCATCACTCCTCTCTCGTCATTCAATCCACGGTGAAACAGACAGCATCAGGCTAATGCTGCCACCGCCGAGCTTGATAGCTGACACGATGATCTGTATTTCTTGACACTGAGTCAGAACTGAAAAAGTTCTTTTTCCTGGAGGAACTCTGCTTGTCTATAGGGGCAGGAAGAGTCATGGTTCTTAAGGAGGGCGCTCCCTCTCATTTCGTGGTGTGTAACTTTTACAGAATATTTGACACATTTGTTAAAACTGTCACAGTGTCACAACATTGTGTTACGATCTGAAGAAGGATGCAACTCCTCCACCTCCTCCCTGAGCTAGTGTTGCCGTCTGAAGTAAGGCAAAAGCAACCGATCAGAGCCAGGAGGAGGGGCTTAGAGATGTCAATTAATCGTGTATATACTCTGCTAAACGTGCCAGTGGTGCAGAAACAACACACCGTTACTGGAAAACAGTTTTATCTGCCGTCAGTGGTGGCCGAGCCTTAGCATTCATTACAGGCTATGCTAACATGCAAGCACGGTTTTATCTTTTCACAGTCTAGAGCAAAGGGAGGAGGAGTATGTCAAGCTCATATAGGAAGATGATTGGCAACACTAAGGCCCTCCTCCTGGCTCTAATTGGTCGTTTCTGACTGAGTGCTGTTTTCTGTAGCTACCATTCGGAGCAATTTTTTTTTTTTTTTCACAGATTATCTGTCTCCTGCTGTACTTTCAGGACGAAGTGACAGTTTTAAATACACAAAAACGTTTCTTCAAACAAAAATGACATACCACAGCTTTCAATATCGCCCAAAGAGCAACAAAAAAAAAAAACAACAAAAAAACAAAAAGTGAGCCTGTTGGCGTTTCTCCAAACGTTAGCTCCGTTTCCAGATCGGCTTACGTACGTTGCACCAATTCACAAAGCAAATAAATAATCGGGCTACATAAAAACAACGCCTGTTAGAAAAGAAAATGTCAAACCGTCTTCTTTTACCGATTCACCGAGGTCAGTCGAAGTTGCGTCAAGATTTCACAATGAAATAACAGCGACTCACATGCAGCACTGAACCTAGAACTCGTGCGCAAAGGTGTGTGTGAACATCTGCAGTCTCTACAGGATATTGGCTCCATGTGTGAATCTGCGGCAGATTTGCGGACAGGATGAGAATGATCCAGGTGCCGTTCAGAAACAGGCTGTAAGAACCCATCCAAGCTGTCTGGCAGAGAAGCAGAGGGACTTCAGATCTTCGCTCCTTTGTGCCTCCACACAGTGGCTGGTTGTTCCATGTCTCGGCCTTGGCACTGTGTGTGTGTGTGTGTGTGCGTGTGTGTGTGTGTGTGTCTTTTCTAACTTTGCCTTTACCTCCCATCTGCTCTGATTACAAGCTGAGGAAAGAAAGCAGGGAGTAAATACAGAACCCCCCCCCCCCCCCCCCCCAAAAAAACACCGCACACAAAAGAAAACCCCCAGCTGCATTTGCGTTGGAACTTGACCAAAAATATAACTGAGACAATTCTGCTAATCAATAAAGAGTTCCATTAAGCTCCCCTTAATTCTGTCAGGAATAATTGGTGCTTGAAAGGAAATTAAAAGCAGCAGCAGCAGAACTGCGGATGGGACGCGTGTTCAGACGACAGAGCGACGTCTTCGGGATTTCAAGTCGTTTGATTCTAAAATCCGATCAAATGAAAAGAGAATTGATGGGAAAACGTTCAAAAAGTCTGCAGTCATTCATCAGGTCAGGTCAGCGGCGGGTCCGCCGGCTGCCTTCAGAATCACGCAGAGGAAGCACCGACTTTGTCATTGTGCAAAATGACACTTTCGTTTCAGAATTTACAGGTTCAGTCATTGACGCATTAAGCTGATTAAATGAGAACAATGCTCGAAAGCACTGATGAAAAAAAAAAAAAAAAAAAGAAAGAAGCAGGACCAGACAAGGAGAAGCAGCATTCAGCGTCTCTGCACCACAAATCTGGGACAAACTGCCAAAAAAAACAGCAAAACAGCCGAAACCGCCGAGTTCCTTAAAATCCAGACTAAAAGCCTGGCTGCTTTCGAACCGTCACAAATGAAATATTGATCGACACGTCGATGATTTTGGTGCTGATGTTCATCGAAACGTAACGTCTCTCGCTTGTTCCTCAGTCGTCGTGTGACGTGAAGCCCTTTGAGCTGCTGAAATGTTCCACGCAAATAAACTTTATTTCACTATGTTACATTGATGATTTCGGTTCCACTGACAGATTGTCCACGTATGACGCGGGTAACAGTGATCGGTTTTAAGTGAGAAAGTTCTGCCAATGAAACAAGCGGGACACGAGCCGTGTCGCCCCGGCGCCGTTGAGGTTCTCCGGCACCGTTTGGGTTCTGTGAGGTCGACTTTGTGCCAAAGAAAGAAGAAAGGAAGAGTGCGAGCCACGCCACAAAGACAGATGAACGGCTATTTTCTGCCTCCGTCTCATCCCACGTCTATTTTTAGCCTGATATTTTATTCATAACCCCTCCCTCAGTGGCTGACATCAAAAACCTGCTGCTGCAGCCAAGAGTTTTTGGAGACCAATAAATTTATGAGTTTCAGAGGATGTGCTTTTAGGCGTGTGTGTGTGTGTGTGTGTGTGTGTGTGTGCGTGTGTGGGTGTGTGTGTGTGGACACTGACCCAGCTGCGCTGCAGCTCGCAGGTGAGCAAACGGTTGGGTGGGGGAGCTGGGTGGGCGCAGGTCAGTGTGTTTCACTTCACGTATGTGTGTAGAGACATAGGAGAGGTTAATGAGGATGAGTTCGGTTCCACGGTTCCTTTGTCCCATAATGCAGTGGGGCGCCCCTTTCAACTACTGCCAGTTCTTATCGCAGCAGCACATCAGAGGGTACGCTGCCTTCATCTGACAAGAGTGAGATATTTTTTCCTCTCTCTCTCTCTCTGCCTGCATGAGGCGCTTTTAATGACTGTGTGGGAGGGCAGAGAAGCACCACTCTCAACTTTTTTTTTTTGTTTTAACAGAGAACCACGGGGTTTGGCCGGCAGACTGCAGCGGCGTAGGCGGAGGGGAAACTCACGCTGCCGGTCGGACCTGTTGGCGAAGCCCAGGTCAAAGCGGCGCACGGAGCGCTGCGGTGACGAACGACGTGATTTACCGTCTCGTGTGCGGCGAAGGTGTGTTTGAGTCGCTTTGACTCCTTGGAACGCACAAACCCCAACTTCACTGAACCGTTTCGCTCTGGCAAACAAAAAGCAGTCCCGCACGCTTTGTCTCGTTGTTTCCAGTCACTCTTGTCGAAGTTCTGAATATTTCGATTAAATGATCGATTATTTGTTGCGTTGAAGTGCCAGGGTCGCACTGTTCCGATGAGGTGTATACGTTCTCAAAAGTACTTTTTAAATATTTTTCAACATTTATACATTAAAAATGGTGTCATTACTGGTCTGATGTGTAATTCTAGTTAAAAAAAAAAAAAAGCAATGTCTTCCTAATTTTGAGCAGAAAATAATCAGTTAACAGAAATAAAGGCTTGAAAATAGTCTGTGGCTAGTTAATCTATATATTGTACTTAATATTTCAAGCTGAGTTACTGAATTAAATGACCTTTTCAGGAAGTGACGGGGTCAGTGAAAACGCCTTTGTATACTCAATAAGCTCTCGCATCTGCAATCGTGAAATCGTCTGGTGTAATTATTTTACCGTTACATTATTGTCATTGTTTGCAACCAAATTATGACAATCGAACCCAAATTGAGAAACCGTGGTAACGCTAGAAAACTGAGGTTCTAAAAGCGTCCCCGTGCTTTCTGTCTGGGCTTCCATAATATTTCACAAAGATGATTTCCAGAATGTGTTTGGGGTCAAATGCAGTCGACTGCCAAGTGAACACGAAGTGTGTGCTGTCCGCCGTGGAGGAGCTTTGCAACCTGAGACCCACAGACGGATACAGTCATTGTTTAGAACGACCTGCAGTGGTCTCAGCGTGATCCCACGAGTGTTGGTCCACAGTGCAATACGCAATCAGCTCAAAGTTTCACAAGAGCCTCCCAGATAGCGTCGGGTCTCACTCGGCGTCTGATTGACCTTGTCAATGTATTGTTTGCCGTTCAAACAAACCCTTGCGTGCTGCAAGTCCCGTCGCTGACGCCGACGCGTGAACAACGGTACAGGTGAAGATCCGAGCGCCCTTTCTGCCCCGACAACCTCAGAAAGGGATCAACTCTGGTGTTTGCATGAGGGCAGGCAGACAGTAGGTGGTTTGAGCCGCCTGCTGTTGGCAGCGTAGGGGCCTGGGAAGAGAGCGCTGCTGGCAGACTGCAGGTATGTCACAGAACTCCTCAGTCATCGCTGCTATCCAGACGCCCCCCCCCCCCCATCTGCCATAAAACCAGAGGGAGAAATTCCTGACGAGGAATTTCAGCCAGTCGAGTCGACGCTCTCGTGTTTGACAAGCTGTGCTTACGAAACAGTGAGTAGAGCTCACCGTTTTTTTTTTTTTTGTTTGTTTTGTTTGTTTTTCGGCCTGATTTTGTTGTTTTTGTTCAGGTGGTGATGCATGCGCAGCCATAAAAGTGAGGAGACTTGGGTTTGACTGATGATGTTGAGTTGCAACAGTGTTTCTAAGCAAAATATCTCATTTCTAAAACCTGCTTGGAATGTACGGAGCAGTAGAGCTGAATTCGAGGGTTTTGCCAAATTTTCTCTGCCAATACCGGAGAGGTTTTGGTGGAGGTAATGTGACGGTGTGTAGGGGGGCATTATCACCTCCGAGCTGCTTCTGGCCAGTCAAAAACCAAAAGCGGAGGCAGGAGCCCTGAGAAATGAGTCGCTTGGTGAGTCGGGGGTTGACTTGAACCCCCTGAAGACACGGAAAGAACTGAACTGTAGTGGAAACATGTTATTTTTCAAGACAACATTGTAAGAATGCTGTTTCCATTGACCGTATAATAGCGCAATTTGACATTTTGGAAATAAATTCACTTCATGGAAACGTGCTAATTAAAAAAAAAAAAAAAACTTGTTTATTGATAGAAAGTTTTGTCGTTGTAATGAAGTGGTTTTTTTTTGTCGGTATGGAAATTGGCTTATTTTGCAAAACTGCAATGGAATCACTTTTTCTTTTTGCGTCACACGTGTGACATGATCAACAGCTGGATGTTGCCACCGGCAAAAACCACAAAGACGATGACAGGAAGTAGTTGGAGGCTGATGGTGTGGCATATTTTATGATGATTTATCTTATCTAATGGAAACACTAAAATTGGAAAATTGTGTTTTTATTTCAACATCAACATAATACAGGCAAAGTTTGGAGCAAATTTGTAACAGAAACACAGCCGGTGATACGCGCAACGATAAACTGACCAAAACAAAGGTTGTGTTTGCTGATGCCTAATTACATGGAGTCGCCATGTTGGGACACATTTTGTTGTACAATAAGTAGTTATCGCAACAATCAATATTTTAAATATGCAAAAATAAATAAGCAAAACAACCCAAAGAACAAATGAAATGAATTACGGGGTAAATTCTTCTTCAGAAAGGGGCTGGTCGAGACCGACGCACCAAACTGAAATGTTTGGTGGGAATAGAGAGAAAAGGGAAAAGCAATCGAGCTTTTTTTTTTTTTTTTAACTTATCGCTTATTGTGACAGGCCGATTTCACAAGACTGATCAAGATTCACATAAACCTATGCGAACGATGCAGCAAGATACTGAAATTCAGCTGAGAGAATTAAAAAGCCCATCACACAGCTCTCTATCTGTGGGCTCAAACACAGCGCGAAGGTTAAACTAAACGGAGACAATAAGAATCTATATGGGAGTTTTCAAAGTTTGCGGAGCAGGAAAAGTAATGAGTGAAACACCAGGGTGTGTATTGATTGCATAGAGACTCTCCATCCTTCTTTATCGCTACACGGCTGCTAATGATAAACAACTCTTATCTGCCTCGCGGGTGAGCGACGAAATCACATTCTGCACATCTGCCTGCCTGCACTCACTCACTCACACACACACGCACACGCACACACACACACACACACACACGCACACACGCACACGCACACACACACACACACACACACAGGCTCAGCTGCTCACTCTGTCACTTAGTGACAGAGTGAGCGAAGTCATGCTGATTATGATCTCAACTCTCTGACGGGGGTTTGCTTCCCTGAGGCCGCCGAGCCAAAAGCTCAGGCTCTTGCAAAAGAATTCGAACCCTTTGAACTTTTTCACATTACAGCCTCGAATTCTTATTGTGTATTTGTTGGGGCTTGACGTAACCGACTAGTAACAAGAGGCGCTAAAGGGAAACGACGCAGACTGCGGATTTAAAATGTCTTTACAAATAAAATCGGGGAACTTTGCTCCAGTTTCAAGTCTGCTGACGAACCTTCCAGGGTTCTGCTGCTGGGTTGCCTTCATGCTGGCCACGTTTGATTCAGCTGCTCCTTCAATCTGTGGACGGACTGGGAGAAGTTGGGAACTGAAGCTCTTGGCTCGCCCTCTTTCCAACTTGTCACACTTTGGTGACTTTATTTGGACCCGACTAAACCCCCGCCGCCCACAGCTTGGAGGCGTCGCCTCCTTCTTAAGGTAAACGACTCCAGCGCACGTCGCAGCCCCTCCCGCCCCTCTTCGACCTCTCGGCACCGCGGCCTGCCTGAGGAGCGGAGGTCTCGGTCCGGGCGAGGTGAGGTGAGGCGGAGCGGCCGCGGGAAGAACCGGAGACCGGCTCAAATACGCTCGGTCATGCAGAAAACTGTGGGAGGCGAGATGACGACGAATAAACACGCACACACACGCGCACACACACACACATCCCTCCGTTCACATTTAAAAAGGTGTGTTTTTTTTAACACCGTTTTCTTTATTTTAAAGGGGCAGTATCCATTTTGCAGTCACATATTTTATGATTTAACACCTTGAAATTCAGCCACTGTCTCTTTAAGAAACTTCTGCTCTTTCTGAAACTCCGCCTCCAGGAAGCTCTGATGAGGAGCTGCGTCGTTGAAGGCGGGGCTAGGTCCATCCTGGCGTTTTTTTTTTTTTGTTTTGTTTTAAACTGAGTGGTTACCATGGAGATTAAAGCATTTCTCAAACATGCATGAAAGAGTCAAAGCAACACTCCAGGTTTGTTTTTGAGGAAACAAAGTGTAAAAATTTCACATGATGCTGCCCTTTTCACAGTGTTTCCATCTCAGATGTTACACACACACACACACACGCACTCACGCACACACACACACACGAGCACAGTAGCAGCTGCAACAAGGCTCACTGCCGGATAATCCAGCCTTTGTTGGCAAAATACAAATTACAAGTCTTTTAGTGCTGGCTCCTCCTTTGCCCTCTGTGTGATGTGGCTGAGAAAAAGAAAAATGAGTGTGTATCTACATCTGGGAGTGTGTGTGCCTCTCTCTTCGATATGAGGTGAAACATGCAGAGGGCTGAATGTGAGTGTTTGTGTGCTTGTCATGCCATGCGCAGGCAAGCGAAGCAGAGTGTGTGCGTGTGTGTGTGCGCGTGTGTGTGTCTGTGGAGCGCTGGTTCCAGAGAAAGCAGGCGGAACGGAGAGGAGCGTGTCCAACCCCGCCGAGGGCCGGGGAGGGGCCAAACGTCAATTAGAGACGTCTCTCTTTTAACCGCGTCTCTGCTGAGGCGGCACTTCGTCTCTTTCATTAGAGTTCAGAGTCTTTACGGTCTCTGGACGGCAACTCGTGCAGCCTGCACTCGGCTCCGAGGCCGAATGGCTGAAAGCTACTTCTCTGCACTCAGAGTTGGTTCCAATATGCACCAATGGCAGCATCCGACCCATCAGTGATGTCATGTTTGATTGGCGCTCAGGTCGATGGCCACCGGTCTGTCCACCAGTCCAGACGTCACTGGTTTGCTGCAGGTTTAGGTTTTGCCTGATTTCACTTTGGAGGCTTAAGGATGCAGAACCAAAGTATTTGTCGCACGCTTAAATAAAAACATATTTTTTGTAAAACTTTTTAAAAGTTTTTCGTTAAACATTAGACATTATTTTCATGAAGGCTACATTTCTGTACCAAAACAGTTTTTTATGGATCTGATGTAATATTCTAAATTTAAATCTCAGGTGGGAAATCATGATAGTTAAATTAACTAAGGCTAATAACTACAGTATCATGCTTTAAAAGCCAAGTCAAAAATGTCTTTTTTTTTTTTTTTTTTTTTACATTTTCTTGATTTTATCGTCATCTTGCCTGCATTGTTGGAAATTTCCACTTGTGTAATCCATCTAAAACAATGTGTTTCACTCAGTGATAATGTTCCTGACATAAATGGCTTTTTTTCAATAACAATCCGACGTCATGAAAAATATGCGCGTCAAAGAAATGTTTTTAGAGCGGACAGGTTCCTGGGTGTGATAAAATGAGCCTGTTGCAGGAGGTCGGCTGCAGAGCCAGCGATCTCTGGGGCAGACGTTTATCGCGGTTATTAGGGAGAAAAGGATGAAGCTGCGTTTTTCTGCACGCATTCCCTGAACAATGTAGCTCCTTATCTTGACGCCGGCAGTCTCTAAAACGACTGCCTGCATTTTCAAATCGGTCAAGTCGCGCAGCTGACAGACGGAAAGCCCGAGAGGAGAAACCACTGCAGCTTTACTTTTTGTCTGCTCAGGCTTACGCTTATCTGCTCAAAGTTTGCTTTCCCTTATCGCCTTAAAAGCAAAGTGAAATGCAGACATGTCTCCACGTACATCTATATTTAATAAATTAGAACATGAGGCTCTTTTAGTCAGATACCAGGGATTTTCAACGCAGAGCTGCACTTTTTGTGTTTTCCAGAAATGCCCATTTGGTGGTTAGGTGGGTTTCTGGGAGGTAAACATCTGTGAGATGTTAGCGGCTTCAATCAGTTTGGCAACAAGGTCAGCCATGCCAATATTTTCCCAGATCTGCCCAACGTTGTCTCCTTTATTTACCTTCCCCCTGTTTTTTTTTTTTTTTTTTGGAATAACCTTTCACTGAGATCTTAAGTCGTCTCCGGATCACTTAAGCCGCTGACCATGTGTCATAACAGTGGACAGGATTAGGCACATTCTCGGCTTTATGGGTCACGTTGTGAGAAAGTGCGCTTAGCAAAAGAACGAGCGGCACCACTCAGAGCAGGTCCGGCTGAAACGGACGCAGGGGACGAGAATTCAAACGTCTCTCCGGATACAGAACTAGAAATGGAGTTGAAGGCAGAAGACGAGAAAATATCACAACACGGGATCAGCGGTGTCAGCAAATTCCCGTCTGGTTTTCACAGCGAATAAATTGCAAATAAACTTTGAAGGACGATTTTTCGTGCGCATGCGAGAGTAAACATGCGTCATGCAGTCTCCGGTATTAATAATGCGCTGATGTGTCTACATAATTATCCTGGTAATTCATGGAGTGAAACTTTTGTGTGTTGCTGTTTGGTTTAGTCTCCATCTTTGTTGCTAAGAGCTAATCCCTGTGCTGTTTCTGTGCTTTATTAAGACGTCAGTCACACAGACGAGGCGCTTTAGCGAAGTCCGACCGTTCTGCTCTTACACAAAGGAAACACTTCTCCTCCAAAGCAACCATTGCTTCTTTTTTTTTTCCCTCTGCAAAGTTTAAAAGAGTGTTTTAATCACGGGCCATAAACGGCCACTTTGACTCTGATAATCGCAGTGTCTCCGACGCCTGTCGGCAAAGAAATCTGGTTTAATGGATTAACTGGAATGAAATAAAAATCAGGGTTATGGAGTGTGAAAGAAAAAACAAACTGTCAAAGCTGCCTTGACCTTGACACGGTCGATATGCGTGTAGTCGTCTAAAAATAATACTCGCGTTCAGATTCCTCTTTCTGGCAATATAAACTTTATAATTAGTCAAAGGGCCAACAAAGAAGCACATCGATGAGCCCACAGCGAAGGTTTATTTCAGAATTATTTAGAAATGTGTGGTGAGAAGCTGCAGCGTCAGAGTTTTAGAGATTTAAACCCTTTTAGTAGTGGTGATATTCTTTAAAAAAAATCACGTGTTTGCCATTTTTAACAGAATCTAATAACTATGTTAGCTTTAATTGTTATAAAAATGTATTGCATATATTAACTATGGCTTAAAAGAAATTTTACTTTGTAATTTAGCACCTTGAAATCGGTCCTCTGTCTCTTTAAGAAGCTCTTGCTTGTTCTGAAACTCCGCCTTCAGGGAGTCGTCTCAACATGGCTCCTCTGTTAACCCTTTCACAACATTTTTACCAGCATTGCTCTCATGAAGTAGCTCTTATGATGAGCTCAGTCGATGCATAGTTCCACCAGGTGTTTGCTAATTGCTGCTGGCTAGTCTGAAGGAGCTGCTCCATGTGGCGGAAGCATCAGCTCTGAGGAGGAGTTGCGTCTCTAAGGCGGGGCTAGGCCCACCCAGGCGTTTTTGCACAGCTGAATGGCTGCCATGCGGATTAAAGAATTTCTCAAAACATCCATGAAATAATCAAAGCAACACTCCAGGTCTGTTTTTGATGAGGGAATAACGTTATACCACAACCTTGTATGGGTTTTTTTTTTTTTTTTTTTTTTTAACCAACCACAAAACATTGAGAAGTCCATGGCACAAATGTTTTGAACCGTAAGAAACATTTTGTGTGAAAATGTGACTTCCAATTGATGGGTTCGGGGTTATCACAGCATAAAGAACATAGAATGTCACGTCAAATAGAACGTAAATAAACAAACAGGCCTCCCACGCTGAGCTCTGACATCAGAGGCGTCAAACTACGGATTCCAGGACCTTCTGTCAGCCTGAAAAGAGTTAAACCAGATATGTGACAGTCCTTAGATTCTTTCTGTCCTGGGGAACAAGCTGCTGTCTGGAGCCATGCGATCGCTCAGAAAGAGAAAAGTTTACAGCTCTGAACATGGAGGAGAATCACTGTCTGGCTAATTTCTCCTCAGACATTTCTTGCCAGCACACCTGGAAACATCATGGGCCTCTAAAAGCTTTTACCACTCATCGGCAGTGTTGACATAATGGTGTATTATTTTGTATAACAGGAATGCGTCAGCAAACAGCCGTCTCAAGATGATTGCACATCTGATTAAACCGAAATCACAACAACAATAATCACAATCAGCTCCACAGCCTCCCACAGGGGGGATGGTGTGATTAACGCTGGATTTCCCTTAAGTTGAAATCCATATGAAAGATGTATGTTTATGTTGCATCGTTTCAGAGGTTTAGTTGGATGGCAGCTCCTGGTTACCTTGGAAACAGAAGGATTGGTCCTTTAAAATAAGCTGGAAATTGGACTTTAATTCGCCTGGAGGCAAAGAAAATTAAATAAGCATATCAAAAACATAAAAAAAAAAAAAAAGAAGATTGGAACTGTTTTTAAAAGGTAATAAATTACATACGCCTTCTAATGGACGAATAGCTCTTGAGCTTTTGACAATTGACAATTTGTCACGTCGCAAGCACCAGGGCCGGTCCAAGCCTTTTTGGGGAACCTGGGCAGATATTCATCAGGGGGTCCGCCCCATACCAACAGGCCAGCACCAGATGATTTATCATTCCTAAGATACATCATTTGTAATTAGATTACATCACACCGGGGTTCTTATGGCTGCTAATTTAGAACTTACAGGAATAGGAAGTTAAAAAAAATATTTGGATTTTGCAACACAGAGTGGGATTTAAGTGTGCCGTATTATTTTCACTGTTTGAAAGTAACATGGCTAATAAACCCTGCCAACAGCAGGAAGAAATCAACCTATTTTATGTGTAACAGCTATAAAAATAATGATAGTTTGGGGCTCTTGGGGTCCCTCCCTCAGTGGAGGCCCTAAGCAGCAGCTTAAGGTGTATTCCCACTGGCCATGTTTAGTCCACTTTAATCAGACTCATTTGTGTGAATAGAAAGTCCAGTTCATTTGGGGAGGTATGAATACATAATCGAACAAAAAGAGCAAACTTCAGTAAGCCTACAAATCTTGGTCTCAGTTCAGTGGAAGCTTACTGTAGTGCAGGGAATTCTGGGTAAATGCAGCCAAAACGAGCATGCGAGTCCAGTGACAGTCGATAACACACGTTTTCGCTGGCCCACAAATAGCGCGGCTCAGACGACAGGACATGACTCCCGTTAGCTTACGTTAGCTCCCGTTAGCTCCCGTTAGCTCCCGTTAGCTTCCGTTAGCTTCCGTTAGCTTCCGTTAGCTCCCGTTAGCTCCCGTTAGCTGCATCTTTTCGCCGCTGTCTGTTTCTCATTCTGACCGTGTGTCTTCTCCTCTCGGCCTGATTTTTTTATGTCTCGCTGCCTTTCTGGGGTGGTTTTTTTTTTTATTCATTTATTTTTTGCCGCTGATGTCTCGCCCGCCTGCCGTTGGAAATCTAAAAAGTGATAAACAATGTTCAAACGCGTTCTTTGAGGGCGAGTTCAAAGTGGAGTCTTCGCAGGCCTCCTTTTTCTTCCCCCTGCCTCTCACACACGCAGCTTATATATCAATATATTTATCTCCTCGCCGCTTCTCCTTTTTATTGTCTCTCCGGAGTTTATGGTAGTCTATTTCATGCTCCTTCCTGCTGTCAGCGGTGGCGTGCTGCAGCGCCCGGCCAGCTGCCCTGGTTAAACATGGCTTCGGTGCGTCTGCTTGGCGGTTTTGTTCGTTGTGACCACCTCTGCCGTCCCCCCCGAGCCAAAAAAACATTTCGTGTTATGACAGCTAAAAGTAAGGGAGCGCAATTATGGCAGCACGGTAACCCGAGTGTTTCTGTGTGGGCAACGGCAAACACACACACACACACACATGCACGCACACACACACACGCACACACACACACATTTAAATAGACTGCATCCAAAATAGAAGACCACAAATAACACACAGTGGTGAAAAGAGCTTTGAGAGCACTTCTGGGCAAGCGACTCTCTTTGAAGGAGACACTGAGCGAAATGTGATTTGAAAGCCTTCATTTTTCTTTAGACTCTGTACAACAACCAGCCTTTTGACAAACACTTTCTAGCCGCCGCAGCCCGTCTGAAGACCCTCTGCCAACAGGCTGCGACCCGTTTGGAAGGAAGAGCAGCGGACCGCCGCATCAAAACGCGCGGGCGCTCCCAGCGCTCAAATAAACGAAGCTGGTACCGATGTAAATCTGATTTGAAAGACCGTGAGAAACACCCATTTTTTATTTATTCATTTAATTTATTTTTAATACAGTCGGATGTTAAAATCCCAAGTCCTGTCAAGAAAAAGGTAGAAAGGCTTTCCGTTTGCATCAGTTACATGGCACCTGAACCTTTCTTTGTTCCTACTCCTGTTCACAGCCGTCAGCAAAGTAAAAACTAGAGACGCACCGATCTGATACCGATATCTGTATCGGTATTGATTGGGTATCGGTGTCCATGCTCCCGATGCGTAAGAGCAGATCCATTCAGTCAACCGAATGCTGTGTTTTGTACGACAGCGACATCACGTTTCATTATTCATTTACATTATATTTAGAATTCATAATTGCAATTCCTGAAATGTTTGAAAGCTTTGTTACAGCCTAGTTTTTACTAAATAAAAACAACAATAGGTTGACCGACGTATAATAATTATTATACGTATAATTTATTATTTATTTATATGTTGCGCTGACCGAACAAATTAAAGTTATTTTTACGTGTTTGACCAAGCGACTGAATTTGTTGGTGTGTTTCAGTGTTTCTGCTCTTCTGGTTGAAACTCAGTTTGAGCCAAACTGATCTTACGTCATCATTTCTCTCTCTTTTAGAGCCGGGCCTTCCACTCTCACGACAGTCTGTTTGGACAGGATTTCCATGCCATTTCCAACCTCTAAAGGCGCCGAGTCTTACTTTGGATGGTCCGCTAAGCCCCGGCCCATAATCCCTTTCAATATCAACTCCCTCATTTTCACTCTCACTCCCATCTATCTCTGCCTCCGTCTCATCCAGACTCCCGACTGCAAAAAACCCCCAGAGTGAGATCACTGGCACCCAGGTCTGTGTGTTTTCACAAGTGCGTAGCCGAGCGCTTGGCACGGCCTCTTCGCTCCGTTCTGTCTGCCGCAGCATGTGTAAGACAAAAAAGCAACTTTGAAGACGGGGCGTTGAAGTCCGTCGGGTCGGCCCTCTTCAAAGCCGTGGTGGTATTACGTTTGAATCCCGGGGGATTTAGCAGGTCCTGCTCGACTACTGTTGTTCAAAGACCGACTCCAATCTGCCTCACAAGCGTCTCTCCGTTTCGGCCTGCCTCCTCCCATCTTTGCCTTTATTTAGTTATAATTTGCTCAAGCTGGGCGTGCTCTTTCAATAAAATATTTCACTTAAAGCGTCTCGACAAAGCATCTGTTTTTGAAACCCCAATTACAGATCAGAGATTCCAGTGTTTTTGTTCTATTTGAGTCCAGACGATTCGTCTTGTAGTCTAGAAGAGAAAAAAAAAAAAACAAAAAAAAAAACTATTTGATACAGTGCCTTGCAGAAGTATTCACACAAATAGATTTTTTTCCTACATTTTGTCTTGATTATACCATAAACTGCAACATATTTGTAATTATTGTAATTATTGTCCCGAGCTGATATCGATACCAGAAATCGGTATCGACATCTCTAAAACAATATCGCAGCTTCAGCCACATTCAGACATTTTAGTAAGCCGTTCATAAAATCTCTCTTTACTCTTTGTTCACGCTATCATTTTCATTGTTTTTATTTATTTTTTGGACGGACTGCAGTGTGTTCAGCAGTGCTTATGCACCACAAACACAAAAACGGACAAAAAGCTGCCATCGTGTCAGTTAATAATCTTGTCACAACTCATCCTACGACTGAACGCCACAGAACGAGGAAGTTGTTACTCCTCTGACGAGGCAAGCTGTGCTGCCACAAGCCTCTCACACAATGCTCCCAGTAATTCACCTTGCTGATGAGACATATTCTACTGCACAATGTGAACTTCACAGAAACGTGTGAAATAATGTCCGGCAAACTCTTGTCGACTTCGCCAAGTTGCGGCAAAACGCAGCTTTTTTTATGAAGGAAAGAAGATTAATGTTCATAAGTGAGCAGAATTTGTCAAATGCAACCAAGGTCCGCGTCCAATCATCAGCAACCATTGAGAAAACATCAGGTACATGTAGGAAAAAAATTGGTCAGTGTCTAGACTTCTTTACATAATTGAAAATAATAGTGGATAAATGCAGCCGGTATGGAAGACCACACATGCAAAAAATTCAATCATATTCAAATCCATTCTTAATCTCTTCATGTTAAATAAAAAAAATATTACTTATCATTTAAATATTTAGTAAATATTTCAGTTTGAGCCATGCAGAACTGATCTGACCGTCTCCATAGCGACGATCAGAAACTACAGATCGTTGTACCTCCACAGAAATTGGAACCGGGTAGCTTAGAAACCCCAAACCTCTTGATCCGAACATTAGGTACCGACTTATCTCATGCATCCCTACATGTGTTGTTACACCCCTGCTAAGTGGTGTAGTTGAAGCCTGTGTAATGCCGTTACCTGGTTTCACTCAACCTTAAAACACTCATCAGACTGAATTCCTTCCCAGCAGTTAAAGGTGTGCCAAAACAACTCATTGCAACACACACGGGAGAGAGCAGCAGCAGTTCTTTCTGCGGCCACGCCTTGGGCTAAAGGGAGACAAGAAACGACGGATATTAATTGCTGATCAGCGGGATTTGTGCCCCCGCCAGGTGGGAAATGCCAGCGGAGAGAAATAATCGAACAGAAGGGCCGAGCATGGCAGGACCGAGGGGCCCTCTGCAGAGCGGGAGTCGTGTTTTCACGGCGCTCTGCCCACCGGTTCCACAGGTTCGTTTGGTGGTTCTAAAGTCAACAGCCGCTGAGCTCCGGTCTCCTGTGACATGCTCTGTCAGGTTTTTGGATTGCTGAAATCTTGGCACGACGAGTAATTGGTGATTAACCACCTTTCAGAATAAAAACTTAACAAGCAGAGAAGCTGACGCTGTTTTGTTGACGTGGTTTGACTCAGTTACCCATTATCCCTGACTTGAGCTGCTTTCCAAGCCTTTCCACTGGGTTAGAGCAAACATTTTTTTCCCCCCACCAGCTGCGTTTCTGTTTACCATATAATTGCTCAATTTGACATTTTGAAAATAATAATAAAAAAAAAAAAAAAAAAATCTTGTTTTCCCAAAATGATGTTTTGAACCTAAGACGAGGCGTTTTGTTTTGGCCGCATTGAAATGATTGCATTTCACAAAATTTCAACAGAAACACTGTTTTTTCGCGTCACATGATTAACAACCAGATGTTGCCACTGGGAAGAAAAAGACAACAGGAAGTGGTTGGAGGACCACGGCAGGTTTTATTGTGTGAACAAACTCACGTACGTGTCATTCTAATCATGTTTCAAATTGAATGGGAACGCCGCACTTGCGAAATTGTGTCTCTTCGACGTCAGCGGGAGATCGACAAAGTTTTGTTCACGTTTGTAGTGGAGACAGCATTCCTGCGCTTCAGGGAGAGGATTCTGGTGCCACACGCAGACGGAACCAAAGCGTTGTTCGTTTATCCACATCAGTGGTTCTTCCAAGGTTTGCCCATACTTTTGACACTATTGATCTGCCCACCAAAGCAAACATGTCATAATGTGAAGTGGTGATGATGGACAGAAGGCAAATAAATTAACTTAAAAATTGTCCATGGCAAGAAAAAGCAGGAAGACAGCAGGGCATAGCAGGAGAAACCAGCAAGGAGTCAGTGAGAGGGACAGAGGTGGTTTAATACTGGTTGGTTGGTTGATCGCTGGAACAATGTAGAGGTGCAGCTGAGAGCGGAGAGCAGAAGGCAAGCTGAGGGAGAGGGAGACAAAGAGGCACAGGGGGAGTGGAGATTGGCTAAATGTAATTCTAATGGACTAAACAATAACTAAACACAAAGAATACACGTGAACTGCAATGAATGAGCACAGAGTGGAGTGCGGTGAAACAGAAACAACCATGAAAGCAACTAAAACCTGCATCTAAAAAGTAACATTTTGGTCTCGTCTGATGAGACTTCTCAAGCCTTTTCTCAACGCGGCCTCTGAGGTCTTCACGGTAATTGCACTCAGCCGGGCCTGATTTATTCATTATAGGACATTTTTTTAGTTTTTGCGGCGTTAGGGCAGAGGGGTCTGAACACAAGTGCCAGGAATTCAAAAACCGTTTTAACCCTCAGAGTCCCAGAGCCTCTTGGAACGAATTATCTTGGGATGGTTTGTCTCATAAAATGCGAATGAAATCCACTGAAATCTGAGGTCGCGATGTGACAAAAAAAAAAGAGTGTGTGTTATCAGAAAGAGGCTAAATAAAAACATTCGAAGTCCTCATTGTCTTTCAAATAAACACATTTTCTTTTTCTTCGCAGAACAAAACTAAACGATAGAACCGAAGAACCATGACACATGCACTTTTTTTTTTATGATGATACACACACCCTAATGGCGAGATACACACCCAAACAACTCCCAACAACCCACACTGAACCACAAGTCCTGGCTGCGGATCATTTCAGCCACTAATTTCTTGTTGGGAAGCCATATTTCTTCCCTGCACATGCTTGCGTGAAGGGAGCCGGGGAGGCCCTCCAAATGTTGGGCTCCATGAGAAAAAAAATAATAAAAATCAGAGGACCCTCAGATAACGTGGGGTCACCGGCAGCCCGACGAACCGGTCCTGGTTCTGTTGTCGCCAGGCGGATTTCTGTGCTCGGAAACGTGAGCTCCTCTCATTCCATTCAGATGAGTTATTACAGAGAATTAGTCCTCGTTTTAATCGACATGAGAAGTTTACACAACAGAACAATAGGGTGGGAGCAGGGGAAAAATGTTTAATTCATGGCATTTATGCGGCTGTTGACTCCGAAGACAAACGACCGAGCAATTATCGCTCTGGAGGAGCCGTCGCTTCCTGCTGCTCGGCTGCATCAGATCTTCACGGCTGACGGCGGCCCGGAGGTGCAGCCCGCGTGCTTCCAGCATCCGGTTAATTGCCGCGCGCTCTCGACGCCGTCCATGAAAAGCGGCGGAACCGACGTCGGCGCACGACTCCAGCAGATGAAGATTGCCGTTGCAGCTCCTGGCAAAAAAAAAAAAAAAAAAAAAAAAAGAGTCTGTTGCTTCAAACCGCAAAGTTAACAAGGCGAGACGGTGCCAGCGGCCCGATTTCCAGGGCCTGGCTTGAACCGGTGACCCCGGCGTTCAAAAGGAAAGCCGGTGGTGAGATAAAAACGCGGGTCCTCTGTTGGAACGTCAGGGGAATTGTTGGGCGATCTTTGAGGTGTCACCAGACGCCTGGCAGCGCAGTCGTGAATGATGTGAAGCTGCTGTAGCTGCTTTAGGTGAGGGGGGGGCCAAAAAAGCAAACAATTCCCACAGCAATTCCAGTGTTTTTAATGAACACATTTTGAGCTAACAGATTTTACAATGTTCTGCCAAAGTATTCCTACCTTCAGTCCTTTTCAACATTTTGACATTGTCTCATTACAACAACAAACTCTGCTCTTGTTCTGCAGCGTGTGTGTGTGCGTGTGTGTGTGTGTGTTTGTGTGCGCGTGACTGTCTATTTCACCCTGATTCCACTGAATGCATTTCTGCACTTTTAATTAGCGTTAAAAAAAAAAAAACAGTTAAAGATTGTTTTTATCAGGAGACGTTGCACCATATATAAAATAAAACTTATCTGCCACACTCACGTCACAAAGTTCACTTTAAAACATTTTCTGTGCAACTGTTGTAACTGTTGTTTCTTTTAAATGGTAATGATTTAAAGGCCATCTGCAGAGGCGTGCTCAGCTAACAGTCGCTCTGCTTTACGCACGTGTGAGTAAAAAGTACTCATCCAAGAGATCAATCAAGAACGAATGAAAATGTATTTTGCAGTAGTGTGTATTTTCCAGACTTATAGTGGCATTTTATAGGACAATTCATCGCTATATTGACTTCAGCCGTTATTGGGTTTCTGTCGCTTTAAGAAACTCCTGCTCTTTCTGAAGCTCCGCCCTCAGGAAGTCGTCGCAACGTCGCTCTTCTATTAACCCTTTAACGATGTTTGTAACCAGCGTCTCAGGAGTTGCTTCTCATTATGAGCTCGGCAGACACGCAGCTCAAACAGGCGTTTGCTAGTTGCCGCTAGCTAGTCTGAAGGAGTGGCAGGGCAGGGCGGCTCTGTGAGGCAGAAGCTTAGAAAGAGCAGCTCGTCGCCTCGAAACAAGGACACGCTGTGTCTCGAATGGTTGCCGCGGGAGACTGAAGGATTCGCTCAAACTACACTTTTTTGTTGTTTCTTCAAAAACGACTTGTTCGGGGTGAGAAAAGGTCCATTAGGCGTCGAACAAAAACGTAACTTAATTTTTCTTGAAGGAGCAGTGACTCATCTTTGTAATTAAGTTACACTGAAGGAACACTGAAGAATGACGCTCCAGGGTTGCCCCGATCGGAGCTGAAGGAATCAGAATAACTTGTCCGAACATGAAAGGTGATAAATTAAGGAGGAACAATAATAGCCTGTTAGAAAGTCATTTCACAACGTACCTCCTTCATATTACCTGGGAGAGACAGAGCTCATAGCTAATGATGAGAATTAAGAGTTCTGTGTCATTTGACTCATGACTCTTTTTGGCTCCTAATTTGCTCTCTAAGTACTGTGTGTTATTATTATTATTATTTTTTTACATGTGAACTTACTGGTACACAATTATGAACTGGTACAGCCCTGTTGGTTCTGTGCGCACACGTACCACATGAATACAGTGCTGCGGTCAAACTGAGCCTGCAGAGAAACCTTAAAGCCCGACACCAAAACTAAACAATGTGAACTCCCAGCTAACACAAAGTACAGTTAAGGTTAACCACAAAAAGCTGCATTTCCATGAAAATTTAACTAAAGTCACTACTGTTACTACTGGTGGAAGTGACAAAGAAGACGACAGGAAGTAGTTGGAGAACGAAGGCACGGCGTGACTTTAACTCAGGTTCTTATTTAATGGACACATCTCAATTATAAAATTAGATTTTTCTCCCAATCTTAGCAGAGCGTCTTCAACGTCAACATTCATAATGAAAACGCAGCTGGTGATGATGGAGACCGAAGAACGGATCAAACAAAAGGTTTGCCCATATTTGTCGACTCTTACTTACTGTCCAGAAGCAACTTCAAGCTGAGCGTAAACACGACTGGCCCTGGAAGAGATGAGCTAAGGTCCGAATCCAGCCGCCTGGAGGAGCATTCAGCCAACCTAAAATGCTGCTCAACAGCAGATAAGTTATCAGCATTCCCCTCAGCTCCTTCAGACTAGCCAGAACAAAAACAGTCAACACCTGGTGGGGCTGTACATCAGCTGGGCTCGTTATAGGAGCCACTTGTCAGTGCAATGGTGGTAGTAAATTTGTTCTAAGGGTTAATAGAGGAGACGTGTTGTGACGACGTCCTGGAGGTGGAGCCTCTGAAAAAGTAGGAGTTTCTTAAAGAAACAGAGCTCAAATTTCAAGGAATTTCATTTAAGTCATATTTCATCTTCGACATCTTGAAGGCAATTTGTTGATTGTGCTATAAAATGCCACTATGGGCCTGGAAAATACATAATGACACTCTCTTTAAAAACCTGAGTATTTTCAGGTGGTTTTAATGTTTTGTTATTTACCTGGGAATTAGTTGCACCTGACTATTCTTTAATTCAAAAGATTGAACCAAATCACTCTGGAGGCACTAAACGTAATAAAATCAAGCCTATGAAATGCAGAGATGTAGAGTAGTTCAGTTCAGATGTGAATAATGAACAGAGGCAGTTTATGCTGAAAGAGACAAAGGAGGTAAAAAATACAGATACGGAGTACGTCTGAATAACCCCCTTCTTTTTAAAAATGATTATTATTATGTTGATTTTAAAGTCAGCGCAATCTACCAGACACAAGAATTCGGGTGAGAACACTTTGAAAAAGTGTGGCTAACCGAACTCCTGGCTTTCAGGGACATCCAGACTGAAAATAGTGCGGCTGAAAGACGAAGTGAATCAATAATGTGGGAACTCGCACCACATGAAACGCATGTCGTCCTGGAAGCAATTCCATCCGCGTCCAGAACCAGCGTGTGGAGATGAAGGGAGGTCGTTACGCCGAGGCCGCGAGCTGTCAATGCTGTGATGCATATGGGCTAATGTATGGAAAGTAGAAGCTGTGCGAAACCGCCTTCATTATCCGAAGCTGAACGGGAAGTTGCCATATGTACGGCGGAGCAGCAAATTGGTGGGGGGGGGAAGGGGGCGGAAGATAAAAATCCACGCGCACAATGATGCGTCTCGGGGGGGAAGCAAAGGCTTTTAGCTCCTTCTCTCTAGCTGTCGTTTAAGTGCAAATGTAGTGGCACCGATCCGAACATTTAACTCTGAGTTTACTAACTTGAAGGAAGCCTGGGACGTCAGAACTGTTGCGTTTCCCCGGTTTCTAAAATGGATGACTTGGCACTTTCGGTAAGCAACCAATTTGTCTGCTGCAGGAGTTGTCACTGTGTGGGTTCACAGAACGGAGCCGTAATGAAGCCGGGTTCCACGCAGCAACACTCTGGGATCTTTGGAGGATTTTAAAAGTCGAGGTTTTTACACAGTTAACAGGGACGGCGAGCACGGGTTTCCTACGCCTGCAAACGCGCCGCGTCAGCAGAAAAGACGGGCCGTTCTGCACATCTTGCAAACTCAGCTGGAGAATCGCAGAAATCTCTTATTAGATGACCCAGTTCAGCATCCTGTAGTCTTTAAGGGGCCATTCACACCAGCCGTGTTGAGCCAAACTCTAGTTTGTTTATCTAAAAAGTCTGGTTCGTTTGGGGAGTTGTGGATGCCTCGTCAAACTTTGACTGGACCAATCTCTGGGCCACCTAAAAACCTAAGTCCTGCTTTGGTTGAAGTGAAACTCTGGTGCGGTTTGAACGCCTATGCGAATGTAAGTGGACGGGAGTCCACTCCAAAAGCAGGAAGCGGGCAACAGTGCAGGGCATTCTGGGTAAGTACACCCAAAACAAACGCAGGAGTTTAGCGCTAGCGGGAGAAATGACTCGTGGTCTTCATCCAAAGACAACAAAGAAACCCTACGACCGTTAAAATCGGTCACCAATCCATGTCTCTTTACATTTTGCTGAGAAGGAAGTTTGGATCAAAGTTTCCATTGACCATAAAATTTTGCAATTTGTTATTGTGAAAATAAATGCCGCATGTGTCGGGGACTTGATTAAAACGTCTCCTCTGATGGCAGGGAACGAAAGCTGAACAATAAAAACACCTCATGGAACCGTTCACATCCGGCAGCATCGTGATTTTTTTACTTATTGCGTGAACAAACTTATTCTAGTGATTTTAGTCACGTTTCTCATTTATACAGCAATTGCGAAATTGTCTTATTTCGAAATTAGATTATCGACAAAGATTCAGTGTCTTCTTCAGAGTTTTTTTTTTTTTTTTGTCGTTTCCTCCAGTAGCTCTCAGTGCAGCGCCTCCTCAGGCCAGGTGGAGAACAGGTTATTGAGGGGTTTGGTTAGTTTGACCCAGAAAACGTAACAAATGCTCCAGTTCTGGTCCCCAATCGAACCGAGTCTACCGGACTAACAGGTGTGAAAGCACCGAAAGGGTGAGGTTATTTTTTTTAGCGAACTAAAGTTTCTTTTGCGGCACTTCGCCAGAATTTTGTGAAATTTACCCCCTGACACACTACAGGCAATGCAGCGTGTGGCCATGGCACGTAAAGGATACGAAAAATATCCATCACGTTTCTTAAAACTTGAACTGCCTCCAGTCGCGCTTCCAGAAAGGTGTGCAGCTGAAAGGATCCGGCGGCTGGCAGAGCCACACGCAAACACCAGCGGAGAGACAGGCGGTCATTACTCCTGCAGCGCCGGTGATCAACACTAATTATCGTCTCTGACCAGGGGAGGACCGTCTTCCAACGTGTCCCTCGCCGATGACAGTTCATTACTCACCAGCAGCTAAGACCAAAGGGGGCCCAGCTGTCAGGAATTAGAGCAGAAATCTGCTCCTGAAACTTTACTACCTGAAGAACGTCAAAAATAAAACCACGCACGCACACGCACACACACACACACACACAGGAGCTGTGTGTGTTACGGCAGCGGCTGCTCCCTCACATCCACAGCATCTTGTCAAGGTAATAAAAACCTGAGGATTTTTCAGTTTACACCCTCAAACTTGATGCACATTTTGAAGAGTAGTTTTCTTTTGCTGTGCTCCTTTCTCTTTCTTGTTTGTTGTTGTTGTTGTTGTTTTGTTTGTACTTATTCTAATTCATGTAAAACACTCTGAACTGCCTGGTTGCTGAAAATGCGCCACATAAATAAAATTACTGTACCTTACATTTGTCATGGAAACGCAGCCGGTGCCTCTGGGGCGGCGACTCTGTCACTCTACCCACCTGCCACTCTGCACACGCATACATATTTACTTCTTTTTTATATTCATATATCATTTCCTAGCCTGTTGACTGGTTTACAATGGCAAGAAAAGCGATTTTGACTCCGAAGGTCTAAAGAATTTGTATCCAGGATGTGTGGGGTCTGCAGAGATGTTAGCTGTGCTTTTTATTTTAGTTTTTTTTTTCTGACCCTGCATGGACTGTGACCCTTCTCGATGGAGGAGATTTCAAGAAAGAGCAGAGCAGGAAAACACATTGAAGAGCTTCTAGTGTAGCTCACAGAAATGACTCCAGTTTGTAGTTGGATATGGCATGAAGTGAAAAGGTCAAAGGGCGCACAAACCTCCAGAGACTGGTTTCCTGACTGTCAGAAGGGGGAAAACAGTGTTTATAGTAACTCTTATCTACTATACATTCAACAGAGACGCTCACTGTTATCGGATAAGAACAACTAAAAGTCTGCTTATCAGAATAAAGTCCCAGAAATTGGACTCGGTTGCGTTTCAGACTAGAATATTTGACACTTGACAAGACCTAATCTGGAATATTTATTGATTCCTGAAGCAAGGCTGTGAAACGAAGAACCGGAGCAAAAACAACAAAAAAAAAAACCAAAACAAAAAAACTATCGTCCCAGGAGTGGATGATGGTTCACCAGCAGGTCAGACGGTGCACAGCTCAGAGATGTTGCAAAACACTTATGATCTACATCTCCGATTCAAGAGGCCTCAGCAACTGAGACGGATGTTAAAGTTCACGGCGGGACGGTTGGGGGAAAAGGGCCCGGAGCGTTCGGAGCGGTTACCGCGACAACAACTTGGAAGCCCAGCGTAGGAGTTGCATCTGAGTGTATTATTAACGCACAGCAACATATTTGACTGAAAAAGCAGTTTTACGTGCAGAATCTCTCCTGCACACACAATCTAAAGTGAACATGTTTGTTTCAAAAGTTTCTGATTTATTAGAAATCGCTTGCTGTCGTTTCTGACCCAAATATGAGAACGTGGTTGATTTGTGTTCAAGTGAACTGAATAGAGACTTCGGTCTTCTAAAGTTCCTTATAGCAGCACTTGTTGAAATTTGCACCAATATACGGGGGGAAAAAAACTGCATTTTACATGATTAATACAACTTCATTTTATTTTATTTATTTTTTAAGGAACACTTGTGCACAAGGCTGACATGACACGTCATAAAGACGACACCTGTTAAGAACCCGAAGGGGTCTTCATGAATGTTTATGAATGTTGCATTGACGTGTCATTCGGTAAATAATGAGACTTAATGCAAAGTTGCGCTGAAATCCTGCATTAAACGTCTACTACAATGTTAACTTTGCCTCAGAAATGTCATGACAACAGTCATAAACATTCATAAAGACTCCTTCGTGTTCATAACAGGTGTAATGTCATGTTTATGACAGCGTTGCGTCAGCCTTATGCACACCCCTTCAGGTAAGGTGCATACTGTTTGTTTCGAAATAAAGACTTTTTATTAGAAACAGTTAGTATTTTTATGGATTTGATCATTTTTGTCTGCGCATTTTTCCTCGTCGTTTTAGAAAAAGCTAAAACCATGACAAGAATGAAGATGGTTACCGATCAGAATCTGTGAACAGAACCACACTTGATCTCCTGCTCTGAACCACGAGCAGGAGCAACGTTTTTACCTCTGGAGACATTTCCATTCTTCGTGCTTTGTGAAATTTGCAAAAACAAACCCAAGCCAGGGCTCAGCTTTCGCGTGAGACGCGGTCGCAGCTCGTCAGGAGCGCGAGGGCAGAGAGCGAAGCGTCCCGAGAGCAGATGGTGGTTCCTCTTTGCAGCCTCACGGCCGTCTGTCTCTCTGGCTTTATCACCTGAAAGCAGAGGCGTTGAGTGAGGACTGACTTCTCGCGTTTGGCGCTGGCCTGCCAAGCCGTTGCAGGGTTTGGCAGGCCAGCGCTGCATAATGACGGTAATTCAATTCCTTCTAACAGCCGAGGTGTAATTGTTTAACTCTGTAGTGGCGGCTTGGATCTTAACTCCCTCCGTCAGACAGAGGGAAATGAGAAATCGCGTCGCCGAACTGGAGGTGATTCAGAAAATAAATAAATAAAATAAAATAGCATCCAGCAGCTTCTTTTCAGCACTTCTACATCTGAGTAAAAACACAGAGGTTTTCTCCCAACAGAGAA
This sequence comes from Poeciliopsis turrubarensis, assembly GCA_010277015.1. Classification (NCBI taxonomy): domain Eukaryota; kingdom Metazoa; phylum Chordata; class Actinopteri; order Cyprinodontiformes; family Poeciliidae; genus Poeciliopsis; species Poeciliopsis turrubarensis. Next base: position 1,248,928 of record VMRN01000046.1, on the reverse strand, counting down.
TAACACACATGAAATGTGACAAATGCGTTCAAAGAGCCTTGCGTCATTATTTTATTACATAGAGCTTCATGATTTCACATTTATTTATAAGCTGTGCTGCTGATGTTACTGCAAGTATTTGTGCCTGTTTTTGTAATAAATGTTTTTTTTTTTTTTTTAAAGATGTGGGAGAGTAGCCGCTGTCACGGCAACAGCTGATGGGCATCCCAAAGTGTAAATAAATAAACAAACACGTTACATATTTTTGTTTGCTCTTATCCTTATAGGACTGAGTAAAGTGGAGTTTGAGACGGTAATGAAATATTGAAACATTTAAGAAAGGGAATGCGGACGGACAGCTTGAGTTTCAGCAAGAGCGGGAGCTTCTTAAAGAGACAGAGGCCCGATTTCAAGGTGGTAAATAACAAAGTCAAATTTGACACATGTAGCCTTTTTTCTTTCATATAACAATTGAAGGTAACATAGTTACTTGATTGTCCTTTAAAATGACTGCACATGCCTACAAAACACATAACACCGCGCCTTTAACAAAGCAGACATGTCGCCAGGGTGTCGACGGGGCGTCAGGTGAAGACGTGCCACTCATCTGTTGTAGGCGTTTTCTTCCAGTCCTGAACCCTAAACCTCGTCATCTCTCTGTCCTCCTCCTGAGCTGAACTCCTCACTGCTTTGAGTTTCCATCTCAGGTTGACGTATATCAGTTTTGGGAACCAAACGAAAAGAAAAGAAAAAAAAAAAACAAAACAAAAAAAACGCTCAGTGTCATTGAGTCACCTCTGAAGTGAACATGCATGATGCAGGACTCTGTTTGTGCACCTTACCGTGCACAAAACCTCTTTCAGGCTGTGGATGAGCCGCAGCAGTAAAACTGCCTTCTCCTGTTTCCTGTCCATTCAACTCCACTTCTTTGGCTGAAGTTGCTTTTCTCCCCCCCCACACCCCCCCTCCCTCTCCTCCTCCCTATTGGAATATAAAGGTGTTATTCAGGCATCCCAGAAGCAATATTTGCCACATTAGATGTGAATACGTCCCTTTAATGGATTTTCCTATCCACCTCTCTCTCGTTTTATTATGTCTGCTTGGCACGGCCGACGTCTCCCGAGCCTTCCTCTGCGCTCCCCAGTCGCCACGGCGGCAGCTGATGGGGTGAGCGGGAGTGTGGGGCGAGAGACGGAGGAGGACGATCTGGTGGCGGAGGAGGACAGGGGAAACGGGTCAGGACGGGGTGAGGTGGGGGGGGGGGGGCGGCGACGGCGTGAGGGGAAGAGGCAGAGGCGACGAAACGGCAAATAATGAGAGAGCGAGCGAGATAAGACGGGAAAACGGAAGAACAACTTGAATCCGAGGATGTCGGCAGCGGAAAGAAAAGAAGTGGAAGTTTGATTTGATTTACAACGTGGACTCAGACAATCGTTTGAGATGACACAACACGGCTGACCCTCCTGCTCTCCGTTGCCGAAATCTGTCGTGTTTGTGCAACAGAAAGACAGAGATACTCAGAAAAAAGAGGCTGCGACCTCTGATCGCCCCACAGGCAAAGTTCACTGGTGGAAATCAGTCAGATTACGTTTGGAAAAACTTTGGAAATGAAGCAACATTTAAAAAAAAAAACAAGAGTCAGATCCCTGGCCTGTCGCAATAAATCAAATGATCAATTAATCACATGTTAAATTAAAATGAGTTTCATCATTTCTGTTGGCCTGATTTGTGGTCTTTCTTTTTCCTCTTTCGTGTTTGGTTTGGTGTTTTGCTCCCAACCCGATCTTTTTTTGAAGAATTCAACTTCATGATTCGTTTTTATTTGTCGTTTCATTTATTTGTTTCTGGATATTTAAAATGTCTTCCAGCTCCAGGGTTAAATGTTCATTAGAAGTGAAAGTTTTTTGATCTTTCACGACGTCTTCTTGCATCATTGTCTCTTTCCCCCCTTGTGGCTTGAAAAATGAAACGATACCATCGTTTATCGCAATAAGTTCTGGGACAATTTATCGGCCAGGAAAATTTGCCGTGACGATGTATCGCAATATCGTTGACAAAAAACATATCGCAATAGATTTTTATCTAATATTGACCTGGAAACGATACTTTGACCGCATCATATTCCCATAAACATCTACAAATGATCAATCTTTTAGTGCGATGAGATCATTCACAGTCAGTTAAGTGATTGCTGACAGTCCTTTCGTGAGTTATATTTTTACTCCTAAGCAAAATATCGTCTTGTATCATAAACAAAATCTGCTTCAAATAAAACATTACAGGTCAGTTCGAAGTAAAATAAAACAGAAATTCCATTTCTGATGGCAGCTGGACCTTAAACCAGCCTTACTCAATAGGTTAGAAAATGCTTTCCTGTGGGGCTTGTTTGTAACATTTAAGCACGAATTAAACAAACTTCTCATTAAGTCCACATTTCTGTTTTTAACTCGTTTTCATTTTTATTGCTCTGATTGTTGTGCGTGATCCAGCGTGGAGCTGGACCAAGATCAAGATCCAGATTGGAAGGCAGAGGTGATGGAGAAAAAAAAAAAAAAAACACCCCCAAAAAAACAACAAAAACCAACTCAAACAAGAAAACAGAGTCGAATTTAGAACGATGGGATATACCGGAGCGGCACGGGACAAAACGGAAGGAGTCGATTGGATTTCATACGCAGAGGAAGGAGCGAAGACAACAAGCTGGGGAAGGGAGCGAGTGAGGCGAGCGAGAGAACGACAAACAGCTGGGAAGAGGAGCAAACGGAAAGACGAATAAACACAGAACGGAGCGGGGAGGAAACCCAAACAATGACCTAATATCTAATCTAACTAAATGGATGCAAAAAGTGGAAGGAGTGAACTAGAACGGGGGGATGGAGATGAAAATCAAGTGCAAAAGAACAAATCCCAAAATAAGAAACAACTGAAGTAGCAGAGGGAATGAACTGGGATGAGAAGCGATCGCGGCACTGATGAAATGAATAGAAATTATGTTTAAGGTTTTTTTTTTTTTTGTTTTTTTTTTTTTTTTTTTAGGAAAAGTGTGAAAACAACATTACCAAACCAAAATGTTCAGATTTATTTTTCTAAATAGTAATAGTTACAGTATGTATCATTTTCCTTCCACTTCACAGGAACAGCCTCCTTTTGCCGATGAAAGTTAGTGGCAGCAACACGACAAACCTCCAAACAGGAAGTCGGGTTAAAAAGTTGTCTTAGTGCCAAGGTGAAGCTCGACAGGTTGACTTTCACGAGTGGAGCGTTACAGCTTCCGCCGCCGTGCTCCACTGAGCTTCACTACAAACCGGTGACATCTGCACTAAAACTCCTCCAGGTCCAGGCTTGGTGAGCATCGGCCAATGAGCTCAGCAGGTAAAGAACCAGGAGTTTGAAACGGTTCAGACTGAATTTGGTGGTGGAATGTTTTGTTGGACCTTCTGACTGCGTGCAAAGCTCCAATTCTTTTCTTGGCCGTCTCTTCCCCGGCGGTTCAGAGCTGAAGCCGACCTCTCTCCGTCCAACTCTTGTGTTTTCTTGCACCGCGTCTCGCCCATGGCGTGTGTGCGTGTGTGTGTGTGTGTGTGTGGGGGGGGGGGGGGCGCCTTTGTCTGCTTCCTCGCAGTTTCACGTCTTCCTGGACGTGTACGTGTGCGTGTGTGTGCGTGTGTGTGTGTGTGAGGCGAGTTTAAGGGGGAACCTCGGCACACCTGAGCGCGCCGGGAAAACAATGAAACGACTGTGATTTAGTTATTCTCGTGAACTGTGATGGACAAATTCCTCTGGTGCCAGAGAGGAGGTATTTCAGTAAAGAAAAAAAAAAAAAAAAAAAAAAAAAAA
>VMRN01000046.1:1206411-1241411 GCA_010277015.1 Poeciliopsis turrubarensis | reverse complement strand
ATCTGTGAATGACTTTTCGTCAAAAAAGTCCGCACGGGTCGTGCGGAGCGGCGGGAGCGACGGCGGCATGAGCCGGTTTACGGGCCCCGGAACATTCAGACCACCCTTAAAACGCCGACGTCAGCAGGCAGTTTGTCGCAGCAGCCTGGGAGGCTGAGGCCTGTCAGCCGGATGAATGAGGACGTTTTCTTTAAGGCTGTTTAACTGCACAGACAGGGATGCAGGGACGCCGCGAAAATGTCAAACGAGGGAGACGGGCAGCTCTTTCGCGCTCGGCTCGGCTCCGCAAATTCAACAGAGAAGGCGTGAACGCGTTCACTAAAGATTGGAACCAGCAACTTTTACAAAGAATATGTTTGTTAAAACTGGCACCACGTCGCGACGGTGTGGCACAGAGAATCTGTGAATACATATATGCACCAGCCAATCAGAGCCAAGAGGAGGGGCTTAGCGTTGTCAATTAATCTCGTGTACGCGCTGATAAAAATTTAGAACGTCTAATAAGTCCACAGCTGTAGCAAGCAATCGTTTCTCTCCAGTTGATCCAGACCGTCTGTACGAACCGAAGCGCAGGACAAAGGGAAGGTTTTTACCAGGCTAGCACGGCTAACGCTGCTAATCGCGGTTAGCCGGGAACGAAACCATTGATTCCAGTGAATTCCACTGGTTTCCGAGCTCCTCCCGAGACAGAGATAATGGAAACACAATTTAAATGAACATAATTTAGAGGAGATTCCTGATTCCTCTAAATCAAGACTTAAACTCACCCGCTAGATTTGCCATCGAACCACAACAAGCAGAACATGGATCAACATGTCTGATGTGTGCCGCTGTCAGCAACGACCCTCGACAAAACTGAAACGTCTGTTACTGGTTTTCTCCACCGCCGATTATGATGTTATGATGTTTTTATGTTTTCACAAACCATAAAGTGTGAAGGACTTTGAACTTCTGCGCTGCTGAAATGTGCTACACAAGTAAACGTGATTGATTGGAAACATGGCGTTGCCGGAGCTCAAACTTGTGAAATAACTTTTTTTTTTTTCCCCCCCGCAGCTCAATCTGTGTTAATCTAGCATGATCAGTCTGACCTCTGGAGCGACATTATGTCATTCTCCTGTTTCAGTGTTAGGTCAAGTGACTGAATAAAGAGATTGAGGCCCTTTAATGTGTGAAGATGGACAGAAACCAGAGACCCCGTCCTTTTCTCTGTCCCCCGTCTTTAGCGTCCGCCTCCTCCTCGTCTGAGCTGGTCCTCCAGGCTCCGGCATTCCTCTGGCCTGACTGCATCGAACTTTGCTGAATTATAATTAATTAGTGGTTGGAAAAAAAAAAAAAAAAAAAAATAGAAACTCTGCTGGGTTTGAGAAAATTATATAGTGAGCTTCCAGAGAGTAAAACATAGAGAGCAAGAAAAACCTCTGCTGCAGAAGAACAAACACGCTAACTTTAGTCTGTTCAAGGCCGCTGGACGAGCAGAACCTGGAAGCTCCGGCGCAGGACCGAGGCGTTTCGCAACTTCCCCAAAACCGAAGGCCCTGGCACGAGCCAAGAAGGGTTTCAGACAATACACCTTCACATGAAGCAGAACTGGGCGCGTTCTTTATAAAGCCCTTCAATTTGATGAATGAAAATATTTATTTTGGCTTTCAACTCTTTTAAAATTATGAAAGAATTCCCTAGGGATGCACTGATCCACTTTTTTCACTTCCGATATCGATGCAGATGTCTGAGGTTTGAATAAATTAGCGAGCAATTATTCAACTTTAATCAAAGCTGTCCATCAGCAACTGTTAGATGGGGGCCCATCTAACAGTTGGAGGACATCCTCAGTCTGCAGCAGGAGCGGCCCTGCTGCAGACTGAGAAAGGCGTTTTTCTGCGCTGGATATCTAATTATCTCCTTTTTGTTTCTTTTCTTCTGAAAATAAACAAGCGGCCCCACCAGGAAGCCGTCCTGAAAGACACAGCATTGTGCGCTCGCGGAGGCTGGAAGAGAATTGCTATTAGAGGACGCTCTGAATCCATTTGTCTCTGCTGGCACAGGAGCGCTGATTAGACTCGGTTCTCCAAAGTTCTGCTGCTCCTGATAAGTTTAATTAAAGACCTGGATAATTCATGACAAAAAGCGTCGAAGCTGCAGCGTCGAACGTGCGAAAGGCAATCAGTCGGCTTTTTACTTCGTTAAAACGATTAAGGGAAGAAATTGGAGTTAACCCCGGCGGTGGAGCGTCTGCGCCGTGCAAAGAAGAATTACTGCAATCTGATAAGAGTGGACGCAGTTCGAGTGGCCAGGCTGAAGGTGACAAACATTTCAATGCAGCAAAGAATTTGGAATCCCCAATACAAAATTTTATAAGTTTTTTTTTTTAATTTTTGGCACTAACGTTGCAAATAAAATACAGATTTTGAAATCCCCATTTATGATCCGTGATGGATGCATTTTCCATTAAATCAGAGGATTTTTTTCCAGACATATACATATACTCTTTGCACAAAGAGTGAAGCAGTTTGAGTTTGGTCGGTTGTTGCTGCGCAACAAAGCAATACATCTCACATCTTCTGAGACATTTGATCCTTTTGAAGGAGCGCTGCGTTATCAATGAAAATGCACCGAGCAGCAAAGTTTGCTTTAGTGGATGGAACTCAAGAAAATCTTTGATGCCAAAGCGGCCAAACAGCTCGTTCCACCGTGGACCCCGACTCGGTGTTGTTTACCGGACTGAAGTTACAGGAAAGAAACTTAGTCATTTAACAAACAGGAGTGTCTGCAGTGGGTGGCGAAACTGTACATGACGTGCTCAGGCCGGTCACTAGTGTTGGTCACTCTGCTGTGGGACGACATCCTGTTCCCCATCCAGTGTTTTTGTGGTAAGAAGCCGATGTGGTTGTGTTGGTTGCTCTGCTTTGAACAGCTCATCCCACGAGAGTTGACTGGGGTTGAGGTCAGAAGAAGCCCACTCCATCGTCTCCACCCGCTCATTTTTACAGATACGTTGCAATGAATGTGACGTCGCAAGACCGAAAATCTCACCGTCAATGACTACCACTGGTTTTAAACTGTCAGCATCGCGCCAACTAGACAACAAGATCAGAAAACGGTTCACAAAATAGCGAGAGAGACGGTAGCAGGTCAGTTATGCTAGCTTGACTTTGAAAACCTCAACATGTAGGTGTGCTGTGGAATCTGGGGTGTCACAAAAGTTACAAAAAAATGAAAAAAAAAAGAAGTTGGGATCCACACGCCAATTTTCTGACAGATCATCTGCAGAGCAGGTGTTTAAATCAGCTCATCATTTGTGTTCAGATACAAATAACCGCAAAGTAACCGTCAAGCCTAGAAGCATGATACTGATGCCGACTGAATGCTCTGTTCTTTCTGTGGAAAATCTTTGCATGTGTTTTTTTTTGTGTCGAATCCTGACGCACCAGTGGAGACGGTTGCTATAACAATCTAATCTTATGCCCAGCTCACACGGTGCTTTCTGGTAAGACTCGCAGCGTCCAACCCGGTGCTTCTCGTGCTTCACGGCCAAACTTTAGCCACATTTAATACCGGAGTTGAATTACGGCTCCAGGAAAACAGTCGTTTCTCAACAGCCAAGGGTCCCGACTCTCTGCATGAAGCGAGGCGTAACGCTGGTTTCTACTAACCGGCATTTTCATTCACACATGAACTGCTTTTACAGTTTTTTGGGGGATTTTTTCTTTTTTCTTTTTTTGCGGCCGATAAATTTCTCATGAGCAACATCACGCAACTCGACACGCACAACGTGAGAGAACCAAAGGTGGAACGGGAACTGTTGCGTAATTGCAGGACGCTGACGTACAAGATCACTGCTTGCAATGTGGAACCCAGACACTTCAGCTTCAAGAACAACACAAGCCAAAACCCACAGCTGATCAATAACATTCTTTTCACTGAGGAGAATTTCGACAACTCTAACAGATTTCACTATTCAGTCAGATTCTTTTTAAAACGGTAATAAATCCAATCTTTAAATCTTTGATTTGAATTTTTTTTTCCTCCTTATTTCTACACTTGTCGCTCCAGTATCAGGTCATCTGCGATCATGTCTAGATATCTCTGAGTTTTACTGTCGCACTTTTCAGTAGATTAACTTTTCATCTCACGTCAGAATTAGTTGTTGGACTCTATCAGAATTTTGAATCGATCCAACGGCGGGATCCGTTCATAATCGAAGACCATATGTTGAGAATTAAGCACCATTTTCGATTCAAAAAACGTTTTTCGCTGATAAACTGTTTATTCTACTGAATATTTCTTGTTTTTTTAATGTCGGCTTGGAGCAAAGTACTTTATACACAGTTCAGATTTACAGGCGCACCAGAAACACTGACAGTGCAAAAGTTCTTACTCTGAACTTTTGTATGTAAAACAAAACAAACAAAAAAAACCCCAACAAAACATTTGATTCTCTGTGGGATGTTACTGTAACACATTCGAATCTATTCAATTAATCAACTGAAACCAATGAATTAGTCAGAATCAGGCTCCAGTGCTGCTGGGTTTGGGTGAACATGGGAAGATTAATACTTTAAGAATCCCTGAGCTCTGTGTTTGTTTTTTGATCAGCACGAATTAAACGAAACGATTCTACAATATCCAGTGAAATCCAGTCCGACTGGTTTCACTGGTGACTCTCTGAAGCCTGTCTAGTTGGTTCGGCGCGCTTCAGCGGGAGTGGAGGTTCCGACTGGGTGCTGAACTTTCCCCGCAGCGTGATCATAACCAGGTACTTTCCCTCTGTGTCAGACTTTTGAGGGTCACAGCGGGGTGAGTGTACCTGGGAGAGTCTGTGGGCCCGGAGAGCACAAACGATCCCTGTGAGCGAAAAACACTGAAACCCATTCAGAGGAGCCGCTCCGCCGACACGCCTCCGCGTCTTCGCTCTGAAGGGGATGTGTCCAGTTCGCCTCGTTTTCACACTTCGATGCTGGCACCCCGTGCTAACTCTTACGAAAGCGGCGAAAGGATGATAATGCGGCGATTCAGTCTCACGTGTTCCGAGACGCCCTGTGGGGTAATAGCTGTCGGCTCCGTTGAGGTGAAAGACCCCTAAATGGTCCACATTCAGCGGCGGCGGCGGCAGCACAGGCCACACACACCAAGTTATATTTATCTCCTCATGTCTCCAGCCAGTTTTCTTTTCGTCATGAGGTCTCTGAGGCTCTTTTCAAAGAGCCGGTAAATGCTCCCAGTGTAGGTCCGCTCCCTGGTTACACAGGTCGCTTTTCACTCTGAAAGTCCTCTCTGTCTTCCTGAAACACAGCCGCCCCCCCTATTTCACCGAGCCGTATTTTTTTGCTTTCTTGCGTCCTAATTTATGAAACCATCTGACCTTCGCTGACCTCCTGTCGCAGTTCCTAATCGTTTGGCCATTACTCATTCTGGCCCCGAAATCGCAAGAGCGTTCAAATATAGCTTCGCAGAGACACGTCGGTGAGAGATTTGTGGCTGGTTTCCAGCCGTTTGTTTTTGCCAAACTTGTTTACGCTTTTCTTTTCAGAAATGTAACCAACGGCAGCATTTCTGTAGGCCCGCGGCGTCGTGACGACGCGCGCGCCGCTTCCTGCTGGAGGGCGAAACGCTGCGACGACCGCTGGCTCCAGCGACCAAGCTGTCAACTCATGACGCTAAATCTGAAATGTATGTAAAAGAGAGAGAGAGAGAGATATACCTGTATCTGTCTTTGATGCTGGTAAAAGTTCATCTTAACATTAAAAATGGACGAAATTTTAAAAAAGTGTGTGAAAAAGCAGTATGTGTTTGTGTGCGTGTGTGCGTGCGTGTGTGTGTGTGTTTTTTTTTCAATAAATGCCACACAAAGCAAACCAAGAAGGCAACAGAAATCAGCAATTTTCTGTAATTTTTTTTTATTATTATTATTCCAGGTAGATTTAGATGGATTCAAAACCTAAAAAGAAATCAGTCATTTATTTAATCTTTGTCGTAAAAATTCGAACTGCAAATTTGCGCTCGGGCCGCTTTGCAGCAGTGGAAACCCGAATGTTGGCCCATCGTGCCTCCCGTTCTTGGAGAGCGGTGTCCATGTTAGGCAGGGCGCCTTCAGAAGTGATTAATGTGCTGCTGTGAATGCCCCAGCTTCTGCTTCACGTAGATAATGCTTGTCTGCCTCATGTCAAAGTCCTAGTCAAAGGAAGAAATGAGAAGTATCAAAAAAAAAAAAAAGTCTTTTTTTTTTTTTATTTTTTATTTTTAACACAAACACATGTAGGCTTGCGGTGTAAATGTTTTTTCATAAGACGTAGTCGCACGCATTCCCACATATGGATTTTGGACGGCGAAGAGCAAACTCAAATGCCACAGTGTGTCACACAATGCCGTAGTGTAAACCCAGTACCCTCGCTGACATGTATACACAGTCCCGCAGTGCGGTACTTTATGTTTCGCGCGCATACCCAGAGAGTGTCATGGCTTTCATTTTCCACTGTGTGACTGGTGACCCTAAATATTTACACTGCTCGGCAAAAAGGCTGCGCCTGCACGCTTCGGATCTCCGTCTCCAGTGGGCTCCCATTACACACAGAGAGGGGCTCGCTGGTAGCCGTGACGATAACAGTCATTTGTTTTGGTGTCCTACCAGCAGAGCTGAGCTAACCGCTGTTTAAAGTGTCTGCTCCAGTCTCAGTCACAACGTCTACTCTCTCTCTCTGCTATTTTTTATTTTTTTTTTGGATGTATTTATACGCTGGATCGTGATAGTGAGTGATCTCTGGATGAATCAGGAACCGATGATGGATATTCTCTTTCCAACCCGGATAGAGTTACAGGCGTCTTGGAGTTGTTTCGCTGTGGACCAAGCGGTGATCGGTCTATCTGAATTTCCCTGTTTTGGATTATTGTGGTTTGACCATGAAAAACAAAACTCTCAGGGATACGACATGAAATATGCAGCGTTCACGCCAGAACCTGATTAGTCCACTTTAATCAAACTCCAGTCGGTTTGCCTGAAAGGTCCGGCTCTCTTGGGGAGTGAGTGAATACGTAATCGACCAAAAGACCAATTCTGGTCCGCCTACGAACCGAGTCTCAGTTTGGGTTTGATGTGAACTCAGATGTTGTGCAGGGCATTATGGGTAAATACACATAAAACCAAGAGCGCGAGCCCAGCGATATCGTGGCATTTTGCTTCAGCTCAGGGTTTTCTTCAGAGGTTTTCATATCTTTTCTTTTAGTGGTTTGTGGGGCAGCGCCACCACAGGCCAGGAGGTGAACAGCTTTCAATTGGAGTGGATCATTTTACGCGGCGCAGAATGAAAGCAAACCTTTGATTCCCAATCGAGCCAAGTCTGCTGGACCAGCAGGTTTAAGAAGATCCTGGGATTCCCCCAACCATCTCAAAAAGCCTCAATACTAATAATTATTTACAATCTAGACTGTCGTATCGTGTCAGGATTTTCTCTTTGACCTCAGTCCCGCATCATGTTTGGTTGCAGTGGCAGTTTGCTAAAAGGCCTGTGTGCTCTCCATCGCAATGTCTGGATTGTTCACTGACTTTCTCCAAATTGTGTTTTTTCCATGGACCAATAAATTCACCAGCATTTTTTCATACATTTCCAGACAGTGCAGGAAGCCTGCATGTCCTGCGTGGTTTCACACATTGGCATTGGATAAAGACCATCGAGCAGAGCTACCCAGAGCGGATTATGGGACGACAGACCTGCAGCTGAATCTGGACGAAAGTCAGTCATGATACTTAAAACTGTTTTCTGAAAAGTTTACTTCAGTTTGGAGGAGTAAGCAGGGTGTTTCTCTGATACCGCGGCCTCTGCTTCTCCGTCATTCCAATCAGAGTCAGTTTGATAATGTCTGCGCTTCGGAAGCTTTCCTTCTAACTCGAGAAATCCTGCTTCAGACTGTTACAGGCCCAGTAACAGACTGTTTCTGCTGGCTTTCAGTTTCCCTGCTTGGCTTTATTAGTGGTGGCCCCTTGGGGCCTCTGTGTTTATGGAAAGCCATTAACTTTAACAGGGCTCACTTAACGTAGCAGCAAGACAGACACATGGACTTAAAGAAATGTCAGAACGGCAGGACACTGTCCATTCAGTGACATTGGACGGAGAGTGTGTGAGCTGTGTTTACGTGTTGCCTCAGAATCCCAGTGTTGGCCTCACTGCTGCATCTCCAGTCCAGTCTGTTGTCCAGGTGAACACGAATGTATTCACAATCTTCCATAGTCTCGTCTCCCATGATGGAATCATGGTTGTGCATGCTCCTTTTCATACTGAACCATGTTTTTGTTCCCAGACCGTGCCTCAGAATGGTCCACCGGGTCTCTGGGCTCGGCGTCTTGTACTTTTTCTACAGATTTCCACTCTGTGTTGTCCTGAAGGTTTGCAGTTTACAGTAAAAAGGCACGGTGAGAGAACTGCTCCCTGTGGGACTCCAGACTGCTGATGGGCCTGTGACACGTCTGACGACGCAAATCAGGCTAATTGGTGTTAAATGCACTGGAGAAGTCAAAAGGAAACGACCGTCATGTCGCCTTTGTCCAGATGTCAGTGGGATTGTCAGTAGTGGTCTTCATGCTGTTTCACCAAATAATTTTGACATTTCGAAAATAAACTCGCTAAATGGAAACACGGCAATTTAGAAAGAAGCTAGTATTCCGATGAGACGTCTTGGTGTTAGGATCAGGTGTTTTTTTGGCCGTCAGAATTGGTTTATTGCACAATTGCAATGGAAACACTTGTTTTTCCCCATCACACAAGTCACACGATCAACAACTGGATGTGGCCACTGGCACAAACCACGGAGCAGATAGCAAGTCTCCCTCATGGAGACATGTTCTTTCATAACTCACTGCGTGAATAAACTTATTCATGTGTGATTTTAGGCGCACTTATTTCATGGAAACCCCACAATTGATAAATTGTGTGTTTTTTTTTTTCTCCAATATTAGCGGAATACCAAATGTTTTACACACATTTGTAAATTAAATGGAGCTTGAAACACTTACTGTAACACTTTCCAAGGACATATTGTAAGTGGGTTAGATTTCTTTTTGTGTTGCTTGAATGAAGCAAATAAAACAAATCACTTCTGATATAACTGAGCATGATCAGAAAATTAGTGGTTTTAAAACCGATATGGAAATGTCCATTTCCCTCCAAGTTTAGACTTTTCTCTTTCTTGTTAAGGAACGATTTCTGTTCTTTCGGTAAACGACGGCGAGTTTCCAGGCTGGCAGCTCTCAGCCAGCTGCAAAGTGAATGAGCCACACTCAACCAGTGTTTGGCCCATTGTTCCCTCCCAGGACCCCAGATTAGAGAGCTTTTTGTTGGCAGCTCTTGGCGATGCCGTCCGGTCAAAGGCATCTTTCCTGGGCTGCTGTCGGCCATCTGTTTGCCCCCGCTGTTCAGGCAGACAGTCACCTGGCTACTCCAGTAACGTGACGGGGACAACGCTAACGCACGGGAGCAAAGACTGACAAAGAAATATGACTTTTAACTGGAAATAAGTACAGCAGAACAAAAAAATAAATAAATTACACCAGCTAAGTGTTTTTAAGGTTGCTACATCAGAAAAATATAAACATTACAATGGACCGAGAAGTACAAAACTATGACAGAATGTTAGCCACGGGCCCAGAATGTATATTTTTTTTGTATTTATTCTTAGAATAAAGACATGATATTTTGGGAAAAAAAGACATGTACAATAGAATCATAATATTACGAGAATAAAGTCGTACAACAAAGTTGAAATAATAAGAGAGTAAAGCCGGACGTTTACAAGAATGATCATATAACCAGAGTAAAATTGTTAAAAAAAGAGAATAAATTTGTAATAATGCAGGAACAAAGTTATAATATTATCAGAATAGTTAGGACTGATCCATTGACAAGCATACAACCTGAAACACAACTTAATGGAATGATTATCATACTGTCACAACATGGTGACAGTCTTAACAAATATGTAAGAGACATTTTTTCTACAAGTGACGTCCTGCAGCTTTAAACTATCTGAATCACCAAAGTTACGAAAAGAAAGTTATACAATTCCATTCACACAACAACGTTGATTCTTTTAGCCTTTATTTCTGTGCTTGAAAGTAATGAGCTACTAATTTAAACAGCCTTTGAGTTAATTAAAAGCAAATTTCTGCTTAAGGACATTTAGAACTTATTTTTTGTGTGTGTGTCTCAGTTTTGCTCATAAAGACACACACCCTCTTTTTTTTTTTTTTCTTTTTCTCTGCTTAAAGAGATAACGGGGTGGCTGTTGGGCGAAACCACGGCCCCTGGCTGGCTTCATAACGGCCCTCAGTCACCCGGCCGCCCCCCGCGCCTCCACCCCGCTCTCCTGAAGCCCTCTCAGGTTGTTTGCTCAGGCTGTTGCTCCAGGACGGCCCACACAGTTTGGATGTTCTTTTCCCAGGCAGGAGCTGCTCGGGACATGTTTGCTTTCCCTCCGCTCTCAAAAGGCCACATTCACCTCAGCCCCCGAGGAGATAGGGACCACGCTGTATGAAAGTGCGCAGGCTGCGGTGGGCAGCTCCACTTCGAGTCAAAGTGCTCTTAGCCGTTCGCTTCTGCGGCGAAAGGAACCCGCGTTCCACACGAATCAAGACGTCATTCACAAGTTAGGCATTAGGTACGCTAAGACTTTTATCAATGGGAAAGTCTTAATATGGATAGGTGAAAGGTTACAGATTTTGACAGATTGCAACTGATGTATTTTCCTGGCACATTGTGTCATTTTACTGCACAAGCAACCTGTGGTTGTTATAAAAATGCAATATATTTCAAACAGGAATTAATTTAGTGCAATTGGGCCTCTGGCTCTTAAAAAACACCTATTTCTTAATCTTCTTCCCCCAGTAACAATTACCACACTGAAGAGTGTTGTCAGTATGCTCAGTGCGGCACTTCAAGCTAAATTCAAGCACTCTTGTTCACCCAATAGGTGACTAAACTTATGACAGCAATGGATGTAAACAACTATGTGAGATATACTCATAATTCAGCCGTGGAGCTAGTGTTCGTCATCTCTTAGCCAATCAGAGGAGAAGTCAGCGTCTTATTCAGTGTTGGAGCGACAAGCTCTGCCAACTTGAGAGTGGTGACCTGTGCAATGATTTGGGGAAATTGTAGTTGGTGACTTTACAGAAGAGTCAAGGATTCAACAAAGTGGAATGACACACAACACTTTATGAACTCTGTGATGCTGTGAGAGCTCTGGTGGAGCCAGCCCTGCACTGTCTGAAAAAAAAAGAAAAACAAAACATCATCCTGCAACTACTTCCTGTTGACCTCTTTGTCGTTTCTTCCAGTAGCAACATCCGCTTGTTGGTTGCACGACTTGTGTAATGCAAAAAATGTCTTTACATTGAAGTATTTCTGAAAAACCTCCTCCTCCTAGTGCAAAACCTTTACATGGAAAAACATTAGCTTCATCGAGATTGACGTGTTTCCATAAAGCAAATTTACTTTTGTACTTGGTTGGTGGCGAATGAAACGCTGCTGCAGTGGCCCTCAGGAAGAGCTTTGGAGGTAACGCCTCCATTCCTCCAAACCAGACTGGCAGCTCAGAGCCACCTCCATCCTGCAGACGCAGTCGAGCTAATCCTCTTATCCAAACATCACCTTCAGTCATAAATCTTTGGAACTAAATCACACCGTCCTCCCCACAGAGAACCAAGTACTGATCATCGTCTTCTCGATGAACCCTTTGGCAAAGCTTTTCTTGTCCTGAACAGCTTTCCTGCATGTTCCGAGGCATAATCCCACCACAAGCCAATGTCTGTTGTGATCAAACAACAATGAAACAACCGAATCAAACAGATTAGCTGTTTATCTTACAGGAGAGATCCCACCTCTAATGGGAAGTACATTACATTTTACTGTAAAGACTCGTTAGAGGTCTTTGGTAGAAAGTGCCGACGTGTTCAGCTCAACATTGTTCTTTCAGCCACTCACTCGCTAAATACGTCAACACCTCAAAACACCAAACCCTCAAAATGCAATTAGTCCAATGAACGAAGACAGGATATCTTGTCACAGCTTGTTATGAAAATTTGAGTTTAGACTAAGCTATTAATCCCCTTCCACTACATGCACTACCCTGAGCTGCACAACCAGACTATAATGAAATATACATAGATTAAATATCCTGCAAGTCAAAGTCTGAAGGCATTAGCATGTAGGAGCTCTGACAGGCTAAAGCTTGTTCCAAACGCTGGAACACTTGCGGTGAAGCCAAATGTGTTGCCAAGCAGTTTGTTTTTCTTTTTTTTTTAATGGTATGGCAGGAGAAAATAAAGGTGCAATTAAACCATTATTAGTGACTCATTGCAGTTCCCACTGAGTCACAGCTGGTAGGCAACATCTGCAATAGCAGGACCAGTGGAGCGTAATCAACTGTTAATCATGATACTAATCCCGTTGAGCCCATTAATTGTTCAATTAAACAGATTATTTTGTTTTCAGTCAACAATCCTTGTTTTCTTTCACTCAAACATTGCAGAGCTGGCAATGATCGCTTCTGACAATATGAATATTTCTCTGCACTATGTATTTGGGTATGTCAATGGGATAAACTTCTTACCATTAGAGGTGCGACACACAAAAATTTAGATCCGCAAGAGCAAGACGGGTGGAAACGCTGTTGGGAAAACTAAGAATGTCAGTCAAACAGGTCAAACAGTTGGAATTATTATTATCGTTTTCACCAACTAACGTTCAATAACTGGCCATCTGAAAGACAAATTGTATTCAGAGATTCAACATTTGTATGCTAGGTTTGAGATTTAGGAGTTGTAATAGTTGTGGGTTTTTCTTTGCAGTTCAGTTTTATTTCGTTTATCTAATTCAGTTAGTTTTTATTAGCTTTTGTCAACTTTTATTAGTTATTGGTGAAATATTGTTTAGTTTTTGTTTAGTTTTTCAGTAGTTTTAGATATTTCATTCCTTGGTTCATTTTTAGGTGCAGAAGTCACAAAGGTCAAAAAGGTCAAATTATTGTGTTATGATTATGTATTCATTAATGAGAAGATTTAAGAAAATGTCCTAACTTGTGGACAGCTGAAGCAAACTGCTTGTGTGGAAAAAAAAAATCTATTTCACTTCAGTTTGAAAAGTGAATGAACAGATTCACAAACGCAAAAGCAAAGGACATTAGATCTACACCCTCAGTATGTAAACGGACAATATAGTTCCAGTTAGTTACAGCTTTTATTCATTTCAGTTAAAGAAAATGTTTTCTCAATTTCAGTTTTTGTTATTTTAGTTAACTATGGTTGAAGAAGCTGAATGACATTAAAAAGAGGAATAAATATCTGTTGTTGAGCTCATGTCTATTTAACACTCTGGCAGCAAAGAAGGGTTTTCAATTTAAAATCAAGTCAAGTTTATTTGTAAAACCCATTTCAGCAACAAGCCAGTTCATAGTGCCTGTTGAAAAAACAACACAGATCAAGTAATAAACATTATATTTTGTCAACTGCCATCTCGAAAGTTTAACATGCCTGCTTTGAAAAAAAAAAAAATTCTAAAATGTAAGTCGCATCGGCTCAACAGGTGCAGCAGCGATACAGTCTCCATCTGTATGCACAGTCAGTGAAAGCAGCATAATTAGGGAAAAACCAAAGTAAACACCTGTGTTCGCCTAGTGTGTTATGGAGGAGAATTTGGTTTATTCATGACCGAATCAGAACGCTTGCAACAAGTGAAAGAAAAAACACACACGATGTCAGGACCAGTACAAGTGCTTTTAAAGCACTGATCTGCCATTTTGCATAATTTATGAATAAACTTTAGGGTTCTTGATTCCCTCCCATCCATTTTGGGAGTTGTGAATGAAAGCAAAGACATAATCCGGAGCAAGCTGAGGGATTTCAACCGCTTTGCCTTCGGGGTATCGCTGTCTCCCTCCCCGCTCTCCCCCGCCGCCCCTCCCCAGCAGTGACTGTTTTCAAAACAAAACAACACTTCCTCCGGGCCACCGGTGTGTGTGTGTTAGCCGAGCTGGTGTAGCTGTGCAGCTATTTCAGTCGGCCGGGGGGAAAAAAACAGAATGGGTGCCAACAATAAGCAGCATGCAGTGAAGTGCGGGCTATAATGAGGCAGATGTCTGACGATCGGGAGCCCCCCTCGGGTGGGAAGGGGCAAGGGGGACACACATCTCTGCTTTTGTTGGTGGGGATCCCCCCCACCCCCACCTCATCCACCTCTCCTCTCTTACAGACATGTGAGCATGCATGCGTAAAAAACACACACACGCTCTCCTCTACTTACCCCCCCACCACCTCCACCATCCATTGGTCTTAATTATCCCTCTCCAAATCCGCCGCTCTATTAGTAGCTGTATAATAGTGTTGTCCCCCCCCCCTTTACCAACACCCTTCCCCTCCACCTTCCACTTGCACCACCTCCCCAGGTCCTTTCCATTCAAACCGGGGGGAGAGAAGCTGCCCTTTGAGCCTCTGTCAGCCCCGTCGGTCGGGGTCTTCAGGTTCTCACATTACTTCGGAGCCAATCGGAACGCCGCGCCGAGGCAGGGTCCAATTAGGCGACGGCATTCCGTCAGAGGAAAGAAGACGAGGAAGAGTGGAGGGAGGGTGGGGGAAAAAAACACCCTGGAGAAAGCCAATCGCTGTGATTAATTTATTCAGATGCCCTCCGGGGACAGACGCCCCGTTTTCATGTACCCTCTTACCAGACCACCACCATCCCCCGCCCCCAAACTTCGCTTTATTCTTTTATTGCATCGGTGAAGGGTGATAGAAGAATGCTGAGTATTTCTTTTTTAGGCACTTTTAATATGTCGCACCCCTCCGAACCCCTCCTCACCCACCCGCCTGCTCTTCACTTTACCCCCCCCCCCGCCACCCACCTCCCTTCCTCAGGGTAATTACAGAGAAGACCCAATAGCTGGGAAATTCATGTCTTTGAGCCTCGGCAGCCATATGATGTATGAGAGAGAGGCTAGTGCAGAATTAAAAGAGGAGCGAAGAGAATAGGAGGATGACAGGAACTTGAACCCACAAGTGTTATTGTGCTCCAGCCGAAGGGGCCAAAACATGGTATCCATGGTAAATACAACGCATAGCTTCTTCAGGGCCCTTAACGAACCCCCCCCTCCGTCTTTCCACACCGCCCTCTGCGACCTGTTGCTTTCTTCCAGGCTCCATTGTACCAAAGTGTGAAGTGGCTGACATCACCTTTTCCTCTTGTGAACAGGTGTGATGGGACAGAAAGGAGGAGGGCGAAGGGGGTGTGGAGGAGGATGCAGTGTGCTCCTCGGGACTCTCGCCTCTTTTCAGGGCTCCATTTCACCTCCTGTTCCTTCCTGCTACCTTTCCTACCGATTCCCATTCATTATTTTCCCCTCCACATCAACGCGAAAGCGCAAAACCTTTACAAGAATGTTCGTCTAGTTACTGGTGCAAACATTTGAGTATCCTTGAATTGACTTTTCAGCAGGATAAATAAGCTTGTTTCAAGAACAGGAAAGACCTCTTGTTATTGGCGACGGATTGATGGGCGGAATCAATATTTTTCTTCCCAACTAGAAAGAGCTCACTTCCTCCAAAACATGGTATTCAGTATTTTTGTCAGTGTCAAGTTTAAAATTTGTAGCATTATGACAACAGGTTTTATGTATAGAGACAGTTTCTTGTTCAGTCTTAGTAGTAATCAGCCAACCAGGTGCAAATTCAGATGTTTTTTTTTTTAAATTTTTTTAAGGGAAGAAACACTCAATTTAGAAGACGGGACAAACATCTTCCACACGCAGCCTTGTGTGGGTCAAACCATTTAGATGGAAAATACAGTTTTGAAATTTCAATCCCCGGGCTTACACAAGTGTGTAGAGGCTATAGCACATCTCAGTGGGGTCTTTCAGGGAAATAAATTGCTGCAATTTCAATTTGTCTCCAGTACATGTGAGAGATGTCAGATGTGATTGGTTACTCTGCCACAATGTCACATTCCTACTAGTTACACTTCATTTATTTCAGCTTTGCCCACTGTGCTTGTTCTCTATCACCAGCTGGTCATGCTTCCATGTTTTACTGTCTTATACATGAACGTATTTGGAACCAAGATGCTTTTTATTCATCCTGCGGTGCTCTATGAATTTCACTTTAGCTCAGAGAAGAACAACAAAGAGGGCTAAAACTACTAGTCGTACTTCCTAACTAGGAACACAAAAAGTTGCTATGTTACCGAGGAACTAATCAACTAATCAAGGACAAAATGCTACATCAATATTAACTATTCATGACCGGCCAGTCACTTATAGTTTTAAGAAATGGTTGGTCTGAGCCTCTGCATCAACACTTGCTTGTCCTTCTCTATCAACGCCATTTTTAGCCATCTTCACACACACCTTTCTCACAGACCACTGTCAACCTTTAGAGGGTTATTTGTCTGACTTTCATATATAATTAAAATAATTAGGCAACGGTGAGGTAATGTTAGGCCGGCTCTAATAGCTGAGTGCTGGCAAATGAGGAGATTATTCACTTGCGTTAGCTTTGTAGAGGCTAATAACTGGCATCCGTAATCTGCTCACCGACTGGCTTAGCTACGGTACTTCCTCTGCTGTCGTTTAGCATGTTAGCTGCTGTCGTTAGCATTAGAGAGGCTGGTGCGGCTAGGCGTTAGGATCTGAAACACAAAACATATGGACAATATTATTGTCAAAACTAACGGAATTAGCTGCTACGCTAGCCCTTCTCCCGCTACGTTAGCCCTTCTCCCGCTACGTTAGCCCTTCACCCGCTACGCTAGCCCTTTTTTCCTTCTCTTTTTTTTTTACTTGTAGATGTTGTGGTTCCACAAAACATAAGCTCAATATTTACAACAATGTATTAATTTAAGAATTAAATTTCCTCTTGTAATAACGATTTCTGTTTATTTTCTCTCTGTTTTAGTGTTTTTATGTACGTCAGACATATCGAGAAGATCTCTTTCATTTAAAAAAGATTCAAAAGAGGGCGGAGGGGGAAAGGGGTAATGGGGGACCAAGAACCTCTCCTTGACCAGCTTGATTCTGGAAGATTGCATCGGCTTTTCATCACATGTCTCACATAGAGCTGACCCGCTGATTTGTTTTCTCTCCATTCACAGTGTAAGAGCCCACCACCCTCCTCTTAGCACCCGTTCATATTAACCTCTATTAACCGGGCTGCCTTTAACCAAACCACGCTGACGTATCTGTCCTGACAGGCAGTGTGCTCTCACAGCAAACTTCAGTGAAAACAATCCATGAGGGATGATAATTATCCACTATTACAAACGTGGTTTAATATTGTAGTTAGGTCTTGAAATGACGTAATCCAGATTTGATCTTTGTGCAGCTGATCTCCACACTGAAACAAAATAGTTACTGATGGGTGGCATTAATACTTCGGTTTCCATCGTGGTGATCACTGAAGTCTTCCAAACGCCAAATAAAATCGGTGTTCTAAACAAATGGGATTTTTGGCTTTGGAATGCGGCGCCATTCACTCACGGAGCTGCAAAGTGCAGGCCTGTGACGAACGCAGGAGTGATGATGAAAGTGAGCAGAACTCCCGATGAACGGCTGCGTTGGTGGAGTCTCTCTGACTCCTGAGCTGCAGCATGGACCATGACGCTCCAGCTACACGGAATTAATTCAATATTCATTCGGGAATAAATTAGATGGCGTTCTGGGCCTGTCTACCTAAAAGCAAACTTTCTTTTTCGCAAGTTCCTTCATTAAATATTGATCTGCTTAAGTGGGAGCGGCAATAACACTGAAAATACATGATAGGGGTGGAATTAAGGTTCAGTGTAATTGTTTCAAATAATTTTACATCTTAGGTTTGTTTTATATACCCAAAAAGTAGCATTTTTTAAAAAATCGATCAAATTCTGTCACATTAAAACCACAGTTTGTTTATTTTATTGAGATTCGCTCAATAAAATTTTATAGCATTACTGTGCTATAATATAGCAAAGTAATGCATAATTTTTAAGCGAAAGGAAAACAATAAACGGCTTTCGCAGTTTACCAATGACAACATGAAAAGTGTGGCTCTTATTTCTTTGCAGTTTCCCTGAAATTACATAGACACACGACTAACGTAGAACCGGCCAACACAGTCTGAGAGCTGTTATTACACTGAAGTGCTTAATCGATGATCATTTGATACACTTGGCTCCGACAGCCAGCTCATGAAATTAAAATGCATAAATAAATGAAAGACGGATGACAGACGGTAATTGAGTCCAATTGTGTATGGATTCGATTATTGGTAGGCTGAGAAACTGGCACCTGTAACTGAATGGCCGGTGCTAGCAAATGAGAAGGAGGCTACTCACTAGCTTTAGCTTCGAAGAGGCTAGTGACTAGCATGCTTGGTCTGTTCACCCAATGGATCACCTACTTCTTCTGCTGTCCATTAGGATGAATAGACTGGTGTTAGCATTGGATTCGCTACCGTTCGCCTTGAACAGGCTAGCAACTAGCACGCCAAGGCCGATCACTCCACGACTCCAGCTTTCTTTTTTTAAAGGAAACTTCATCAAGACAAATGGTCAGCATGCAGTATCAGTGAGCAGCATACATCAGATGCACTGCCGTGTTTTCTTTGGACAGAGTTTATCGTCATCCAAAGTGACGCCAGTCGGTGTTAAACGGAGCCGAAGTCCCTCGGTTCTGCTTCAGGGCCTGTTACACGCACTTCATCTCAACGGATCAATTAAAAAGACCCATATAGAAAGACCCAAACATGAACACCCTCTCATAAAGAATCCATTACGTTCCACCATTCAGAGCATTTTCCCTCTCTACCGAAAGCTGAGACATGTAATCAAAGTCAAGAGCTGCCTATTAGTTTGTTTTGCTCGGTCTCATCCTGTTTAAGTGTTCGCTCAGCACAAAAAGAGAGCCTGAATATGGTTCCCACCATCACACTTTCAGTCTTCCTCCCCACCATAAGAAAGACTCCCCCAGGGAATTCATTAGTCAAGCCACAGGCCCCCATCACTCCATCTTTTTCTCCGTCCCTCCTCCACCCCCCCTCTCCCAGTCCCCTCATCACATAATTGCAGGGTTCCACAATTGGCTCCACTTTGAGTCAATATTGTGAAATGTTTTTCACAAGAACTGTCAGGATTATTGATTTGTGTTGTGACGCAGTCGACAGCCCTCATAATGCCATTAAAGTCCCAGTTTACAGAGGAGACTGCGGAGGAGGCGGGGTTCAGAGGGGGAGAGACGCAAAGCATCGTTGGACGTTGCCAAGCTGATGTTTGTTGTTTTTGTTTGCCTTGTCGGAGAATGAGGTCGTCGGGTGAAATACGGTTGATCCATCGATACGAAAGCGCGTCTTGAGACAATGGGCGCTCGTCTCGTCACAACAGCCAGCGACAGCGGAGAAAGAGTTTCAATTAAAACAGTAATGAAGCATCGTAAAAGCAAGCTGCACGCAAGCTATGGGTTGCTGTTTACCACCGGAGCGAGTGTTGTCCAGGAGGTCCGACGAGTTCATATGCAAACTGGGAATTCCCGCCGGCGTCACTGATTGGATTTCTCTTTCAAGCTTTTATTAAATATTCTAAATTTAATATTTCGTTTGTGTATGGATACGTGAAAAGTATCCCGGATTTTTCATGCTCTTTTCAAATTATGATGTAATCATTTTTATTGCGATTACAGCTTCGAAAGCCTTCACGGGATGAAAAAAAGACAAAAAGCACAACTTGTTTGAGACAGCGGAAATACTGAAGTAGGTCAAAATTTACAGGAAGAATAGAGATCGAAGGGATTTGATCAAAGCGTCATCAAAACTTTAAATGTCACATTAAATACTCCGAAGTTTGTGTGATGAAACAATTTAGTGGTATGAAAACTTTTACAAGGTTCCTGGCATTGTAGACCAATTCCTATAAAAAAAAGAAATACATGTGCTGGGTTAAATAAATCTATAACTTTTAATAAAAGAAAGCTGACATGATCTGCAAGTCGTTTTGAAAAGCGGTGCTCGTTTCGTACTTGATTCACGGCTGCCTTTTTGACACCACTGCTCTGCTTATGATGTCTCCACATTGTTTTTGTGCAGAAACAAGACAAAAAAAAAAAAAAAAAAAAAAGCAAGTTGCATTCAGACTTTTTCTCTTTCTTTGTTTCTCCTCCAGCGATTTGAGAGAAATACAAGTCCATCAATGTTTGCTGTGAATCATCAGCCTGCGTTCTGACATTAAATGTGATGGAGCATTTTTTTGTTTGTTTGTTTGTTTGTTTGTTTTTGCGTCTTGTACAAGCTCCTCCCAGAAAAAAACAAAACAAACAAACACAAATAACACGATGATGAACCCCCCCCCATAAAAGTCTCCCTGGGCTAGAAAAAAATAAATAAAAAATGGCCGCATATCCGTAGAGATGGTGGAGGGTGAAAAGTGATTGTTTTGTCAGATGTTCCCCGTGGTGACGGTGTGACAGAGCCGCTCTGGAACAGGCTGCGGCTCGGCTTGGCAGGCCTCAAAGGCGTCAGCGCCGATTCCTCCCGGGACGTCCTGGCACCGCGTCCCAACCCGCAGCGCTGCTGCAGCCCGCCTAATTAAAACCAGACCGCCAAAAAAGCAACACGTGCACGCCTTTCTCCTGCCCCCGCCCCCTTTGCGAACCCAAATCTTCGATGCCGTTTGCAAGTAATTCTTCCAACAGTGTTTGCTCTGGCTGCGACGCGGGTGGAGCTCTTAGCGGGTTTCGCCAGAGGAGTCGTCAGCCCTTTAGAAAACGGGGACTGAAGGTTTCAGTCGCTCTTCATAACTCGCCGGAGCTGATGGCGTTGTAGTAAGCCGTAGCGCCCTCCCCATCTGGCTGCGAAGTAGGTGAAGGTCTTTCCTCTCTGTGTGTGTGTGTGTGTGTGTGTGTGTGTGTGTGTGTGCAGTCATGACCCAGGTCTGACTCAAGAGTCCACACACAGAGTGAACTTTTCACTCTCCTCTCACATTTAAACGTCTTCAGCCTCGCCACACATCGCAAGCTTCCCTCCCCAGCCGAGACGCCGTCAAACGCCGACTTTGTCGGGATCGCACGCCGACCATCCCGGAGTCGACTCCGGATGCCGATCAGAACATTATTTGCGAGTCTGCGGTTCTGTTTTCGCCGTCGGAGGCGCCAGCTGGGCTTAGAAAGAATGCTAAAAAGCCGAGCGGCAGTTATTCCACAACACGATACATTATCCTCCAGGAGTCGAGGGGTTGAGGCAGGACTGCAGCCCTCGCTGCGACTGCCCGCTTTCTGGGCAGATCTTTGCAGTTCTCTGATCTGCCAGAAGCAGATCACAAATTATTTCCTCTCATTAGGTTTCTTTTTGTACACACTTCTGATTCCGTACCGCTTCTCTGCCAATGAGCTGACGTCCCATCAATCCTAAAGATTAAAAAGCCCGGGATGTAAGATACCCAGAACGTTCTGGCACAGACGGACTGAAGGTGTCACTGAGAGTTGAAACCACACATTTAGCAGACGGTGGGCAACGCAGAGGAAGGAAAAAAAAAACCCTTCACCCTCCAAAGCCCCCCTTACCATACGCAACATCAGAGTTCTCACGTCTGATTGGACTCAAAAAGTCCCACACAGAAATGCTTTTTCCATCGCTTGTTATGTTCCATGTACTTCTGAGATTTATGGTTTTGTGGAGGACAGGTCATTTATGACGGCGTACAGGAGACATTGTGGATAGAGAAAAAAAAAAGGAGAGGAGCACGTTTCTGCCAATAAAACTCACATTTTGAGATTAATTTCAGAAAGTTTTGACGTCTGAAACTGAAAAAAAAAACGCCCACCAAAATCTGAGATTACTCTCAAAATGTCAGGTTTTTTTCTTCTAGCAAATTTTCAACTTTTCAAGCTAAGACATTTCTACTTTTTAAAAAATATTTTATTTACAATGGCCCGATGGGCCAAATAGCAAAGGACCCTCCTCATCGCACTCTTATCAGCTGTAAAGAAACATGAAAACTGAACAACGGCAGGAAGGAAGCAGGAAACAGAAACATATTTTCCCAGCAACCAGGAAAAACCGTTTGAGTAACTGAGCAGATCCAGAAGGTTCCGAAGCTTCCCAACGGCACGACGGACGACGAATGACTCATCGTGAGTTTGGTTTCTGCGTACAAATGAAAACACCTTTCAACTCGTAGCTTTAGCTTCCCGGGTGTTTCGGATGGGAGGTTTCTCGTTTTATCCCACATGAAAGTGGATGAATCGTTTTGATGTTTTCACTCGTCTGAGCGCCGTCAGGTTCCGACTCGGGGTTTCATACATCCCGACTCGCTGCAGCCGATTTCCTTCAGTCAGGAAAACACCAGGTGTCAAATTCAATTTCCATCTACAGCCCCACATGCAGGTCTGACCTCCGGGGTAGACGGGCATGAAGTGGGAAATTAGAGATGTTTTAAATTGTTTAGGACTGATCCACATTTCCTCATTTTAAGGTTGATTTAACAAATATGACAACATAAAACATTTATTACAGCCTTCAGCTGTTTTCAGTCAGCAAAGGTGGTTTGATTCGTAAAACAAAGACAAAACACTTAATATTGAATCGGTTAGTGTCGAACGGTTGAAACTGAAGCCTCAGTGAATTAAGGTAAGATATTTACCTTAATTCGGAGATTTCCAAAACGGCCAACATCTTACATATTTCATTTTAAACACCTCATTTGATCAAGAAACAAGCTTCCTCTCTCAGGAACAGCTTCTTCATCCTGCTAGTTCTTAGGTAAGATGCATTGGTTACATTTCTGAGTTTCCGATTGGCCGGTCACTGTTTATGGACGATTTACCTGGAAATGATCTGATTCCAGGCAACGGATTGTTTCCCAGGACAGCAAATGGCTTATTTATAAGTCAATTAGAAATTCTCCTAAAATTTCTAATTTAAAATTCAAGCTAACAATAGCTTTTCTATGAATCAGTCAGGGCCAAAAAAACCATGTTACTTACACACTTTCACTTCTAATTTTCACTTTTAGAAAAAGCCAACAAGTCTTTCAACAAGCGCCTCCATATTAGATGAACACGCATTCTTGAAATTCACTGCATTTCTTTACGACAAACTGTTTCAGTTGTTGCCTTGTTGATTCGCTGCCGAATTCTTTCGCAACTCCACATCAGCTGTGGAGAATTTCCACTCGGAAACAACAAAATGAACATTTCTCAGGAATGTTTTTAATTTGTCATTCTGAAGTCTTGCTCAGTCGTACGTAAACTTCATACTGATTGTGTCATATTGCGGCGGTTTGGGCCTGTCTGATGAAAAACATATGAGATGTCGAATGTTGTTATGGAACACTCTGGAGATGCTTTTTTTGAAAACAGAGAACAAAAAAAAAAAAAAAAAAAAAAAAAAAAAAAAAGAACACCCCGAGTAGGTGGTGTCCAAACGTTTTGGCAAAATCCTCATGTCGAAATTGCTCAATGTCCAGAAATAATTGATTTTTTAACAAAAATCTCCTCGAATTGTATGATTTTCTTTCGTTTACCTACAACCTCAACAAGGTTTTGCATCTTAATTTAAAAAAAAAAATAAAAAAAGAAAACAATACACAGATTTTCTTGACTGATTTTTATTTATTTGTAATTTCTAAAAACAAAAACATTTGCCTCAATAGTTGTTGTTTCTAACATTTTTCATTTTAGGACTTCGATGTGTCAGTATAAATGTAGGTCCAGTAATAAGAAAAAAAGTAAAAAATGGGGGGTCGTATATGTGGCAGTCTTCAATTGTGGTTGGGCCCGAAAATGGCCCTGGGGGCCACACTTTGGACAACTCTGCCTTGGTTAATTCAGAGTCGGAGGAAGCATCTTATATTAGGGAAGCATCAATCAAATTTTTTACTTCCAATACAGATATCAATATCCAAAGGTTTCGTATCTACTGATACTGATCCGATACAGAAAATTGTCAGAGACCTAAAATGTTTAATTATTTTTAAAAATGCAGACATTAATTGATGCAGAATTACAAATGCATTTGCTAACTCTGCATCGGCGCAGCTCACTGAAATGCACCAGTTGCTCCACTGCCTCGGTCAAACAGGTAAAAACAACTTTCATTTGTTCAATTTGTGCAATTAGGAGTAGAACAGCCAATGGAAAATAAATAATGAAGAAACTGAAGCTGACAAAAACAATAGCTTGACTGCATTGGTCAAACATGTAAAAAAAAGAAAAAAAAAAAACTGCAACAAACCGTTCTCTGTAACTGAAGAGCCATTAAGCCGCCAATAAAGTGGCTGGTGAGGGAACATTAGAGACAGCATAACCCAGAAACTCAAACGGGGTCAGCCTTACCCGAAATCTTAACTGTACCTTAAAATGTATTTTTAGCTTTTAAAATGATCACGCCCTGCAAGCCAGAGCTCACAAAGTCATCTCAAGCTGTTTTTATTACTGTTGTCATTCTTGACGAGTTTTTCCCGGATGCGTCTGGCGTGTTGGGAATGAAACATAAAGCGAAGCAGCTTGTTAACTGTGACAGAGTTATGTGGGCTGCCACGTTTCTGCCGCATTCGCCACCAGGAACGCCAGGAACTCAGGCCTTTTTCACTTTTACTGGAACCAATCTTCTAAGCTGCACCCCTTTTCAATCCGTCTAAAAAGAAAGACGTTGTCATGGGATCCTAAGTGCATGTGTGATCTGTGGGTTGACCTTAGACGACATGGGAGGGGACTGATCAGGTCATTTAAAGGGGCAGTATTATGAGTTTTCCTGGCACATAGTGTCGTTTTATAGCACCGTCAAGTAACTATGTTACCTTCAATTGTTAAAAAAAAAAGAAGAAAATGCTGTACACGTCAAATAAGACTTAAAAAATATTTGACTTTGTAATTCAATGTCTTGAAACCGGGCCTTTGTCTCTTTCTGAAACTCCGCCTCTATGAACCCTGAAGCAACATTTTTACCAGTGTTGCACAGAGAAGTAGCTCCTATAATGATCTCAGCAGGTGCTCAGTTCCATCTGGTGTTTGCGAATTGCTGCTGGCTAGTCTGAAGGAGCTGAGTGGGGGAGCGCTGCTCTGAGAAGAGGAAACTTGGAAATTGAAGCTCCGAAGAGGCGCTTCGTCTTAAAAATGGCATTTTGTCCAACCAGGCGTTTTTTGCACAGCTGAATGGTTGCCATGGTGATTCAAACACTTCTCAAACATGCAGGAAAGACTCGAGGCAACACTCCAGGTTTGTTTTTGATACAGGAGTAACACTGTAATATGATGTAAAGCATGAAAAAAGTGGATTTAACATTAAAACCTGCACCCGTACTTTTAAAGTGTTTTGAGTGGGACGTTAATTGTCGCTATAACAACCAGCAGCACAAACCTTCACCAGACCTCTCAAAACAGCATCAGTGCAAGAGTTGGACTCACATTTTCTACACTACCGCAATCTTTCCTCCCGTCTATCCTGACTTGAGGTGGCAGGGGGATGTATGGCCACAAGGCTGAAGCTTCACAGGGAAAATCCAGAGTCCTCCCTCTGCCATATGGAGGGCACATGGCATCCGACTCTCATCTCCTCCATAAATCCCTCTCTCTGTATCCTACCAGCGGTGGTTTGGGTTGGAGCAATCTGCTCTGATGACGGTCCAAAGCAATCTCTCGCTTCCCTCTGGACATTAGTTATGAGGATTAGTCGTTTCCTTCTGCAGCGTCGGCCCATCACAAGCATCCCTAAAAAGGTCTGGGCTATTATTAGACTGGAATTGTGTCTCCTGTCTTTATCTACAGTCAAAAGAGGACGTACTGCAGCCACGTCGGTATCCAAAAGTCATGCCGGTGGTTTCCGTGTAATTGGCTCAGTGGTAAAGAGGGGGGGGATGAAAGTGTTGGCATGGAGAACACAGAAGCGGGGTTCACTGACTAAACTGTTAAACTGTGTGTCAAAAAGAATAAAACGAAATAAAAGTGGAGCATGTGCGGTACTGCTGTTGGGATTTCCATTCGACTTTACGGCCGAAGCGCTTTTAGCTATTCGGCGTGACATTCAACCGGAAATGTCACCTTTCGTTGTGCTTCCACTTCACAGTCATCCCTGCCTGACCGTCGCCTTCCAGGACAACTCGGTTCGATTCTCGTCTCCCTGCAGTGTGAAGCCAGCCTGCTGACTGTCCCTCATTTCACATCGGAGCGGTTCCGACATTAATGTATATATATTTTGCCTGTATTTTATGTATTTCAGTCTTGCACATTGAGGATGGGTGTTAATAAATGTGGCTCTGTCTGTACGTCAGATTACGTGCCTGGATATTGGTTGTATTGTAATTTTTCATCTATACCAGCACGTTGCATGTCATCAACATTCAAAATCATCCATAACTTCTTCAGAGGGCATCAGAGAAACAGAAAACTGGGGGTTCGATTTCAAACATATCTTTGACTTATCTGCACGTCTCTCGCCCTCATGAAATTTCACACAAATTGCTCAGCATTCATGTCACTTAGCATGAAAAAAAAAAAGGACAACTCTTGTTTTTTTTTGAAACTGAAACCAGCTGCACGCCTACATACAGACCCATCTGTAAACTGTAATTACAGCGTATTCTAGGTCAACTTGTGGTTGTCCGGCGCATTTATATCGCTCCAGTTAAGTTCCCTGGGCTTTAAACAGCACAGATAAATTCACCAAAGTGGACCCTAAGAGTTGTTGGTGGTTTGCGAGCTATTCCATTTATTTATCATCTCAGCATTCCTCGTCGGTCTGCGGCTATTGCATTCCTGGACTTGTCACTTCTGTGGCCAGTAGAATATTCTGATTAAAAATATGGCTACATCATCGGGGGAGGGGAGGAGGGCGAAGGTTGGGGAGGATTGACTTGTTTTTGCCAAGTGACAAGAATGTTTTACTGGCTGTAATTACAGAGTGTTCTCTCGTATTTTTGCAATTCCACAATAGGATTACAAAGGTCCTCTTGAGGAAACTGCCTATTGTTGCTTCACGTCTGCGTGACTTAAAAAAAAAAAAAAAAAAACCCAGCCGCTTTTAAGTTTTTCATAGAAATGTCAGTTCGGAGGATGCGGCTGACGCTCCAGTGTCAGAATCGGTGGGTTTCTTTCCTGGCCGCGTTGCTCGTGTGGATGTCCAGAGACCCACGGTGCCTCCGCGCAGAGGATGTGAACGTGTCCGCAGGCATCTGGCGACTGAGCTCCCAAACCCGAACCAGATCTCGTGCAGCAAATTATGACACCCCGTTATATATTCAGCTCTTTTGGACGTGACGTTCACTGACTCACGTCTAATTTCACTTTGTTTCTCTGCAACAGAGAAAAGAATTGAATGTAGAATAAAGGAATAAAAAACTAAGGATCTACCGATCTCCTTTTCTTCAATTCTGATACCGATTTCTGAGGTTTAGTATCTGAGGTTTAGTTTTCCTGTAAACCGACTTAGAATGTTTCTTTTTTTTTTTTTAAACAGAGACATGATTGTACTGAAGGACAAATTTATTTGCTAACTCAGCACCAGTACGGCACACTTAAATACACCAGTAGCTTCACTAGACTGGTCACACATGGAAAAACGACTTCACTAGAACAGCCAATGGAAAGTAAGTGATAAGGAAACTGACAAAATAAACTCACAAACCTTCTTTCAAATGGTTTTTGCACCACAAAGTGCAATTAGAAATTCTCAATATAATGTAAAAATAAATAATAAAGGAAATGCAGCTCTGAGAGAACAAAGCATAGAATTAGACTGACTAGATCTGTCTGCCCTTATGGATCTGGAACATTGTCAAGATGCGTTTTTCAAAAATATTGGGACAGATGCGTAAATTAATAAAAAAAGAAATTTTTTTTTCTAAAGTCTTAAACTTTTAAATGAACTCATTCAACGTCGTCTTTCTGCCGTTTCACTGATGAGTTGGTGCAAAGGAGGACCGTTTCTAAGACGACGTCCTGAAGAAGAAGCAGCGTCGGAAACAGCAGGAGCTTCTTAAAGAGACAGAGACCCAATTTCAAATGCGCTAAATTTCTATACAGGATTTTCATTACAACTGGAAGTCACAGTTGATTGATTGTGCATTAAAATGATACTATCTGCCTGCAAAACACGTAACACCCACTTTTAGAATCGCTTGTATGGGAAGTGCTCTTTCAGCGATGCCAGCTACGCTAATTGCTAAGCAGCAACATAGGATGTTGAAGTTGACAATAAATGTTTGCGTTTTACTCAAGAGACTAAATTAATACGAGCTGAGTCAGCCATTTCAGGGAGGACCCAAACTGTTTTTCCTCTTATTAGGCAAAATCATCAATAGATTTCCTTCTTTTCTACCAGAATAAAGTGTTTTTTTCTTTTTGTTTTTTTTTTTTTTAAATTTTGTTTTATTGTGCCATTCACTCATCTACTGGTAATCAGACAGAAAGCAGACCTTGTCGAATGATTGTATCTGCCATCTTGGTTCACCTCTGCCATCTGTACTGGTCTGACGCAAAAATGAGGAGGATGGATGAAAAAGAAAAAAAACAGAGAAGGGAAGGGAAGAGAGATTGGATTGGAATTGGAGGTGTTCCCCCTGCAGATTGCACAGCAGGGGAAGATCGTTCAACCCATGCACAACATTTCTGTTGTGTGTTTTTACCAGCCTTTCCTTCCGTCAGCCTCACACTGAACACGAACGTTTAACTGAGGCGCAGTAACCACAGTTTGCATGCATGTATTTTTTTTTTTTTTTGTTTGACAAACACGTTGCTTTGCCGCAACATTTTTTTTTTTTTGGTCTGGAGATGTTTCATCATCCAATTTGACATTCAGTGTGCAGAGCACATAGAGCTGGGAGGAGGGACCAGAAGTGCTCCGATATTTTTTTTTTTTTTTCCCCGTACTGGCATCTCCATATGAAACTAATTCCAAGACGGATTGTCTTAGTGCTATTTTTTTTTTCTCGCCTCGACCGATTTTCTTTCTGCAGCTCGCAGCCTCTTTCCTGAAGTGGAAAATCTGAAGTAATTGCTTTCTGAATTAAAGAAAGCGAGCGAAGACGAAAACAGGCTCTAATTCATTTGACTCTCTCTGGGAAAACGGGATTGTGGAGGGTGGAGCGGGGCTGTGTGTGTGTGCGTGTGTGCGTGTGCGTGTGTGTGTGTGTGTGTGTGTGGGTGAGGGGGGGTGGAGAGGTACGATGGGAGGCTAGAGGGAATTCTGGGAAGTGAGCATCCTCCCTCGATTTCCCCTGCAAACAGTCAGCGAGCATCACTGAGGCTCAAGGTGTTTCTATTAGTGGAGGAAAGCTTACGTTGAATTAACCTCACACCTCCGCAGACGCAGCAAACGGCGGCTTAATGCACTTCAGAACAGACAGGGAGGTGGGGGGGAGGACGGCTTTGCAGAAAAAAATAAAAAAATAAATAAAAATACATAATTGGTTGTCTGTCAGGGGAGCTAAGGAGCAGCGACAATAATTGGCATGGAGAGGCAGAAAGGGCTTCGGCTCAGACTGGAATTAAAGAGGTTTTCAGACCTGGTGTCTAAATGTGCCATGAAAGCGCAAAGCGGCGGTGATCATCAGGAGAGGATTCGTCGACTGACCTCATGTAGCTGCTGCTAAAGTTTCCACTGCACGCAACTGAATGCGATTGCAATTGAGTGAAAATCGGGGCTTTAGCTCCAGTTCAGGAGCGTCGGTGTCCTCCAGCCTTCGGATGGCTCTTCTTCAACGCCACCTGAGTCAAATCATGAGGTCAGAGGTCATTAGCAGCACTCTGGAGAACTTGACCTGGCCTAAGCAGCCCGTTTAATCCAGGTGTGTGGGACCAGGACGTAATTTAAACGTTGCAGGGCGCCGGATCCGAGGATCCTGTCAGAGACGCCCGTGCGTTCCTGCAGCGGCTCCGTCGGGTCAGAGGGTTGATGAGATCTGAGAGACACCGTAGTTACTGTCAGGCAAAGACAGTGAAATGGTGAAAGTGTTATGAAAACACTGTCATGATTTGCAAATTATGATTTCATTCATTAAAGGGAGAAAAAAAAAAAAGTTATCAAGACCAACCCGGCCTGTGTGAAAAATTCAACTGCAGCTCTTGGCACATCATGAATTAATCGTGATGATCCAACATCTTTTTGGAACGCTGGGTTGAAGTTCTTGACCACATCTTGTCTTGTTTACTGACAGATTTGGAATTTTTTAAAATTATGCTATTATGCTTCCTTTTTAATCGTTTAGAATAGGTCTATGGGTCATATAAGATACGTCCATTACATGTTTTTGCATAAAATTTAAATGATTATATACAGAGGCTCAAATTAAAAAATTTAAATGAGAAAGTTACTTTTCTTTTAGATCATATTCGATGAATACAGCATTTTTTTTATGTTTGTAGTTTAGCATAGTTACATAATAGCACTGTGTGCCTGGAAAATACATAATGCTGCTCCTTTAAGGCCCTGTACATAAAACCGCATTTTTATTTTCAATGATTCAAAACCCATTTATAACGCTAAATAATTCAGAAACACAATATTAATTGCCTTTTAGTCGGGAACATTTTCTTCATTTTGCTCCACAAGATCCGATTTAGTTCCACAGACGCTGACAGGATTCCTTTGCAGTGTGAGCAGTTGACTAATATTCTGTTAGTTGGTTTATTTATGGAGGCAGAAGAAGTGACTCACAAGGCATCAAAGGTCTCAGCTAACTTGATGCAAACACACTTTGACACTACAGTCTGCAGCTGTGCCGGGAAAAAAAAAAAATGCAAATGCAAAAGCAGGAGATATGAGCAAGAAGTCTCATCTTTAACCTTTTCTGGCTTCCACCTGATGCGACTTTGCAGGACTTTGATAGTGCATCCAAAACACTTGATACGTTTCGCAGATAGTCAAGTTGTAACCGCAAACGCTTAGCGTCTAAATGTGGGTTTTATTGGACGGCCCAAAACAAAGCAGTGGATAATTGTGAGCTGGAAAGGAAAATGATTCATGGTTTTCAGATATTCATATGCAAATAAAAATCTGAGCGGGCTTTTGTATTCAGCGTTTAAGAGATTGCAGCGTTTAAGAGACGGAACAAAGTCCCCGAAAAAAACGGTTCTGCGTCAGTCAGCTTGGAAAGAACAAGACTGTCCTTAGGATCTGCTTCAGATTTTACGTCTGGACTTTGACTGGGACATTCTAGTACATGAACACACTTTGATCTGAACCACTGTATTGTAGCATTGGTTGCATCATTCAAATAAATGTCAAGACTGAAAAACCCTCATGGCCTCAAATCTTTACCAGGTGGGACTCGATTCAAATGTTCAAAGCAGTTAATTTCGGGGTCTGTCATTCATTAATTGAGATGAATTATTACTGAAAACCATAAATCAACGAAATGGGAAGATTATCAATTCAAAAACACCCGCTTGCTGCTGCATGTTTAGCACTGAGATGCCTTTTTTTTTTTTTTTTTTTTTTTAGCCTTTTAGTTTCACTGATAGGCTAATAGCTTCTAGCTCTACTTGTCTTTTCCAGCATCCAATCAGATCGGCTTGGTTGTTCAGCGCTGCTGTTTGCAGACGTCGCCGGTGCGTCGGATTTATGGATGTACCGGAAACAAGCGGACACAGGTTCCGCTCTGATAAATAAATCAACAAATTCCAATGCAATTTTTAGCATGTTAAAATGTACATAAGAAAACAGCGAAAATAATTGCAACAAGCAATCCATATTCCCATCAACATCATGGTTATACTTGTGTGTTTATTGACATTACTGGAATATTGAGTTCATATTAAGTTTTACACACATTTTGTAATGAATTCACAGCTTCTGCTGCGATTCGTTTCTTCACTTGGAAGCATCAATATCTCACTTTCCTAAAATAATCACCCAAGTCTTTTTTTGTTTGTTTTTTTTGTTGTTGTTTTTTGGGCAGCTGATGATGTGTTTGTATAATATGTAACCCAGCAGGCAATGTGTGACCCTTTGCTCCCCTCGGTGGGCGTGACGATCCACAGGGTTCGGATCAATCAGACCAATCACAACGCTCTCAGCATACAGTGATGGATGTGGTGTCGGAGGGGTTGGCTTTACTGGAAATTGATTGGTGATTGGAGCACTGTTCGCCTCCCTCAGTGTGGGGTAGCTCTCCCGGCATGATCCCCGCTCTTGACGCTCCGATACGTATCTGTGGGGTTAATCCAGGGGCGACGAGGGGGCAGGAGGTGGGCGGGAGGTGGGGGGGGGGTCGTTCTTTAATGTGCTGCATCTGCAACCTCTCAATCTGAGGCGGGATTTAGTTGTCCAACAGTTACAAACACGATGAGACAGCAGACCCCTTTCACGCCTGACCCCTAAAGCCGCGGGCTGCCTCCCCCCAATGCCAACACACACACACACACACACGCACACACGCACACACGCATGCACACGCACACACACGGGATCACAGCACACGCAGATTCACTCAACTGCTGGATCGCAACATAAAGGGCCTCAGCTCTTTTGGAAAGAAGAGTCCCTTTTATTGGATTTGACAGAAGTCTGTGCATGAAGACTCATTTAACTGGCTGAAAGAAAAGCATCTCTGGATTGAAAACCAGCAACAGAGCGCGTCGAGTTCTTTGATATGATGTAAAGCATCGGCTCAGTTAAAGGCAGATGGCGTTCGAATCAGATTTTCTCATGCCGAGTCATTCGTCTGCGTCGCCTCGCCGGCAGAGCTTTCCTTGCAAATGTGAGCAAAAGTTTGCGCGACATCGGGGCAATGTCGAAGAAAAGACACGGTTTTGCAGTTGTGTTGTTTCCATTAAATAAGAAGCACAATTAAAAGCACACGTGAATTTACGCGACAAATCACTGAAAAAAAACTTCTTCCTGTTCTCTTCTTTGTCGTTTTTGACAGTAATAACATCCGGTTTTTGATCATGTGACTCGAGTTATGCACAAAAAAAGTGTTTCCATTGCAGGTATGGCCAAAACGTTGGAGAAAAGACGGAATTGCCTTTTTATGCTCAAAGCAGGTCGAGACAAAACATTACAGTGACGAGTGGAACCACCTCCCTGGATATGAAAGACATTCAAAACCATGCATTGTTTTCCATCCACTTCAAAATGATATACAATGAAGAATTTTAACATTACATAAATGTTTGTGGTTGTAAACGCCAAAAAAAAAAAAAAGGGGGTCGGGAAAAAAAAAAACTTTTGCTTTTTACATGTGGAGGTATTTGAATGTCTCCTTTTTTTGTCTTGACGTTTCCTGCTGCTCACACAAAACCTAGAAAACTGGATTGGACTTGGCCCGCACCAGACTTCTGAGCCATCAAATTACACTGAACGGACATCTTGGATCGGCTCCACGCTGCTTTCGGGCCGCCTGCGTCTGCCCCGGTTGTTAAAACCCAACTGCTTCTTTTATGGCCGTCCTTTCAGGGAGCGAAGATGCACTGAACTCGCAATTACACAAGCTGTTTGACACCGGGAGACGTATAATTCAGCGAAAACATCATGTTACAGAGAAGGGGGGGGGAATCGCCTCCTTTGAGCAGCTTACACGGAGATCCTTCTCACAGTGTAAAATATGACATGTTTTCTTAAGTGTGCATTTATTCGACGAATCGCAGAGGAACGCCACAAAGAAAATGCATTCATCTCAACACACGTAGGCGAGAGGCAGCTGGTTCGTCTTGGGTCTGGTGCGTTGTGTAACGCGTGTGCTCCGCGATACCGCATGACAGCCTGATTGACGGAACCTGTTCTGCGGACCGGGTCTGAACTGTTGTGACACGGCGTTCTGATAAAGAGCTCGGGCGAGGCTCGGGCGAGGCTCGGGCGATGCTCTCCTGGTGTTTTCCTACATGTCTGCCGACGTGTCGGGGGTCTGCGGCGGCGGGAACTGATCCAACAACACGGCTTTGGTGTCGGGAGGACAACCGGGTCCGGTTTTTTTTTTTTTTTTTTTTTTTTTTTTTTCCTAAGACACATTAATTTTGTTTAATCGAGACAGATGGGTGGAAGGTTTCATGTTCCTTAGACCTTCTACGGTTCGGCTGAAAAGCATTTCACAGCGTAAGCGTTCCACAATCGGTCAGTGTTGATAATTATTGATTTGTTTTTCTTTTTGTTCTGAACATGTGAAATTCCCGCTTTAGCCACGGTTTTGACTGCACATCGTTTTTTTTTTAGTTTTGTTTTAAGATGTTAAGATGTTGTGGCAAAACGGCTTAAAGAATCGGAAGCTGCTGCTGCGCAACAGGTTGTTGCTAAGCAACCAAAGAGCGAGCGATTTAGTTGAACTGAACTGAAGCCTTCCCTCTGCCTACGTCTCCCAGAATGCTGTGTGGTCCTGCGTCGAAGCTCCGTCAATATCCTGCGTATTAAATACATCAGATGTATTGATATATGTCTATTATGATATATGTTATTGATTAACCGTTCAACCCTACAGACCACCACGTAAACACTTCCTTATTCTAAATAAACTGAATTATTAGATAACGCTTCATTGTTTGCCCCCACTTTGGTGTTCACCGTGTTAAAAACGGAATCGGTCTCAACACTGGGGATCATATGTGTAAAACAAGAGTGAGAGAAAAGCACCTGAAAAACAACACGAATGTGTCGAGATCCAAAAGAACCCGGTGTGACGGACGGCGGGCAGATCTCTGTTGGCTTCCAGAGCAAAGAGCGTCAAGCAGGAAAAAAACAAATTCACCACAGCATTGAGCAATGGAAAAAAAACTAAATTAGTTTAGCTTTTTTTTTTTTATGACTTTAAGAAAATAAAGCTTAAAACAAAACTTACATGCGATTCAAAGTTGGAGTTTTATCGCAAAGTAATGAAGCGGCCTGCAGGTTATTAACATGGTCATGGAAGTGAAGGACATTTTGTATTTCTTTCAGAACGGAAGACCATGAACAAATCAAGATGTTCCCCAAATTCGATCATTTCGTCATTTTCCTGAAATGATGGCCTCAGTAATTATTTCCCTTTTGTTGTTGTTGTTTTTTTTTGTTTGTGTTTTTTTTTTTTTTTTTTTTTTTTTTT